>CAUOFW020000868.1:0-177032 GCA_963454935.2 Ilex paraguariensis
TTTGAATACCATTGAAGTCATTTCGTTAGCCACTCACCTCTAGCCACATTACAACTTATACAAAGCCCTAATTGATGTCAAGTTTGATGTATGTGTGTGTTGTCGACCAAAAATTGGGGTATGCTAAATAGTATTTCTTTAATTGTATTAATATTCTTCCATGAGATTATTCCAAGAACATGATTAGTCTACTTTCTTAATACTTTCACTCCCTTTCTAATCGTGCATGTGATTTTTTGATTGGCCATCATTTGATCACATGCCATTTGAGACACAAGTCACTATAATCGGAGGAAATTTTTGCTAAGGCATTTCTAAGAGAGGTTTGTAAAATCAAAACTATCCATGGAGGGTGGTAAAGTGGAATGTTTGTTATGTAACAATTATTGTTTCAAGAAAGACCATTCATACTACACAGGGAATTCCAAATGCCAATGTGACTGATGCTAATTTTTGCATAGAATAAATACCTATGAAAGAGGAGCTTGCGGGATGTAAGTCGAAATTGAGGGTTAGGTATCCCAACGACCTTAATGCTAATGTACATTAACCCACGTACACATCTATTCGACTGGAGTTTGTATGTAGCTCACTAAAAACCTTCACCAGGCAAAACTCCCCCACTAGAGATCACCTAGGGTTGTGTTATCTACGAAAATGATTTTATTTTGTTATTTATTACTAGGAACTTGTAATGTTTAGGTTGGGGGGTATGATTAACCCTAATAAGGCATAATTTAATTAAGTTAATAGGTCAATTAGGTTAGTTAAATAAAGTTAAACTAGTCAAAATAAGCCAAATTAGGGTTAGCGTGTGAATTAGGGATAATGCATTGATTGTTGTTTTTTTCAGGGTTTTGTGCCTCAAAGCTACCAACTACTGGGGTGCCAATTGCGTCAAAGCTACAAACTACTGAGGAACCAATTATCAAAGTTACAAACTATAGGGTGCCAATTATTAAAGTTACAAACTATAAGGTGTCAATTATCAAAAGCTCAAAAGGGAGGAGGATCAAGTGTAATTTAAGCTCTCCCCTTTTTGCCTATAAATAGCACCCCATGGGTCTTGTAAAAATGATTTTTTTTCTATTGTATCATCTTTTCTTGTAAAGAGCATCTTTTGGAGTGAAAAATCCTCCAAAAAGTCATTATTGCTTTCTTGTATCAACTTTTTGTAAAGAGCATCTTTTGGTAGTGCAAATCCCTCCAAAAGTCATTATGTTTTTTTTGAAAAGAGCATATTTTGGTAGTGGATAACCCTCCAAAAGTTATTATTCCTTTCTTTTATTGTATTATTATTTTTATTATTTATTATGTATTATTGCTTTCTTTTATTATATTATTGCTTTCTTTTAATTTATTGCTTTCATTTATTTCTATTGTCTTGAGCTTCCTTCTTCCCTTAGAGGAGTGAATTTCTTCCATTTTTTAGAGCTTTACCAAAGCCATGGAGAGTGGAATGTGATTCACTCATTCTTTGTCAAAGATTGGCTCCGTGTGTAATATGTTTTACCTTACAACTCCTCTACTTGGAGGGATGAACATCACTCACTTTTCTAGCTTTAGCAAAGCCATGAAGAGTGAGTAGTTTCTCATCCAATTTTCGTAAGAGGTGATGGACTTGCATAATTATCCAGAACTTATAAATGTGCATTTCGTTTATGCTTAGCTCCAACCTTCATTTCTTCATAATGTCTCCTCACTAAATTGTTGTTTTTACCTTAAGCATGAGTAGCTAAGTCTTTAAGTTGGCTAATCCACGGGAGACCTCCTCTTGGGTATGTCATTTCAACTCATCTTCTTTCCTCCCCTCGATGTACGATGGTTTGGTTTGACTGGGTTGAGTGAGGACATGGTGTGAGTCTTTGGTATCCCGTAGACTTGTCATGGGTTATGCTTGGATCCTCACTTCCATCTCGTCCCTCGCTTTCCACGAATCAATCGTTCATCTTTGCACCATTGGAGGAAGGATTCAAGTTGACTTGGTATTCCCATTGGAGTGAACCCTTTGGAATAGCCAACATTTTTCCCATTCCAATTTCATTAAGAAAAAAAATCACAAACTAAACTTCAAGAACAAAAATTTGCACTTTGTTTTTCACCAGAATCACCTTCAAAATGATTCACCTCCTTCCTGAGGAGATGACCTTGGAATATGATTCTAAGTAAAACACAACAAGCAAAAGTCTCTCTGTGCTTGGGGCATTTTTGTTCTCACACACACATATTTGACATTTCATTCATTAACCATTTCGTTGCCCTTTCTTTTGACATCATTCCAAGGGAGAGTGACACTCTCCTTCACACACACCATACATACATCAAGGGATAATGTTTGGAGGTTAGGATATTACAATGGAAATGATCAAGCTCAAACAAATGCAATTTCTAACTTCAACAAGCCTTATGCCAACCCCTACTCTGAACCTCAGTTGGAGGAACACACAACCAACTCCCATGAATCCACAAAATTCACAACCATCACCTCAAGGTCCTCCTACATATCAACCATACCAACCACCACACGCAAGAGGAGCCTTGAAGATATATTAAACCAGTTCATGTAAACCCAAATGAACTACAATTCTCATTCCACATAGGCTTTCACCATTTTCAAGGCACAGACCACCCAATCTTTCAAGAATATCTGAAGCCACATCAAAAAATTGACCCAATCCATGAGCACACATGAGAAAGGCAAGTTTTTTGCCCAACCAAAACCTCCACAAGACCAATTTTAGGTGGAAAATCCTTCAATCATGGAAACCACACAAGACCAAGCCCAATTGGTCACTACACTAAGAAGTGGCATGGTGATTGAAAAGACCATTATCGACATGCTAATTCCCAAGCCAAAACCTGAGTCAGTCCCAGTCAATGCACCAGTGGAGCTTGAACTTCTGATTGAGGAAGAGCCAGAGTTTATGATTGAACAAGAACCAGAACCGTCAAAAGAAAAGGAACATTTGTGTCCTATTCCTGCTCCTTTTCCTCATAGACTCAAAATTATACAGAAGTTGAATAACCAGCCAAACATTTATGAGATTTTCAAGCAAGTAAAGATCAACATCCCACTTCTGAATGCAATCAAACAGGTTCTATCTTATGCCAAATTTCTAAAAGACTTGTGCACAATCAAGAGAAGCCAAAATGTTAAAAAAAAAAGCTTTCATAACGAAACAAGCTAGTGTTTTACTTTAACACAAAACCCCTCCAAAATAGAAGGACCTTGGGTGTCCAACCGTGTCATGTGCCATTGGAAACTTTAAAATACAACAAGCTTTACTCAATCTTAGGGCCAGTGTCAATTTTCTCCCATTCTCTGTTTACTAGTAGTTGGGTCTGGGTGAACTCAAACCCACCAGTGCTACACTCCAGTTGGTAGGCAGGTCTGTTAAAATTCAAGAGGCATTGTTGAAGATGTACTTGTCTAAGTGGACACCTTTGTCTTCCCTGTTGACGTCATTGTTCCAAATACTCAGCCAGCAATGCATTTAGAGAACCAAATTCCCGTTATCCTTGGTCGACCATTCCTAGCAACCTCCAATGCATTAATCAATTACAAGAATGGAGTCATGAAATTGAATTTTGGGAATATGACTCTTGAGTTGAATATTTTAACATTCCCAAATTTCTTGGAGAGAACAATGAAGTGAGAGAATATATTCCATTGATTCGTTGGTTTAGGAACATCTGAATAGCACATTGTATGAAAACCCTACTGAATATTCTGTATCAAAATCTATTACATCTAAGACAATAGATGTTGATCCAAACCCAAAGAATTGTCCTACTTATGTTGTTGAGACATGGGCACCCAAATTCAAGGAACTTTTACCAAGTGGCACAAAGTCACTCACATCAAAGTGTCAGACCACCAAAGCCTAAATTAAAACCTCTCACATCTGACCTTAAATATGCATTCTTAGGAGAGGACAAATCATGCCTAGTGGTAATATTATCTAAGCTCACGGACTTGCAAGAGTCTAAACTGATCAAGTTTCTTAAAAGCCATCAAAGATCCATTGGGTGGACCATCGCTGACTTGAAAGGTATAAGCCTGTTAATTTGCAATCATGCTATATACCTCGAAGAAGATTCAAAACCCTCTCGGTCAAATATAGAGACAACTGAACCCTCAAATGGAAGAAGTGATGAGAACTAAGGTACTTAAGCTCTTAGATGTAGGGATACTCTTTTCCATCTCCGATAGCAAATGGGTTAGTCTAACCCAAGTTATGCACAAAAAGTCTGGGGTCACAATGGTAAAAAATGATGCAAATGAATTAGTACCAACTTGAGTTGTCACATGATGGCGGATGTGTATAGACTATTAGAAACTCAATTTGGTAACTAGGAAAGACCATTTTCTTCTTCCCTTTCTTTTTGGGTTCTAAAGAGAATTGTAGGCCATGAATTTTATTGTTTCCTGGATGAATATTCCGGGTACAATCAAATTGAGATAACACTAGTTGACCAAGAAAAAACCACATTCACATGCCCTTTTGGCACCTTTGCATTCGTAAGAATGTCATTTGGGTTTTGTAATGCTCCTGCAACATTCCAAATATGCATGTTGAGCTTGTTCAGTGACATGGTGGAAAAAATTTTGGAAGTGTTCATAGATGACTTCCATGTATATGGTGACTCGTTTGATGTGTGTTTGGCCAACTTAGAAAAGGTATTGATAAGATGTAAGGAAGTCAATCTGGTACTCAATTGAGAGAAATTTCATTTCATGGTAACACAAGGCCTTGTCTTTGGTCACGTTGTGTCGTCTAAGGGCATTAAAGTTGACAGGACAAAAATAGATCTGATTGGAAATTTGTCCGCTCCCCAGACTATAAATGATGTCCAATTATTTCTAGGACATGCAGGGTTTTACAGGAGATTCATAAAATATTTTAGTACCATAGATAAACCCATGTGTCATCTCCCGTGTCAGGACATAATTTTTGTGTGGAGTGAAGCATGCCAGAAAGCTTTTGACAAACTTACAGGTATGTTAATTTTTGCCCTAATAATGCAACCCCCTGACTTGACTCTGCCATTTGAACTAATGTGTGATGCAAGTGATTATGCTATAGGTGCTATGTTGGGACCAAGAGAAGATAAGAAACCCTATGTGATTTACTATGCAAGCAAGACTTTAAATGATGCTCAAATGAATTTTTACTTACTTTATCTGTTTATGTTTACTTACTTTATTGTTGCATATAGTGTTATTTTCCTTAGTTTCAGATATTGGTGTTTTTGTCAAAGCTCAAGTGCAAGGTGTTCTCTAACCCTACTCATCTTTTTACAGTTCTTCATTGCATTTCATATCTTTTTTGTTGCATTGAGGACAATGCATGAATCAAGTTGGGGAGTGAGGTGCACCATTTTGTATGATACACCAATGACTGTGGAAATTTTGTTGATAATACCAATTTTTTGTGGTGAAATTAACCTTTCACATATCACATAGATATTTGTTTACAATAGCTACAAATTATGTGAAAATTTTGAAAAATTTTTAGAAACAATAGCTAAATATTGATTTGTATTCCCTTATTTAGAGTGTTATGGGTTTGTTGATATGTTGATCTTTGTATTGAACCTTGAGCACATGAGCATGATTAGCACAAAATATTGCATATCCTATTTACATTTGCACCCCTTTTATGTTTTATTTTGCAATAAAAATGTGCAAAATTGCAATGTTTCAAGATTTTAATGAGGTTTTGGTGTGTTTGCAGGTAAAAGAGCTTAAAAGGTGCATGTTGAGCCCCTATCATATTGCTTAAAGTCAATGGAGATGAAGGGGAGGCTTGATGATGGCTTGGAAGGTGAAAGGACCAAGATTTGAGCAAAAAAGTAAAAACCTACTGATAGGTTTTTTCATAAAACTACTGATAGGTTTTTTCATAAAACTACTAATATGTTTTGGCTATTGGATTTTTTTCTACCGAAAAACTACCAGTAGATTTTAGCAACTGGAGGAAAACCTATCGGTAGGTTTTACCATCCACCTACCGGAAGGTTTTGCTAAAAATGCCAGATTTTGTAATTCAAGCTCTGCCACTTTGTGGGCCCCACCATTGATTCTCCCACTTGCTCCCTGACACCTCCTATGCACAAACATGTCTTCCCTTACCTAGGCATGGACTTTGGAGGCTTTGGCATTTATGAGGAGGAGAAAGAAGAGGAAGACCTAGGGAGTTGTTGGGTAGGTTGTTCCTAGCTTGTGCAAGGCATCACTTCAGCCTCCTATGGATGGGAGGCCTATCTCACTCCTAGGGGAAGCTTCATGGATGAATTTGCAAGCTACATACATTATTATTCAGGTTTTGTTGCATTATAGAGAAAGAAGTTCAAGGAGGAAGATGAAGTTCTAGAGAGAGAAATTGATATTTTGAATTTTCTTCCATCCATTCACTTGTAGTTTCTTGTAAGACTTGTGTAAGCTTCATTTAATGTCTTTAATGTCATTTATTACAAGTACATTTCGAGTTTAGTCTTACATTTTTTATTTCACCATTGTTTTATTAAGTTTTTCTTCATTTCAAGTTTTGAAATGGGTATTAAATGTTTTTATTCATAGTTAAGTTTTCTCGCATTAATACAAGTCTCAATCTTCATTTCTTTACAATGTCTCTTCATTACATTTATGTCCTTGGTTTAAATATAAGTAGGTAAGATTTTAGTTGGCTAATCTAAGGGAGAATTCCTCTTGGGTATGCTAAATCAACCCTTTTTCATTCCCCCTTGTAGTGTACGATGATTTGGTTTGACTAGGTTGAGTGTGGACGTGATTGTGAGTTTTTGAGACACAGTAAACCTGTCACAGGGTATGCTTAAATATTCACCTCCATTTTACTCCTTTTTTTCCTACAAATCAATCAAACATCTAGGCACCATGGGAGAAAGATCTTCAGTTGATTTGAAATTCCCATTGGAATTACCTCTTCGGATTAGCCAACACTTGTTTTAATTTCATTTTCATCAAGAACACATTTCCCTAAAATCTCCTTCAACATAATTCCTTTTTCACCAAAATCTCCTTCAACATAATTCTCTTCCTTCCCTGAGGAGACGATTTTGGAATATAAATTCCAAGTAAAACATGACCCTTGAAAGTCTTTCTACACTTGGAGAGCACTTTTGTTCACACACACACATTCCATTCCACACACCCATTTTCTCATTTCTCACATCATTTCAAGGGAGAGTGAACTCCCTACGCACATAAGCCATATACACATTTGAGGGTGATGTGTGGAGATTTGGGTATATGAAGAAAACAATCAAGCAGAGCATGTTATAGAAGTTCATCCTATGTGCGAGTATCACATATGCATTTGCTTTTGAACTCAACCTTAAGTGCCCAATGTGTAATTTTGTCAATTTACAGATTGAATTCAATAATCCCATTATGCTTGTTTTGGCTAGATGCATTTGGGTGGTGGATTGACTTTTTCTTGAAATGCAATGTGCTCCCCCATGCCCATCTAGAAAGGATATAGGCCATCTTTGATTTAGTTTGAGTCTTAGTCTTTTTATTGCGAAAAGTTTATCCCTGGTGCTGTGATTAAGCCTTAATTGTAAATTCATTTCCATACCACACATTTGACCAAGCCAATGTAAAATGATAAAAATCTACCTCACCTTGGTTGTTCCTAGAGTTGAATATGAGCGATCATAAAAGAGAAGGAAGTATGTTGAAAACTCAAACAAAAGGGATGAATGATGTTGAAACTCAAAGAGTTGAATAAAAAAAGAATGTAAATCCAAGAAAAGGAGAAAAAAGGGGTGAAAAGAAGAAAACAATGACATAATAAAAGAAAAATATTAAGGAAAAGAGAGAAAAAGAAATAAAGAGTCAGGTGATGGTGTTAGACTGAAAAGCCCATGAAAAGGGAGATGCTTTGAAACAGTAGCATTCACTCGAAACAACACTCTTTGTTGTCCACTTTCCTTCATTTTATTTTACCAAGATATCATCCCAAGGCCACATTATAACCCTTGTAAGTCCTAAATGACCTAGAAAAGCATAGGAGATGCATACTTTTAATGAAAAAGAGAAGTTGGTTTGGAATCTAGTGCCCTAGTATTCCTTTCATGAGATTATGCCAAGGTTATTTCATTTTCATGCATGAACTTCATTTTTGGATTATATGTGATCATAATTTATGTTGTGCACAAGATCCTATCTCACATATACACATGGAGAGCATGCCATGATAACTAGAATGTGATTCATTGTTAAGAGAGACCTTTGGTGAGTTTTGCATCGAAACTGAATTTTCCTAGCCATTCGAGTGTGAATTGTGTTGAGTAAATGCTGAAATTACATGTCCATTGCACACACTCACGAGTTTGAAAATTAATGTGTAGGTGCATACTCTAGACTACCATTTAAAGCCATAGTGATGCTCATGAGTGTTTGGTTGGGTCATTTGAACGGCGTGCTAAGTAGCCCCATGTTTGCAGGATAGGGGAATATTGCTCAAGTTTTTGATATTTGAATGAATTAGGAATGCCCTTGTTGTTTGAATATGTCTTACATTTTGGGTGTTCATTTTGGTGGTTAAATGTAGAAATCTATACTTTGTATTTTTAAAACATCAAGATTGTAAATCATATTGCAATTTCGGTAATGACTTGGGACATGATGGTTCAAATTGTGAATTATAAGTGTAGCACATGTTTTGGGTGGAGTAGAGGTCATAAATAAAGTGCTAGAATGTGTAGGAGTTGAAGTGAAGTGGAAAGCATAGGTGTTTGCAAATAAGTGAAAACCTACCAGTAGTTATATACATAAAACTATCGATAGGTTTCACACACTGGTTTTTAACCTATCGAAAAACTACCGGTAGTTTTTGCTCATTAGAGTAAAACCAACCAATAAGTTTGGCATCAACATACCAGTAGGTTTTGCCAAGAATGCCAAAATTAGGGGTTTTAATCAGATTTTTTTTGGGAGAACTATTCATTGTCTTCCCAAAACACAAACCCTAAGGCACTTCTCTCTCCCTCCAAGCACCTCTAAGCCTAACAATCCCTCACCTATTACATTAATCTCTCATTTCTCACTCCTAGGGCTGTTGATTGAGTGGATTTTAGTGAATATTTGAGGAGTTCATCTTGTAAACCCCAGGTTTGCCGAATTTTACCCAAAGCCCTAACTTCTTTAAATCTTTTCATAAGTTCCAAACTCTTTGCTATGGCTCGCACTGGGAGGATCATCTATGATGTTGTGCATCTAATAAAAGGATTACTTTTGGCTTTTTTGTCACTTGTGGTGTGTGGGGCGTTGTTACTGTGCATGGCCCATACCAAGCTCACCGGGCCAAGTTCTCCTCAACTTGA
This sequence comes from Ilex paraguariensis, assembly GCA_963454935.2. Taxonomy (NCBI): domain Eukaryota; kingdom Viridiplantae; phylum Streptophyta; class Magnoliopsida; order Aquifoliales; family Aquifoliaceae; genus Ilex; species Ilex paraguariensis. Next base: position 9,352 of record CAUOFW020000868.1, read on the forward strand.
AGGTGCTAGTGCCCGAAAGAGAAGTGGGGAGGGGTCGAGTGCAGACCGGAGTGAGCAGAGGAAGAAGGCTCACAATGATGCTCGCTACTAAATCATCGATGAAAAGAAAGTCACTTGTGAGAGATACATTGATAGGATATCCCTGGGTCTAAACAACGAGGTTGTGAGGATTATTGAGACCCATGGGATTGGGATTTTGTTTGAGCCTGTGCGTGAGTTCAATTTGGCATTATGTCAAGAGTTTTATGAAAAACTCAAGTTGGTGGATGAGGGCGTGGGGATTTTGAGATCTAATGTGAGGGGTAAGACTTTTGACGTGACCCCAGCTATGATTACCACCCTCATGAAGTACGAGAGGCCATCTCCCTCCACCCCGGTGTACCCACATAATATTCCTAGGGTGAAGACCATCCCAACGTATATGGCTTTGTTGTAAGAGGACCCGCCTCAATTTAGGGGAATGATCTAACTCAAGGGCCTCATGTATTTGTACGGGATGATGAATAAAGTTTTGCATTACAATTTGCTTCATAGGGGGGCCGAGAAGAACCCAAATGTGGAAAAGCTAGCACTTTTGGATGCAGTGATGACTGGGAAAGCCTTGGACATAGCGATTTTAATATGGGAGGTAATGAAGAAACTCACCCAGGCTAGAAAGCCAAAGGAGAACCTTCCATTTGGAAACCTAGTCATCTGGATGTGTGACCATTTCAAGGTGAAGGGGTATGCCTTTGACAAGTTGACTCCTTCCGAGACCAAAGCTATAGGGAAGACATATATTAGTAAGAGGTTTATCATCACTCGAGGTAAGCATGCTTGGATTTTGAGACCAGAGTCATCAGTCATAGGACCTTCCTTTACCATCCACGTCCACTCTTGTGCGCACAGTATCTTAGCGCTTGGATGCGTTAGAGGAGACAGTTCATGGGTTCTCGATGATGATGACTAGACTATTCCAACACACGTTCCCTAGCGAGTCGATCCCAGGTGGACCTCCACCTCTGATTTCTAGACCTTTCGCTTCTGCCCCCTTAGCTTCCACTATTGTTGAGGTGGGAGACTCAAATAAGGACAATGATAACAAAGAAGAGGAGGGGACTGAGGATGACACTTGGGAAGACGATGACGGAGATGAGGGTGATGGTGATGATGAGTAGGGTGGTATTGTTTTTTGTCCTTTTTGATTTGGGTTGTACATAGCTAGGAGTGGAGTTATCGGCCTAGTAGAAGAGTCTTTAGGAATTTTAGGCCGTTTTGTCTATTTTTAAATTCTAACTCCATGTACTCAACTTTTTAAAGTAATTAATGAAATGCCATAGTTGTTATTCCATCTTGTCCAAGTTTATTTTGTTAATTGCATTGAGATTTTTGTATTTTGAATGCTTGGTGAATTACTTATGTAAATGGATTGTTGTAGTTTCATACTCATTGATTTGAAAGTAAACTTTGCTAGGGACTAGAAACACTCAAGTTTGGGGGTGTGATTAGCACAAAATATTGCATATCATGTGTGCATTTACACCCCTTTTATACTCTATTTTGTGGTGAAAATGAGGAAAGTTGCAATGTTTCGAGCTTATAATGTGGTTTTGGTGTGTTTGCAGGTAAAAGAGCTTAAATGGTGCATGTTAGGCTCCTATCATGACGCCTAAGGTCAATGGAGGGGGAGGCTTGACGAGAGCTTGGAAGGTGAAAGAACCAAGAATTAAATAAAACAAGTTAAAACCTACTAGTAGGTTTGTCATAAAAATACCGATAGGTTTTGGCTACTGGAGTGGTTTCTAACGGAAAACTACCAAAAGGTTTGGCCTACTGGAGTAAAACCTATCAGTAGGTTTGGCCATCGACCTACCAGTAGGTTTTGTTGAAAACGCTAATTTTTGTAACTCAAGCTCTGCCACTTTGTGGGCCCCACCAATGGGTCTCCCACTTGTTCCCTGACACTCCTCACACACAAACATTCCTCCTCAACCGTAGCATTGGACTTTGAAAGCTTGAGCATTAATGAGAAGGAAAGAGAAGATAGGAAGCCTGGGAGTTGTTGGGTAGGCTGTCCTAGACTGCCCCATGCCATCTAATTAGCCTCCCATGGATGGAAGGGCTATCTCACACCTTGGGGGACCTCCATTGATGAAAATGCAAGTTCCATACACCATTATTCGGATTTTATTGCATTGTAGAGAGAGAATTTCAAAGAAGAAGATGAAGTTCTAAAGAGAGAAATTTATGTTTTTGAATTTTCTTCCATCCATTTCTTTTTTAGTTTCTTGTGAGACTTGTGTAATCTTCATTTACTATCTTTAATGTCATTTATTACAAGTACATTGTAAGTTTAATGCTACATTTTGGATTTCAACATTGTTGTATTAAGCTTTCTTTATTTCAAGTTTTTAAAATGGGTATTGAATGTTTTTCTTCATAGTTTGAGATTTATTTTATCAATCCAAGCTCCAATCTTCATTTCTTTACAATGTTTCTTCATTACATTTATGTTCTTGCTTTAAATATGAGTAGCTAAGCTTTAGTTGGCTAATCCAAGGAAGAATTGCTTGGGTATTCTAAATCAACCCTTTTTCCTTCCTTCTCGTAGTGTATGATGATTTGGTTTGACTAGGTTAAGTGTGGACATGGTTGTGAGTTCTTGATACACCGTAGACTTGTCACTCCTCTCCTACAAATCAATCAAACATCTAGGCACCATTGAAGGAATGTCTTGACTTGATTTGGCATTCCCATTGGAATGACCTCTTCGAATTAGCCAATACTTTTTCAATTTCATTTTCATCAAGAACACAATTCACCAAACCTCAAACATCAAAGATTTTTAAACTTTTCCTTTTTCACCAAAATCACCTTCAATATAATTCCCTTCATTCTCTACGTAGACGACCTTGGAATACAAATTCCAAGTAAAACACGACCCTCAAAAGTCTCTCTACGCTTGGAGAGCACTTTTGTTCATACAAACACACATTTTATTTATTCACATCCATTGTTCCCATTTCCTACATCATTCCGAGGGAGAGTGACACTCACCTACACTTAAAAGCCATATACACATTTGAGGGTGATGTGCAAAAATTAGGGTATATGATAAAATAAGTCAAGCAAGGAGTTAATGGATCCGGCTTACCCGGAACTTGTTGATGAATAATTGTTCAAATATATTGTAGTGTACAGTCGCTTTCTTTTATCATTTAATTTACCAGTTAATTTGTTTACTTACTGTTTGTCTTTGCATAGTGTTTTCTTTTCAAATGTGTAGATTTTGGTGTTTTTGTCAAAGCTCATCGCGAGCTCTCGAACCCTACTTATCTTTTTAAGTCCTTCATTGCATTCCATATCCTTTTTGTTGCATTGAGGGCAATACATGGTTCAAGGTTGGGGTGAGGTGCACTATTTGTATGATACGCCAAAATCTTTGTTGTTGATAATACCATTTTGTGGTGAAATTCACCATTCACATATTTGACCAAAATTCTTGTAAAGTAGTAGCTAAATATGTGAAAATATTGAAAATATTTGTGAAAAATATCTGAATGTTGAACCATATTCTCTTATTTAGAGTGTTATGGGTAAAATGATTGCTTGATCTTTACTTTGAACTTTGAATATATTAGCACATCATTGAAGTCTATCCTATGGCTGGTTATCACATATGTGTTTTCTTTCGAACTCAACCATAGTGCACCATGAACATGTAATTTTGGCAATTTACAGATTGTTTTCACATTTTAGTGCTTGACATGCATAGTAGAGATGATATAAGTACACAAGTGAGCTTTAGTGTCAATCCTTGTTGGAGGGAACTTACGTTTACTCAAAGGAACAATTTTTCAAATTCAAAATATGTTCAATAATCTAATTATGCTTGTTTTGGTTATAGTGCATGTGCATAGTTGATTAACTTTGTCTTGAAATGTCAAAATGCCTCCCCTTGCTTATCTAGAAATGATCTTAGGCCATCTTTAAAATGCTTTGAGCCTTAGCCACTTTCTTGAAAAAATTTATCCCTAGTGTCGTGATTGAGCCTTAAATAAAAAAATTTGTTTTCATACCACACAATTGACCAAGCCAGTGCAAAATGACAAATATTTACCACACCTTGGTTGTTCCAAGAATTGATTGTGATTGATCATAAAGGGAAGAAAACGTGGTAAGGAAACCCTAAAAGGGATAAATGGTGCCGAATTCAATATTTGAATAAAAAAAAAAGAAAGAAAGCCCAAGAAAAAGGGGTTGAAAAGAGAAGAAAAAGAATTAAGAAAAAAAAGCGAAGCAAAAGAATTAAGAAAAAAAAAATACAAAAAGTGAAGTGAATTTGTAAATCTAAAAAATTATGCAAAATGGAGATTTTTGTAATAAAGGGCAATGACCTCGAAATAACCCTTTTTTGTCTTATTTGACCATTCATTTCATTCAGCAGAAAATATCACCCCCAAGGTTTCATTACAACCCTTGAAAGCCCTAAACGATCTAGAGGAAGCATGGTGAAAGCATACTTTAAATGAAAAAGAAAAGTTGGTTTTGCTATGTAGTGCCCTAAAATTCCATTCATGAGATTATGACAAGTTTGTTTCAATTTTTATGCATGTGCATCATTTTGGGATTATATGTGAGTTTTTCGGTTTGTGCACAAGATTCCATCTCACATATACATTTAGAGAGCATGCTCAAATAATCATTGTGTTATTCATTTTTGAGAGAAACCCTTAGTGAGTTTTTGCATCAAAATTGAATTTGGATAGCCAAGTGAATGTGGATGCCATTGTGTAAATATTTAAATTACATGTCAATATCACACACACATGAGTTTGTAAGCAAATGTGTAGGTGCATACTCTAGAATAGCATTTAAAGTCATGATGTTGCTCATGTTTATTTAGTTTGACTGTTTGAATTATGTGTCAGGCAACCCTATGCTTGTGGGATGTAGGAATATTGCTCAAAATTTATATATTGGGAAGAAATAGGAATGTCTTTACCATTTAAATATGTGCCCTATATTTTGGGTATTCATTTTGGTAGTTAGATATGGAGATCTATGGCTTGTGTTTTTGAAAGCATCACAATTTTAAATTACATTGCAATTTTATAAAAACCTTTGGGAATGATCACTCAATTGTGGTTTACAATCGTAGTTTAGGTTTTTGGTGGAGTAGAGGTTGTAAATAGGTTGTTATAATGTGTAGAGGCTGAACAAAATTGGAGTGAAAATGAAAAAGGGAGCACAAGGGAAATTTTGAAAAAACAAAAAAAAAATAAAACCTACCGGTAGAAGTTTGTTAAAACCTACCAGTAAGAATGTTCCAATGCACAAAACCTACCGGTAGGTTTTAATCGTTTTAACAGTATGTTTTGCCCAGAAAACCTAGAAACGAGGGTTTTGAGTCTGAATTTTAAGAAAACCCTTCATTTTCCCCTCTACTCTCGATCTTTCAAGCTCTGTCCTCTCCCTCAAAACATCTCTAGGATTGATTCTTTCCTGAATTTCATTGCGATTTGTTGGGATTTCTCTACAAAACCCTAGTTCTCTCAAAATTTCCCCCAAATCCACTTCACTTAGATTTTCCTCAAAAGCTTGGAATCAATTGCAGTGGCTCGTATAAGTAAGCCCTCTCATGTCCACTTTGACCTCTTTGAGCAACTTTGGATGTGGTTTTTGCCACTCGTGGCTCTTGGGGCATTTCTCATATTCATTGCCCGTACGAAAAGAACAGGGTCTAGTTCTCCATAACCCGTGGGCACGAGTTCCCATAATAAGACGAAGACGGGCCCTAGTGGGAGAGTGGGAGACGAGGAAAAACCAAAAAAAATGATGCTCGCGTGAAAAACATTGATGATAAGAATGTTATGTGCGAGCGTCATGTGGACAGGTCCACCCTCGGGCCAAATAGCGAGGTTGTGAGAGTAATAAAGGGGCCTAGGATTGGTATTTGGTTTGAGTCAGTTGCATGGTATAACCTCCTGATTCGCACTTTTTAGTGGTCTGAATTATATTATTATACACCCAAGTATAAGTGGTCAAATTGTAGTTTTCTCAGTTTTAAGTCCAAGTATCGATCCCACGAAGAGTTTAGTAAATTAGTAGTTAAAATAAAAAAAAACAGTAAAGTTGTTGTTAGAAGTAGTATGATGTTTGATAGCTTGTAATGTGAGCTTAGCTTGACAGCTAGTTTAACTTAAATAAATTGTGTAAGTAAACAAATGAAGTGCGTAAGTAAACAAATAAAGTGCGTAGGTAAATAATTAAAGTGCACAAGTAAATAAATAAAGTGCGTAAGTAAATACTTTAACAACAAGAATATAAAAGATACCCTTCAGTTTAAGGGTCCCATATGCATTAGATTGGTTAGATACTGGAAATGCTACCGTACCAGGATTAACTTCCATTTTATTGGCAAGTCAACTGGTTGGTCTAACGTATACAAACCATAGCACAGCCACTTCTTAGGCTAACTGGTTATATCCACGTTAATTAATTAACCCAAGCAAACTATAAGGACAAGCCATTCATGAGGAATACTTGAGTTGTTCACTTGATCTCATGATTATAAGTGCGTACATAATAAACCATAACACAACCACGTCTTAGGGTAACTGGTGGTAGTATAGCATAACACAACAACTTCTTAGGAAAGCTGGTTATAGACGTACCAATTGACTAATTCAAGTAAACCAGAAGGCTGAGCCATTCATGAGGAATACTTGAATTACCCAATAGCTCATCTGTGATATATATATGTACCAGTTAAACATCCTTAGCATTCCGGTGGAGGAGAAGCCATATCAATAGGAACGCCGTGGTTGTTTAACCAACGGGTCTTATCATACACTAATGACATAATTCAAGGCACAACACCGGAATTATGCACATCACTATATCACGCATTAAGCATATAATACATAAATAAATAAAATAAAAATAAGTCATCAGCATTTCCATAATCTAAACAATAATATACATATGTTTCCCTCGCACTGGAGGGTATAAACGACTACTCATGCTTCATTACTACAGACAAGCAAGGAGTGTGGGTATTCATTACAACTAAAAATAAAACTTCTTTCACAAGGAACAATTGAAACACAACCACCCTTAATATCATTCAAGACAAAAACAGTGGCGGCAGTTCAACTATCCGAATAGAAAGATACTACAGAAATGTAGAAATACAGAGTAACAAACGGACCGGCTTTCAAAGGCTTTTTCTTTCTCTCTTTTCCTTCTCTCTTTGAAGCTATAGTGGCCGGCTAGTCTTTTGATAGGAAGGAGTTTGTCTTGTGAAAGCTTGGAGTTAGCATGCTTGAAGAATGAAGTGAAGACCCCTATTTATAGGGGAGGATGAAGATTTCGGCAAAAAAGGGGTCCTAACCCCCACCTAACCCTTCCTAAAGGTTCATCCTTGTAGTGGTGCTAGGTGTCTTGTTCTTGAGCTGCCACTTGTTGCCTTCTGATTTGTCCATGGTTCTTTATTACACCTTAGTCCTTTATAGTTTCAAGTCTTGTAAAATTGCCTTGTATTTCCCAGTATTTCTGCATTTGACCCTGAAATTTAAACATAAAGTATTAAAAACTTTAATTTTCACACAAACAATAATTCATAATGTTTAGTCATTTTATCTTACAAAATTGATTACTTAGTTATTTTATTTACACACTAATTAGGGTTAATCACACCCCCCAACTTAAACTTTACTAGTACCCAGTAAATATAAATTATAACATAAAATAAAAACATAAATAGATGTAAAATAATTTTCGTAGATTTTTTTACGATTGCATTTAGCATATGCAACAAGCCGTTGAACCCCTAGGTGATCCCTAGTGGATGAGTTTTGTCTCGTGAAGGTTTTCAGTGAAGCTACCTACAAACTTCAGTGGTTAGGAGTTTATAATTCATATTTTTCACAAAGATAATTAAATCAATATTCTTTCTGTCTTGCTAGAATTGTTCCTTGTCTGATCACTATAAGAGTAACACACGTTAGTTGTAACATTATCTATATATTTTTATACAAACTTGTGTGTGTGTGATGATTTCTTTTGTTTCAAAAATCACTCAAGAAATATTACCCTATTTCATGATAGTTTTGATGTCAATCGTTTCTTGGAATACATTCAGCAAATAATACATGATATAGTGACTATTCTCACGAGTTACATGTGATTGGAATATTGTTAAAAAAACAAATAATGTCACATGTAAGTATTTGAAGAACGGATATTTGAATAAAATTTGAATTTGACATAATCTCATGAGTGGATATCAACACTATACTAGACATATCATCAACATTTTCCTTTTATAAGATAGAATTAATACAGATGCATGATTTCTGGAATCAAAAAGGACTTTATTTAGGTTGTAATGTGGCCATTGGTTTTAGGGTTTAAGCAATGATGTCTATAGGATTCGAAAGCTACCTTATTTTTGCACACCTCATTCTATAGAGATTTTGTCTACTCTTTCTTTTTATTTTTCTCATTTTTCACTTTGTTGGTTTTGTTTCTTTATTTTTGAACTTTTCATTGGTTTTTCTTTTTCTTTTGCTTTAACTAGCCAAGATTTTGTTTTTTTTTATTATAAATAACACATCTTTCACCTTTTTGATATATTGATTTAGAAGAGGGTGCAAGAAATTATGTAGCAAAGGTAGGTTTGACATATTTTCATTTGGCTCGGGTATTTTTCGGGTTTCATGAAAAGACTTCATACTCTTTTAGGCTCAATCATGGTTGACTAAGGATATAATTTTGTAAAAGAAATGGTTAAGGCTCAAGATTAATCACACATGGCCTAAGATCATTTTCTAGAAATTATTCATCATTATCAATCCTACATAAAACAATTTCAAGGACAATGCTAATAATATAATCTACCAAGTGCTAATCAAGACAAAATTAATGAGATAATTCAAAGAAAGTTTACCGTAGAATCGAAGATGTTTATTTGAGTAAATGTAGAATATCTCTCCAATAAAGATTGGCTCAAATTCTTCAATTGGTTATACATCTCCACTAAATATGTAAAGAGTGTAATATTTCACAAGGTTTTTGAAATAAATAAATCTAATTGTGCTATATAAGAGTAAGTTTAAACAAAACTATTAAGATAATATACCACTAAAGTATGAAAATCCAGCGTAATCAGATTAAGACTATTTTCACAAAACATAGGAATATCAACTTAATTTAACTATGAATCATATGAACTAGTCTTCCTAACTTAAAATTTCCATAAATAAACTAGTTCAAAACACAAACACATTTAAAACACATAAATATGTTGAAAATATAAAATACTTTAAAGTTCAAGTGCATAAAGTAAAAGTGCATAATGTAAAAGGTGAGTGAAAGAAAACAAATTGTTTTGTAGAATCTCCAATCTATTTAGGAAATAGAAGATCCTTCTCCGAAACGATCTCGAAGTAGCTTCAAAATCTCAGCTTGGTTTTGTTCATATTCATCTATGCGTTGGTTGATTTGAGTAATACTGTTCTCCACCTCTAGTAGGATGCATCTATCAGTTTTGTCATCCATTGGGATGTATGGTTGACTTTCTTGTGATATGAATTCTTCAGGTACCCAAAATGGTTCCTCTTCTTCTGGTTAAGGTATTCCTTGTTGGTTTTCCAATTGTCCTCCATGACTATTTTTTAATGAATTTTTATCCAATACTCCAGGATGATTCACTGTCGTCCATATTGGATTGATGATCACACCTTCATTCCTGCATAATTGAGAAACTAACATAGCATATGGGAGTGTGAGTTTCTTTATATCCACAACAAGTATCATTTGGTCTATGATTAAGTTTGGCAAGTCAATTGTGTGTCCCATCCCCAATGCATATAAGAAATAAGCATGCTCAATAAAGATTTGATTCTTTTGAGCTCGGGGTAAAAAACTGTACACTATTATCATATTCAGAATCCGGTATTTGTCTGTTAGATCTCCTTGTTTAATGTAATTATTTGGGTGTCCCAAAACAAATTGTGAATTTCCTGTTAATTCTTTTCCTACTTCATGCAAATCAGGTAGTTCAGTGTACGGATATTGTGGGTTGGGTGGTCTTTGCATGGGTTTAAAGAAATCGGCTATAGTAGCCGGTGTAACTTGAAAAACTATTCCCCGAACAAAGACACGCAATTGTCTTTCCCCTTTTATTTCAGCATTACTGTAAAATTCCCGAACTAAGCAGTCATAAGCAGGAACAGATAACCTAACATAATGTAACCATCCTCTTGCATAGAGAATCTGTCTTAATCCTATGTTCTCAAAATCTTCATATATTACTGTTCTTTCAAAATTAATAGTTTTAGTCAGAAAATTAACATCATACCAGAGCTGTTGGTCCAAATTTTCAAACATTACCTCATTGAAGATATTTCCCAGTTGAGGTTGTTGTGGAGGTACCTCAGGTTGCAAAAATCGATCCCTTCGTGCTTGGCTTGAAGACCTTCTTGTTGTCTTGAATCCATATTTTTTCTTGACTGGTTCCTGATTTGTAACTGCAGATTGCTCTCTAATTTTCTTGAATTCTGCTCTTTTTCCTATATTTCTTGCAATTTACAAAATTAAATATCCATTCTACAAAACTTTGTTAACCACTCTTTTTTTCTTCAAAAGAATTGGGTTTATTATTCTTTTTATTTGTTATTTTTATATTTACTGATTTTCCTACTTCATTCTATAGTTATTTACATTTATTTATAATTATGCACATATATTTACAAAACTATACATCTTATTGATCATATTTAGTCAGTATCAGAACTATTTGGCTCAGTAATACTAGTGACACGGTTAACTTCATTTCTCAGGTATCTTGTTAACATTGGGGTATAATAGGATGACACCTTAGGATAATCCTTACTCTGCCCATACCTAATCCACCGTAAATGATCAGACGCTCATCCTGAAATTGGTTCCGCACACTTATTATATTGTCTCAAATGTTCTGTACGACCACATTTTACACAATCACAAAGACGATTCGCTCGTCGGTGTTTAGCATATGTACTTTTTCCACATAGGGGTCGTGCTTGCCTTTCAAAAATTTCTAACATATCTAGCATTTTGCATAATCAATGTAAGTATATCTTTCAAAAAATGATGTAATAAAACTAAACTTAACCAAAATAATTTTTCGTCCATTTTCAAATTTTATTTTTTTTAGAAAAAGATTAAAGATGACTCAAAAAATTATTGAAATTTGACTCACTATTTGGTTCTTTAATGTCTACCAGTCACAAAGACAAACATAAATTCTTAAATTACAATTACTATTTTAAACACAAAACTTAAATTCACATTCACATTTCCCCATCTTAAATTAAACATTATTTGAAATGTAAATACAGTAATAGCCAGTATTGATAATAAATAAAAACCAGGAATCTGTTGTCTTTCAGAGATTAGGATATCTAGCTTTTACGTAGGAGGTTTAATCTGTCAAATAAATTACACATAATTAGTATTATTAGTTACAAACAATCAACAATATATATTTAGTGCACATAGACTGGATCAAAAAACAGCACAGAAGTTACATCTTGTGTGAATCCATAATAGTATGGCTTAAGTCTTTGTCCATTTACTTTGAAGATAGTCCAAGTTACTGGATTTTCAATTTCAATTGCCCCATAGTCGAAAACTTGCTTGACTATATACGGTCCTGTCCATCTAGATCTAAGTTTTCCAGGGAACAAACGAAGCTTTGCCTTATATAACATAACTTTTTGAGATGGTTTAAAAGATTTTTGCACAATATTATTGTCATGGAATATTTTGGTTCTGGATTTTACAATTTTTGTATTTTTATAAGCTTCATTTCTTAATTCTTCTAACTCATTAATTTGAAGTTTACGTGATATTTCAGCTTTATCCATATCAAAATTCATCATTTTGATTGCCCAATAGGCTCTATGTTCTAATTCTACAAGCAAATGACATGGTTTACCATAAACTAACCGATAAGAAGATATTCCTAAAATAGTCTTATATGCAATACGGTAAGCCCAACGCGCATCAGCCAATCTCAATGACCAATCTTTACGATCTGGATTTACTGTCTTTTCTAAAATGTATTTTATGTCTCTATTAGCTAATTCAGCTTGGCCAATTGTTTGTGGATGATACAGAGTGGATATTTTATGTGAAATTGAGTATTTTTGCATAAGATTCTCAAAAACTCTATTACAAAAATGTAATCCACCATCGCTAATGATTGTTCGAGGAATCCCAAATCTGGATAAAATATTTTCTTTTAAAAAATTGATCACTGTTCTGTGATCGTTATTTCTACATGAAATTGCCTCTACCCATTTAGAAACATAGTCAACTGCAACCAAAATATACAGATATCCAAAGGATGGAGGAAATGGTCCCATAAAATTGATGTCCCAACAATCAAAATTTTGATGATTAAAATAGGGTTCAAAGGCATCATATTTCTTTTTGAAATATTCTCATTCTTTGATAACTGTCACAATTTAAACAAAAGATATGAACATCTTTAAAAAGAGTTGGCCAATAAAATCCACATTGCAAAATTTTAGTAGTGGTTTTCTTTGAATCAAAATGACCTCCGCAAGCTTCAGAGTGACAAAACTGAATTATTTGATAGATTTCATGATTAGGCACACAACGTCTTATTATTTGGTCCTTACAGTATTTAAACACATAAGGATCTTCCCAGAAAAAATTACGTACCTCACTTAGGAACTTATTTCTATCAGACCAGGTATAATTAGAAGGAATAGTACTAGTAGCTAGATAATTGGCTATATCTGCATACCATGGTACTTCAGTTATTGCTAAAATTTGTTCATCTGAAAAGGTTTCTCTAATCAGAACTGGTTCCTTTTTTACTTCATAATTTAATCTTGACAAATAATCTGCTACCACATTCTCTACTCCTTTCTTATCTTTTATGATAAGATCAAATTTTTGAAGTAATAAAATCCATCGTAGGAGACGTGGTTTAGCATCTTTCTTAGTAAGCAAATATTTTAAAGCTAAATGATCTGTAAATACTACAATTGATGATCCAACCAAATATGATTGAAATTTATCTAATCCAAACACAACAGCAAATAATTCTTTTTCTGTGGTTGAATAGTTCATTTGTGCATCATTTAAAGTTTTCCTAACATAGTACATAACATATGGTTTTTTTATCTTTTCGTTGACCTAATACAGCTCCTACTGCATAGTCACTTGCATCACACATTAATTCGAAAGGTAAAGACCAATCAGGAGGTTGCATAATAGGTGCAAAGATAAGCATGTTTTTTAATTTATCAAATGCTAATGTACATGCATCATTCCATTCAAAGATTATATCTTGACATAAAATATTACAAATTGGTCTCGATATTGAACTAAAATTTTTAATGAATCTTCGATAAAATCCAGCGTGACCCAAAAAAGTCCGGACATCTTTTATGGTTTTTGGTGAAGGAAGATTAGCTATTAAGTCAATTTTTGATTTATCAACTTCAATTCCTTTTTGAGAAACTATGTGACCTAAAACAATTCCTTGTGTAACCATGAAATGACATTTTTTCCAATTTAAGACAAGGTTTGTTTCCTCACATCTAATCAATACTTTTTCAAGATTTTCTAATCATAAATGAAATGAATCACCGTATACTGAAAAGTAGTCCATAAAAACTTCTAGATAACGTTCTGCCATATCACTAAATATACTTAGCATGCAACGCTGAAAAGTAGCTGGGGCATTACATAACCTAAAAGGCATTCTTTTATAAGCAAAAGTTCCAAACAGACATGTAAAAGTTGTTTTTTCTTGATCATTGATTGCAATCTCAATTTGATTGTAACCAGAATATCCATCTAGAAAACAATAATATGCATGCCTAGCTATTCTTTCCAAAACTTGATCTAGGAATGGTAACGGAAAGTGATCCTTTCTTGTGAGAGTGTTTAGTTTTCGATAGTCAATACATACACGCCAACCTGTGACTGTACGCATTGAGACTAACTCATTTTCTTGATTTTTTATCACTGTAACACCAGATATTTTTGGAACTACTTGTGTAGGACTAACCCATTTACTATCAGATATAGGATAAATAATATTAGCATCTAACAGTTTTAGTACTTCAGCATGAACTACTTCCTTCAAATGGGGATTCAATCTTCTTTGCATTTGACGGGATGATTTAGCATCGTCTTCTAAATAGATACAATGAGTACATAGAAGTGGACTTATACCTTTTATATTTGCTATTCTCCATCCAATAATGCTTTGATGATTTTTCAAAACTTTTGTTAGTTCTTTTTCCTGAATTTCATATAATTTGGACGATATTATAATTGGATATATTTCCTTTTCTCCTAAAAAGATATATTTTAAGTTGGTTGGGAGAGGTTTTAATTATGCTTTAAAAACTTTGACATTAGATTCTATAAGTTTTGGTAACAATTCTTTGCATTGTAGATCCTTGGCAGATGTATTTTCAAATTTGATTTTAGGTATTGATTCTAATGTCAATAACTCTTTTTCTATAAAATTCTTTTCAAAAAAACTTTGGGTTATTGTTTCAACATGATTTACTTCATGTATTTCTTCTTCTTCTTCTCTAGGTCGTTTTGGACTTTTAAAAATATTTAATTCCAAAGTCGTGTTTTCAAATGAGATTTTCATAATTCCACTCCTACAATTAATCAACGCATTTGATGTAGCTAGGAATGGTCGACCTAGAATTAGAGGTATGTGTTCAAATGAACATCCTTCACAACATGCTTCCGTGTCTATAATGATAAAATCTGTTAGAAAATAGAATTGATCAACTTGGACAACCACATCTTCTACAATTCCTCATGAAGTTTTTATTGATCGGTCTGCTAGTTGTAGTTTAACATTGAAAGGTTTTAATTCACTTAATCCTAATTGCGTATATATTGAATATGACATTAAATTACAATTGGATCCAAGATCTAGCAGGGCTTGTCCAATTTGAAAATTTTCAATGAGACATGAGACTGTAAGACTACCTGGATCTTTGTACTTAAGAAGTGTGTCTTGATGTATTATAGTATTAACTCATTCAGTTGAAAATGCTTTCTTTGGTACATCAGTTCTTCTTTTGATCATACAAAGATCTTTTAAAAATTTAGCATAAACTATGAAACCCGAGAAAATTTGAACTTTTTCTTAGAAAGGGTAAAATGGTAATTTGTCATCCTAATGCGTATTTAAAATACTCATGTTCTAGACCTCGGATAAGGAAATGGAGTTCGCTGTTGGATTCATATCGCAAAATCTAGTCTTGAGATAGTCGGATTTTTGCATGTGGGTCAAGGCGACTGCGAGGCAAATGACATTTTAAAGGTTCCCAAAAATAAAATTTTTAATTATTTCTTAAAATTAAGTTAAAGTTCTAATAAAATTAATTTGAACTAAATTCGAGGTCAACAGTCGTTTCGGGACAAAAAACGGACCCGAAAGTCAAAAATATACGGTGCGATGTGGACCACACATTCGGGACTATAAATATCTACTTAACTTAGATATTTTGGGAAAAATATCTTATGTTATTGACCCTTGGACGGCCATAGAGAGAAGAGAGTGAAAAGAGAGAAAAGCAAGTAAGTTCTTCAAGCTTCAATCCAAGATTCCTGGAGTTCCGTCGGTCAAAATTCGTCTAGCCAAGAATCAAAGTTCATCTCCTCGACGAGGGCTACATGTATGTACCAAGAAAAATGGATTTCACCAAAGGTCCAAAGAAAAGACTTTGGAGGAATCAAAGGTTCTTGGGCTTGTTTTGGTGTTTTTAGAAGTTCTACCACTTCCTACACGCTACAAGAGATAGAGTTCTTCCTACTTTGGTTTTACTCCTACCTTAAGGGGTCATTTTTGTGGCTAAAACATGACTGATTTGTGGCTGAATTGTGGGCTATATAGTGTCCGTTTATGGACTGTTTAAGAGACTGCTTAGTGGCAGAATTGTGGGCTGCTTAGTGGCCGATTTATGGGCTATTTTATGGTTGTTTTAAGGGGCTATTTATGGCTATTTTATGGGCTATCTTATGGCTGTTTATTGGGGCTGTTTTATGGCTGTTTAGGGACTGTTTAAGGGGCAGTTTAGTGGCTGAATTTTGGGCTGCTTAGTGGCTGACTTGTGGGCTACTTAGTGGTTGAATTGGGGGCTGTTTAGTGGCTGATTTATGGGCTACTTAGTGGTTGAAATGTGCTCTGCTTAGTGGCTGATTTGTGGGCTGCTTAGTGGTTGATTGTTGGGTGGTTTAGAGGTTAAATTTTGGGCCACTATGGGCTGATTTTCTTGTGGGCTGTTATGTGCTACATTTTGCCTTTTAAATTAAGTTGATGTTTTGACATTGTGATGAAATTATAGAGATTATTTGCATATGATATAAATCGCCATGGTAGACATTGATATGTAGAAATTGTTCTTTTGGCATGCATTGCTATATGAACATGAAATTGACATCACATTCATGGGCATGAGTCATGAGTGTGGGTGTGTGTATGCATGGTTAATCAAACACCATTCTTGGTGATTGATGGGTGGACTCGGGAAAGTTGGGTTGAAAATGCGAATGAGTCGCATGGTTGCATGAAAGAAAAAATTGTGTCGGGTATAGGAAGAAGGGGTAGATTCCCCTTCGGGTGCAAGACCTGGCGACTTGGCTATACACTCCCCTATGGTGAAATTGCAAAAAAGTGTAGTATGGTGTACGGAACCGGAGGTATAAATTCCAAAATCTGTTGCCCAAAAAGACACAAGATTTTTATTTACAAAGTACTCATACAATGAGTAACACCCATCATTGATTTGGTTTATAATAAAACAAATTTTATTTCAAACGATCATTTGGTGGATTTTTTCATCAATTGACGGATTCAGTATAACTTGGCATTGCATTGTATCGTGGGAGTCGGTGACGACTTGGGTTTAATTGGATGAGTGAGTATTATCTCATTTCATGGCAGGACATGATTACATTTCACATATAATGCATATTTTTATATGGAATGATTGTTAAATGTTGTTTGTTGCTTATACACACTTCATATGCATCTAAGGTGGGGAGTAGCCTCTGTAGGGATTATTCTACTGGGCGTTGGCTCACCCTATACGAAAAAATATTTCAGGTGAGAGAGATACATCGGTGGATAGCTCTAATTTGGACCCTCATGTTTGAAGAAAGCTGAATGTGGTTTTATTTTGTGTTAATGCAAAATATTTTTGTTGAAATAATGTTTTGGGCATGTAATCTTTTGCAAATAAATGTAATAGAACTTATATAGACTATTGTTAAACTAACCTTGTATGTATTGATATGAATGTGGATAATTGGACCCGGTGTGGTCATTGTTGAATATTGGACCTCGGATGGGTCTTGTTATTATACGATTGCACAGGTTGAGTTTTGGGTAGAGCTTCTCGTACAAAGGGGACTCTGCCCGAATTTCGTAAAAATTATGGTTCTCGGTAAATGGGGCATAATGGCGTGATATCGAATTACTCGATATCCACGGGTATTCCACGGGTTGATGGATAATCAATGGACCCCCAAATTTTGGGGTGTCACAAGTTGGTATCAGAGCATTGATATACGAATAACTTAGGGCTCGATGGTCACGGGTATAGACCATTGCATTCCATATGCATTTCATGTTATGTGTTCTACTTGCTACATGCTATGTGTTACTTGTTATGTGAATTATATGCATGATAGAAATGTATATGGAAGGGAATACACTGGGGTTAGAAAACATAACCTTGGGAGTTTGGAAAAAAGGGATGAACGGTATAGTTCAATGTGTAAATGTCTACTAAATACTTGATCCCTAACTTGGGATATTAACTAATTGATCTATTGTTATCTTATGTGTGTGTAGATGGCAACTAGAGGAAGGGGACGTCGGGGTGAACAGAACAACCAACCACCACCACCGGCCTTTGACCAACAAGCTCTCATGGAGGCTATTGGTGCGGCGGCGGCTACCATTGCACAAGCTAGTGCTACGGCCATTACTATTGCATAGACAGGTGCAAGTGGGAGTCAAGGAGGTTCAAGTCACCTCCAGAAGTTCAAGGCACACAATCCCTTGATCTTTCTGGGTGGGGCAGATCCCATAGTGGTTGATCATTGGTTCCGACAAGTGGACAAGATCTTGAGGGCTATGGAGATTACCTCCAATGCCATGAAAATAACGCTAGCTACTTTTTAGCTAGAGGGAGAATCCCAAGTGTGGTGGGATTGGGTCAAGGACTCCAAGAACTTGGAGGTAATTACATGGGCATAATTCAAGGAGCTCTTTATGGGCAAGTACTTCCCAACGGCTGCTCGACATGCAAAGGCTCGGGAGTTCTTAGACTTGAGACATGGGACGATGACGGAGATGGAGTATGTGGCTAAGTTCACAGAGTTAGCCTATTCCGCCGATGACTACGTGGCCAGAGATATGGCCAAAGTGAGGAAGTTTGAGGATGGTATTAAGTTATCCATCCGGGGTAAAATTAGGGGTCTTCTTCTGTAAGACTTAGACTCGATGGTCGCGACTGCTATGGCTATTGAGAGAGAGGTGGATGACACAAGAAGTATCCGGGAGTCTGGTGTAAAAGACAAGAAAAAGAGGGCCAATCCTCTTCTTCTAGCTCGGGAAAAAAACAAAGGACTTCTACTCCACAAGGGTTTCGGGGACAGGGCCGCAGCTATCAAGGCCAAGGCCAAGGTCAATCCTCCTAAGGTGGGACAAATCAAAGGCCTTCTTACTAGATAGGGCAAAGGACTTGCTATCATTGCCACCAATCGGGTCACATGAAACGGGATTGTCCTCAGAGGCAAGGATCCCAAAGTTATGGGTCATCTCAGTCCCAAACTTCAGTGGGGCAACCACAAACACATTATACTCATCATCACCCTATCATGGGCCAGGGGATCTAGTACCAGTTCCAAAATGCTACTCAGGCCCAAACTACTTCGCGTGGTGGGATTTCGTAATCCGGCCAGAAGGGCCAGGGCATGGGTAGAGGCCGAGACCAGGGCTTACAAGTAGATACTTCGGGGACCTAGGGGCATGTCTATGCCATGATACCTTAGACTGAGCCGACAGATCCGTCGGTGATATAGGATACATTTCTACTCTCTCGCTTATGGGCAAGGATATTATTTGATTCTGGTGCATCGCATTCATTTATTGTTGCATCTTGTGTGCAAGACTTGGGCTTAAAGGTTGAGACCTTGGAAGAGCCATTGCATGTGAGTTCTCCCGTAGGATCTAGGGTGAGAATTGATCAGATATGTCAGGGTTGTGAGTTATAGATCTCAGGGATTCTACTCACCGTGGATCTTAGGGTCATGAACATGTCTAAGTTTGATGTTATCCTTGGTATGGATTGGTTGGCGGCACATCGGGTAGTCATTGATTGTGATTGAAAAAGGGTCACTACTTATATGCTGGAGGGTATTTGTTTCAAGTTTCAGGGGAGAAAAACGTGATGTTTTACCTCAGGTCGTGTACAACTCTAGATGACACAGACAATTGATGGATTGGCTTACAAGTCTTACCCTGGAGGATAAGGCGAGACAAGAGTTAGGCCTTTCTCGGGTTGTATGTGAGTATGAGGATGTTTTTTTGGATGAGCTACCAAAATTACCTCCACATAGGGATGTAGACTTCACCATTGAGTTGCATCCGGTACATCGCCTATCTCTATGACTCCACACAGGATGACACCAGCTGAGTTGCAAGAACTCAAGGTCTAGTTGCAAGAATTATTGGACAAGGGCTTCATTAGATCGAGCACTTCACCTTGGGGCGCTCTGGTGTTGTTTGCCAAGAAGAAGGATAGAACCTTTTGATTGTGCGTAGACTATCGGCAGTTGAATAGGCTTAATATCAAAAATAGGTACCCTTTGCCTAGGATTGATGACTTATTTGATTAGTTGAGAGGGGCGTTGGTCTACTCCAAGATAGATCTCTGTACCGGTTACCATCAGTTGAGGGTTAAGGAGGTAGAAATCCCAAAGACGACGTTCAAAACGCGGTATGGACATTTTGAGTTCATAGTGATGCCATTTAGGTTGACGAATGCTCTAACAGCATTCATGGATCTCATGCATAGGATATTCCAACCCTATTTAGATCAGTTTTTCATGGTCTTCATTGATGACATCTTGATCTACTCCAAGTCTGAGGAGGAGCATAAGGGTCATTTAAGAATTGTTCTTCAAATATTGAGAGATTATTAGTTGTACTCCAAGTTCCGTAAGTGTGAATTTTGGCTTACTAAGGTGAAATTTCTTGGACACGTGGTGTTGGCTTCGAGTGTATCTGTGGACCTGGAGAAGGTTGAGGTCGTTATGAATTGGGAGAGGCCGAAGTTAATCATCAAGATACACAATTTTTTGGGATTGACAGGGTACTACAGGAGGTTTATTAAGGACTTCTCACGATTAGCTGCGCCTATGACTAAGTTAACTCAGAAATAGTTCAAGTTTGAGTGGAATAAAGCTTGTGAGAAGGCATTCCAAGAGCTGAAACGAAGGCTTACTTCAGCTCCAATCTTAATAGTCCCGGAACGAGGGCAGAGGTACACGGTCTATTGTGATGCCTTGAAGGACGGGCTGGGATGTGTTTTGATGCAGTTCAGAAGGGTAGTAGCTTATAGTTCTCGGCAGTTGAAGAATCATGAGCAGAATTATCCTACTCATGACATGGAATTGGCGGCCATTGTCTTTGCCTTGAAGGCTTGGCTTCATTACTTGTATGGTGAGCAGTTTGAAGTGTCTTCGGACCACAAGAGTCAGAAGCATATTTTCACTCAGCGGGACCTCAACATGAGGCAACGCCGATGGATGGAGTATTTAGAGGACTATGACTTCACTTTGCATTACCTTCCTGGTAAGGCAAACATGGTGGCTGATGCACTTAGCCGAAAGTCATGGGGAGTTTTGGCTAGTTTAGCTTCCCGAGAGTGATAAATGCTCAAGACTGTAGGACAGTTCAGGCTACACTATGGAGATCAAACTCAGGGTACTTTGGGGAGTTTGGTGGCTACACCTTCCCTACTGAGCAGAGTGATTGAGTCCCAGAGACTAGATGCAGAGTTATCATCCATAAGGGACCGAGTACGGTTAGGTAAAGGTGACGAGGGTTAGACCATTCACTCGGATGGTAGTCTTCGGTTTAGGAGAACAATTGTGGTTCCCCAGTCTGTGGAGCTCAGAGAAGAGATTCTTAGAAAGTTCCATTGTTTTCGTTTTGCTGTGCATCCAGGTGGCATGAAGATGTACCATGATCTTCATCACCAATATTATTGGAGCAGGATGAAGCAAGATGTTGGAAAGTTTGTTAACCGATGTCTCACGTGTGAGCAGGTTAAGGCTAAGCACCAGAGACCAGCGGGATTACTCCAGCCTTTGGAGGTAGCTAAGTGGAAGTGGAAACATGTCACGATGAATTTTGTGACTCACTTGTCATAGACTTCACAGGGTCATGATGCGGTCTGGGTGGTAGTGGACCGACTTACCAAGTCGGCACACTTTTTAGCAGTGCGGATGACCTTCACACTGGAGGAATTATAGGTTGTATATACGGGAGATTGTTCAGCTACATGGAGTGCCCGTATCTATTGTATTGGCTAAGGATCCCAGGTTTACGGCTCATTTTTGGGAGAGTATCAAGCGAGCCATAGGGACACAATTAATGATGAGCACTACTTTTCATCCCTAGATGGACGTTCAATCTAAGAGGACTATCCAGACTTTAGAGGACATGGTACGGGCATGCATTCTAGATCTCAAGGGTAGTTGGGAGGATCACTTACCCTTGGTGGAGTTCGTATACAATAACAGTTATCAGGCGAGCATACAAATGGCAACCTATGAGGCATTATATGGGAGGTCATGTCGTTCTCTAGTTTGTTGGACAGAGGTGGGAGAGAGACCCTCTACGAGTCTGGATTTGGTCAAGGACACCTCTGAGAAGGTGGACTTGATACAGAAGTGTCTTCTCACGGCTCAGAGCCAACAGAAGTGCTAAGCCGACAAAACGGTGATGACCTTTAGAGTTTGGGGTGGGAGATCATGTCGTCATGAAGGTGATGCCTAGGAGAGGAGTGGTCAGGTTTGGTAAACGGGGAAAGCTGTCACCGAGGTACATCAAGCCCTTTGAGGTTCTCGAAAGGGTTGGTGTAGTGGCTTACCAGTTGGCGTTACCACCAAATCTATCGGGTGTCCATGCGGTTTTTCATGTCTCTATGCTCTGGAAATACACCCTGGATCTGACTCATGTGGTGGATTGGGGAGAGCTTGTTGTTGATGCTGATGGGACCTTTAAGGAGGGACTGGTGCGCATCATGGATAGTTGGGAACAGGTCTTACGAGGCAAGATTGTGCAGCTAGTGAAGGTACTATGGTAGCACCGAGGAGTAAAGGAGGCAACATGGGAGCGCGAGAATACCATCCGTACCAATTATCCTTTCTTATTCGAGGATGGAGGTACATTCTTATAGTCTTGTAGCATTATTTGACTGTTGCATATGCATGTGACTGTATGTACATGTGTATGTCAATTTCGGGGATGAAATACTTTTAAAGGAGGAAGAATGTGAAACCCAGAAAAATTTGAACTTTTTCTTAGAAAGGGCAAAATGGTAATTTTATCATCCTAATGTGTATTTAAAATATTCATGTTCTAGACCTTTGATGAGGACACAGAGTTCCCCGTTGGATTCGTATCGCAAAATCTAGTCACCCTGTCAAATTTCATCTAATTCTAAGATAGTCAAATTTTTTACACGTCGTTCGAGGCAACTATGATGTGAATGACATTTTAAAGGTCCACAAAAATGAATTTTTTAAAAATTTTCTTAAAATTTAGTTAAATTTCCAATAAAATTAATTTAAACTAAATCCGAGGTATAACGAGTCGTTTCATGACGAAAAACGAACCCGAAAGTCAGAAATATGCGGTGCGATGTGGATCACACATTCGGGACTATAAATATCTACTTAACTTAGATATTTTGGGAAAAATATCTTATGTTCTTGACCCTTGGCCAACCATAGAGAGAAGAGAATGAAAAGAGAGAAAAATAAGTAAGTTATTCGAGCTTCAATCCAAGATTCTCGGAGTTCCGTCGGTTGGAATTTGTCGAGCCAAGAATCAAAGTTCATCTCCTTGACGAGGGCTATGTGTATGTACCAAGAAAAGTGGATTTCACCGAAGGTCCAAAGAAAAGACTTTGGAGGAATCAAAGGTTCTTGGGCTTGTTTTGATGTTTTTAGAAGTTTTACCATTTCCTACATGTTACAAGAGGTAGGGTTCTTCCTACTTTGATTTTACTCCTACCTTAAGGGGTCATTTTTGTGGCTGAAACATAACTGATTTGTGGGCTGTCTAGTATCCGTTTATGGACTGTTTAAGGGGCTGCTTAGTGACGGAATTGTGGGCTGCTTAATGGCTAATTTATGGGCTGTTTTATGGTTGTTTTAAGGGGCTGTTTATGGCTATTTTATGGGCTATCTTATGGTTGTTTATTGGGGCTGTTTTGCGGCCGTTTAGGGACTGTTTATGAGGCAGTTTAGTGGCTGAATGTTGGGCTGCTTAGTGACTGATTTGTGGGCTACTTATTGGTTGAATTGTGGGCTGTTTAGTGGCTCATTGTGGGCTACTTAGTGGTTGAATTGTGCTGCTTAGTGGCTAATTTTTCGGCTTCTTAGTGGTTGATTTGTGGGCGGTTTAGTGGCTAAATTTTGGGCCACTATGGGCTGATTTTCTTGTGGGCCGTTATGTGCTATATTTTGCCTTTTAAATTAAGTTGATCTTTTGACATTGTGATGAAATTATAGAGATTATTTGCATATGATATATATCGCCATGGTAGACATTGGCATGTAGAAATTGTTCCTTTGACATGCATTGCAATATGAACATGAAATTGACATCACATTCATGGGCATGATTCGTGAGTGTGGGTGTGTGTATGTATGGTTAATCAAACACCATTCTTGGTAATTGATGGGTGGACTCTGGAAAGTTGGGTTGAAAATCTGAATGAGTCGCATGGTTGCATGAAATAAAAACTTGTGTCGGGTATAGTAAGAATGGGTAGATTCCCCCCTCAGGCGCAAGACTCGGCGACTTGGTTATGCACTCCCCTGTGGTAAAATTCCAGGAAAGTGTAGTATGGTGTACCAAACCGGCGGTATAAAATCTAAAATCCATTGTCTAACAAGACACAAGATTTTGATTTACAAAGTACTCATACAATGAGTAACACCCATTAATGATTTGGTTTTATAATAAAACAACTTTTATTTCAAACGATCATTTGATTGATTTTTTTCATCTATTGACAGATTCAGTATACCATGGCATTGCATTGTGTCGTGGGAGTCGGTGACGACTTGGGTTTATTTGGATGAGTGAGTATTATCTCATTTCATGGCAGGACATGATTACATTCCACTTTTAATGCATATTCTTATATGGAATCATTGTTAAATGTTGTTTGTTGCTTATACACACTACATATGCATCTAAGGTGGGGATAGCCTCTCTAAGGATTATTCTACTGGGCGTTGGCTCACCGTATACAGGAAAACATTTCAGGTGGGAGAGATACACCAGTGAATAGCTCTAATTTGGACCCTCATGTTTGAAGAAAGCCGAATGTGGCTTTATTTTGTGTTAATGTAAAACATTTGTGGAAATAATGTTTTGGGCATGTAATCTTTTGCAAATAATTGTAATATAACTTATATAGACTATTGTTAAACTAACCTTGTATGTATTGATATAAATATGGATAATTGGACCCAGTGTGGCCAATGTTTACTTATAATTGCATCTAGTGTGGCCAATGCTTACTTATAATTAGACCCGGTGTGGTCATTGTTGAATATTGGACCTCGAATGGGTCTTGTTATTATATGATTGCACTAGTTGAGTTTTGGGTAGAGCTTCCCGTACAAAGGAGACTTTGGCCAAATTTCGTAAAAATTATGGTTCCCGGTAAATGGGGCATAATGACGTGATATGAAATTATTCAGTATCCATGGGTATTCCGCGGGTTGATGGTAATCAATGGACCCCCAGATTTTGGGGTGTCACATAAACCGAAACTCGTTTTATCGTATCTAACAAAGAAAGGTTAATTTTTACTCGTTTAAATAACTCAAGAATGTCAATTTGATCTTTTTCAGATGGCGGTTTCTTGACTCTTTGAGGAAAAGGTAAAGGAATAGGACATGGAGGATCATTTTCACTTTGTGTCTCTGATTGTATTTCAATTAAAGGTTCAGTTTACAATGGTTCATTAACAGGAATTTCCTTCTATATTTGTGTTGGAATCATGGGTTTAATAGTTTTATCAATTTTCTTACCACTTCTCAATGTCGTGATTGCTTGTACTTGACTTGGTGAGGCTTCAGATGATACAAAGTTAGTTTGATTTTGACTTTGTGGAGGTTTAGGTTGAGACGAAAACTTTCCTTTTTCTGTAATACTTAAGGACTGAGTCAACTTAGCTAGATGACTTTTAATATCTTCAATACTTTGTGAAGTTTGAGATTTAAAATCATTGAATGCTTGATTTGTTTGAGTATTGAAATTCATTTGACTCTGAATAAATTGATTCATAGTGCCTTCCAGAGTTCTTTTATGAGGAGGTACATACGGTGGATATTGTGGTTGATTTTGTGGTTGTTGTAGACCTTGTGTTTGATTTGTAGCTTGTGTATTTCTCCAACTAAAATTTGGATGATTTCTCCATCCTGGATTATAAGTTTTAGAATATGTATTTGAATATGGTTTAGTATAAGTTGGAACAACATTTGATTGTTCAATTAAGACTTCTTTGAATGCATGAATAGTTGGGCATTCCCCAGCAGGATGTCCTGACAATGCACAAATTTCACATATTTGATCAGTAGAGTTTAGAACAGATACTTGTTTAAGTTTTTTCATTTCCAAGGCTTCTAGTTTTCGAGATAAATTAGTTATTTTTGCTCTTAACTCATCATCTTCTTTTAATACATATTTTCCTCTTTCAGATGTAGATGACTTATCTACAATGTTTGAAGAAGTCGAGTCCCACATCTGGGAGCTCTTAGAAATAGTATCAAAAAATTGAAATGTTTCTTCAGGGTTTTTATTCATAAATTTTCCTTGAGCCATCATTTCAACAAATTGTCGCATGGCAGATGGAAGTGAATCATAAAAGAAACCAACAAAAGTCCAGTTTTCAAATGCATGATATGGACAAACTTGGAGAAGATCTTTAAATCTTTCCCAACATTGATAAAAAGTTTCTTTTTCTTTTACAGTAAAATTCATTATTTGGAGTCTTAATGCATTAGTATGATGCATAGAGAAAAACTTTTTAAAGAACTTAGTTTGTAAAGCTTGCCAATTTGTGATAGAATTTGCTCTTAAAGAGTTAAGTCATAGTTTAGCTTTATCTTTTAACGAGAAAGGAAAAAGTTTTAATTTAATTATTTCAGAATTATCTTGCAAAGTTTCACAGACTTCTTCAAATTATTTCATATGAACATAAGCATTTTCAGTTTCTAAACCATGGAATTGTGGTAGTAACTGTATAGTTCCTGGTTTAATATTAATATTTGGAGCGTCTGTTGGAAAAGCAAAACATGACAGGACATTAGTTCTTGTAGGATGTAGATATTCTCTTAATGGTCGAACATTTTGAACTACTTCATGTTCTCTTTCTTCTTGATTCCTAGGTACATTTTGTGCCATACTTAAGTTCAATGATTCTTGTGTAGACGTAGAAGAAGATGAGGAAGATGATGTAGGAGTTGACTAATTTACAGAACCTATGGATTAATGAACAGACATAGATTATTAAAAACAAACAAACAAACTATAAACATATAAAACAAGTAAACAAATATCTTTTTAAATTTTTTTTCCAAATTACTATAACTCTCCGGCAACGGCACCAAAAACTTGATTCTCACTTTTTAGTGGTCTGAATTATATTATTATACACCCATGTATATGTGGTCAAATTATATTTTTCTCGATTTTAAGTCCAAGTATCGATCCCACGAAGAGTTTAGTAATTTAGTAGTTAAAATAAAAAAAAAACAGTAAAGTTGTTGTTTGAAGTAGTATGATGTTTGATAGCTTGTAATGTGAGCTTAGCTTAACAACTAGTTTAACTTAAATAAATTGTGTAAGTAAACAAATGAAGTGCGTAAGTAAACCAATAAAGTGCGTAGGTAAATAATTAAAGTGCGCAAGTAAATAAATAAAGTGCGTAAATAAATGCTTTAACAACAAGAATATAAAAGATACCCTTTAGTTTAAGGGTCCCATATGCATTAGATTGGTTAGATACTGCATATGCTACCGTACCAGGATTAACTTCCATTTTATTGGCAAGTCAACCGGTTGGTCTGATGTATATAAACCATAGCACAGCCGCTTCTTAGGCTAACTGAGGGTAATAAATCATAACACAACCGCTTCTTAGGCTAACTGGTTATATCCACGTCAATTGATTAACCCAAGCAAACTAGAAGTGTGAAGACCCTGCCCCATTACCGGGACCCTGTCTTCCAAGGGTTAACCTCCCATTACCGGGATATCACCACCCTCCACCAAAGGATTTCGGCTAACCTGTGGGTCAAACCCCCATAGTAGCCTTTACCTCTGTCCCACATCGGGGAAAGAGTCGTCTCCCCACCCCCATATAAGCCGAAGCACCATATGAGAGCAGTACCCAAGTAGCACTCTCATATGGTGCTTCGGCTTATATGGGGGTGGGGAGACGACTCTTTCCCCGATGTGGGACAGAGGTAAAGGCTACTGTGGGGGTTTGACCCACAGGTTAGCCGAAATCCTTTGGTGGAGGGTGGTGATATCCCGGTAATGGGAGGTTAACCCTTGGAAGACAGGGTCCCGGTAATGGGGCAGGGTCTTCACATAAAAGGCGCCTTTTGAGTGAAGACTCCTCCCATTACCGGGATGTAGGTCTTCCAAGAGCATTTTACCGCCCTCCACCAAAGGATTTCGGCTAGCTGCAGGACACGCCCCACAGTAGCCTTTACCTCCGTCCCACATCGGGGAAAGAGTCGTCTCCCCACCCCCATATAAGCCGAAGCACAATATGGAAGCAGTACCCAAATAGCACTAGTGCTAGATGGGTACTGCTCTCATATGGTGCTTCGGCTTATATGGGGGTGGGGAGACGACTCTTTCCCCGATGTGGGACAGAGGTAAAGGCTACTGTGGGGGTTTGACCCACAGGTTAGCCGAAATCCTTTGGTGGAGGGTGGTGATATCCCGGTAATGGGAGGTTAACCCTTGGAAGACAGGGTCCCGGTAATGGGACAGGGTCTTCACATAAAAGGCGCCTTTTGTGTGAAGACTCCTCCCATTACCGGGATGTAGGTCTTCCAAGAGCATTACCGCCCTCCACCAAAGGATTTCGGCTAAAGCAGGACTCGCCCCACAGTAGCCTTTACCTCCGTCCCACATCGGGGAAGGAGTCGTCTCCCCACTCCCATATAAGCCGAAGCACAATATGGAAGCAGTACCCAAGTAGCACACTGTGGTACTTGGGTACTGCTCTCATATGGTGCTTCGGCTTATATGGGGGTGGGGAGACGACTTTGATTGATTTGCTCCACCAAAGCACAAACGATCATTTGATTGATTTTTTTCATCTATTGACAGATTCAGTATACCATGGCATTGCATTGTGTCGTGGGAGTCGGTGACGACTTGGGTTTAATTGGATGAGTGAGTATTATCTCATTTCATGGCAGGACATGATTACATTCCACTTTTAATGCATATTCTTATATGGAATCATTGTTAAATGTTGTTTGTTGCTTATACACACTACATATGCATCTAAGGTGGGGATAGCCTCTCTAAGGATTATTCTACTGGGCGTTGGCTCACCGTATACAGGAAAACATTTCAGGTGGGAGAGATACACCAGTGAATAGCTCTAATTTGGACCCTCATGTTTGAAGAAAGCCGAATGTGGCTTTATTTTGTGTTAATGTAAAACATTTGTGGAAATAATGTTTTGGGCATGTAATCTTTTGCAAATAATTGTAATATAACTTATATAGACTATTGTTAAACTAACCTTGTATGTATTGATATAAATATGGATAATTGGACCCAGTGTGGCCAATGTTTACTTATAATTGCATCTAGTGTGGCCAATGCTTACTTATAATTAGACCCGGTGTGGTCATTGTTGAATATTGGACCTCGAATGGGTCTTGTTATTATATGATTGCACTGGTTGAGTTTTGGGTAGAGCTTCCCGTACAAAGGAGACTTTGGCCAAATTTCGTAAAAATTATGGTTCCCGGTAAATGGGGCATAATGACGTGATATGAAATTATTCAGTATCCATGGGTATTCCGCGGGTTGATGGTAATCAATGGACCCCCAGATTTTGGGGTGTCACATAAACCGAAACTCGTTTTATCGTATCCAACAAAGAAAGGTTAATTTTTACTCGTTTAAATAACTCAAGAATGTCAATTTGATCTTTTTCAGATGGCGGTTTCTTGACTCTTTGAGGAAAAGGTAAAGGAATAGGACATGGAGGATCATTTTCACTTTGTGTCTCTGATTGTATTTCAATTAAAGGTTCAGTTTACAATGGTTCATTAACAGGAATTTCCTTCTATATTTGTGTTGGAATCATGGGTTTAATAGTTTTATCAATTTTCTTACCACTTCTCAATGTCGTGATTGCTTGTACTTGACTTGGTGAGGCTTCAGATGATACAAAGTTAGTTTGATTTTGACTTTGTGGAGGTTTAGGTTGAGACGAAAACTTTCCTTTTTCTGTAATACTTAAGGACTGAGTCAACTTAGCTAGATGACTTTTAATATCTTCAATACTTTGTGAAGTTTGAGATTTAAAATCATTGAATGCTTGATTTGTTTGAGTATTGAAATTCATTTGACTCTGAATAAATTGATTCATAGTGCCTTCCAGAGTTCTTTTATGAGGAGGTACATACGGTGGATATTGTGGTTGATTTTGTGGTTGTTGTAGACCTTGTGTTTGATTTGTAGCTTGTGTATTTCTCCAACTAAAATTTGGATGATTTCTCCATCCTGGATTATAAGTTTTAGAATATGTATTTGAATATGGTTTAGTATAAGTTGGAACAACATTTGATTGTTCAATTAAGACTTCTTTGAATGCATGAATAGTTGGGCATTCCCCAGCAGGATGTCCTGACAATGCACAAATTTCACATATTTGATCAGTAGAGTTTAGAACAGATACTTGTTTAAGTTTTTTCATTTCCAAGGCTTCTAGTTTTCGAGATAAATTAGTTATTTTTGCTCTTAACTCATCATCTTCTTTTAATACATATTTTCCTCTTTCAGATGTAGATGACTTATCTACAATGTTTGAAGAAGTCGAGTCCCACATCTGGGAGCTCTTAGAAATAGTATCAAAAAATTGAAATGTTTCTTCAGGGTTTTTATTCATAAATTTTCCTTGAGCCATCATTTCAACAAATTGTCGCATGGCAGATGGAAGTGAATCATAAAAGAAACCAACAAAAGTCCAGTTTTCAAATGCATGATATGGACAAACTTGGAGAAGATCTTTAAATCTTTCCCAACATTGATAAAAAGTTTCTTTTTCTTTTACAGTAAAATTCATTATTTGGAGTCTTAATGCATTAGTATGATGCATAGAGAAAAACTTTTTAAAGAACTTAGTTTGTAAAGCTTGCCAATTTGTGATAGAATTTGCTCTTAAAGAGTTAAGTCATAGTTTAGCTTTATCTTTTAACGAGAAAGGAAAAAGTTTTAATTTAATTATTTCAGAATTATCTTGCAAAGTTTCACAGACTTCTTCAAATTATTTCATATGAACATAAGCATTTTCAGTTTCTAAACCATGGAATTGTGGTAGTAACTGTATAGTTCCTGGTTTAATATTAATATTTGGAGCGTCTGTTGGAAAAGCAAAACATGACAGGACATTAGTTCTTGTAGGATGTAGATATTCTCTTAATGGTCGAACATTTTGAACTACTTCATGTTCTCTTTCTTCTTGATTCCTAGGTACATTTTGTGCCATACTTAAGTTCAATGATTCTTGTGTAGACGTAGAAGAAGATGAGGAAGATGATGTAGGAGTTGACTAATTTACAGAACCTATGGATTAATGAACAGACATAGATTATTAAAAACAAACAAACAAACTATAAACATATAAAACAAGTAAACAAATATCTTTTTAAATTTTTTTTCCAAATTACTATAACTCTCCGGCAACGGCACCAAAAACTTGATTCTCACTTTTTAGTGGTCTGAATTATATTATTATACACCCATGTATATGTGGTCAAATTATAGTTTTCTCGATTTTAAGTCCAAGTATCGATCCCACGAAGAGTTTAGTAATTTAGTAGTTAAAATAAAAAAAAAAACAGTAAAGTTGTTGTTTGAAGTAGTATGATGTTTGATAGCTTGTAATGTGAGCTTAGCTTAACAACTAGTTTAACTTAAATAAATTGTGTAAGTAAACAAATGAAGTGCGTAAGTAAACCAATAAAGTGCGTAGGTAAATAATTAAAGTGCGCAAGTAAATAAATAAAGTGCGTAAATAAATGCTTTAACAACAAGAATATAAAAGATACCCTTTAGTTTAAGGGTCCCATATGCATTAGATTGGTTAGATACTGCATATGCTACCGTACCAGGATTAACTTCCATTTTATTGGCAAGTCAACCGGTTGGTCTGATGTATATAAACCATAGCACAGCCGCTTCTTAGGCTAACTGAGGGTAATAAATCATAACACAACCGCTTCTTAGGCTAACTGGTTATATCCACGTCAATTGATTAACCCAAGCAAACTAGAAGTGTGAAGACCCTGCCCCATTACCGGGACCCTGTCTTCCAAGGGTTAACCTCCCAAGGGTTAACCTCCCATTACCGGGATATCACCACCCTCCACCAAAGGATTTCGGCTAACCTGTGGGTCAAACCCCCATAGTAGCCTTTACCTCTGTCCCACATCGGGGAAAGAGTCGTCTCCCCACCCCCATATAAGCCGAAGCACCATATGAGAGCAGTACCCAAGTAGCACTATTTGGGTACTGCTCTCATATGGTGCTTCGGCTTATATGGGGGTGGGGAGACGACTCTTTGCCCGATGTGGGACAGAGGTAAAGGCTACTGTGGGGGTTTGACCCACAGGTTAGCCGAAATCCTTTGGTGGAGGGTGGTGATATCCCGGTAATGGGAGGTTAACCCTTGGAAGACAGGGTCCCGGTAATGGGGCAGGGTCTTCACATAAAAGGCGCCTTTTGAGTGAAGACTCCTCCCATTACCGGGATGTAGGTCTTCCAAGAGCATTTTACCGCCCTCCACCAAAGGATTTCG
The DNA here is from genome assembly GCA_963454935.2 of Ilex paraguariensis. Lineage (NCBI taxonomy): Eukaryota > Viridiplantae > Streptophyta > Magnoliopsida > Aquifoliales > Aquifoliaceae > Ilex > Ilex paraguariensis. The sequence continues at coordinate 41,778 of CAUOFW020000868.1, forward strand.
GCTAGCTGCAGGACACGCCCCACAGTAGCCTTTACCTCCGTCCCACATCGGGGAAAGAGTCGTCTCCCCACCCCCATATAAGCCGAAGCACAATATGGAAGCAGTACCCAAATAGCACTAGTGCTAGATGGGTACTGCTCTCATATGGTGCTTCGGCTTATATGGGGGTGGGGAGACGACTCTTTCCCCGATGTGGGACAGAGGTAAAGGCTACTGTGGGGGTTTGACCCACAGGTTAGCCGAAATCCTTTGGTGGAGGGTGGTGATATCCCGGTAATGGGAGGTTAACCCTTGGAAGACAGGGTCCCGGTAATGGGACAGGGTCTTCACATAAAAGGCGCCTTTTGTGTGAAGACTCCTCCCATTACCGGGATGTAGGTCTTCCAAGAGCATTACCGCCCTCCACCAAAGGATTTCGGCTAAAGCAGGACTCGCCCCACAGTAGCCTTTACCTCCGTCCCACATCGGGGAAGGAGTCGTCTCCCCACTCCCATATAAGCCGAAGCACAATATGGAAGCAGTACCCAAGTAGCACACTGTGGTACTTGGGTACTGCTCTCATATGGTGCTTCGGCTTATATGGGGGTGGGGAGACGACTTTGATTGATTTGCTCCACCAAAGCACAAACGATCATTTGATTGATTTTTTTCATCTATTGACAGATTCAGTATACCATGGCATTGCATTGTGTCGTGGGAGTCGGTGACGACTTGGGTTTATTTGGATGAGTGAGTATTATCTCATTTCATGGCAGGACATGATTACATTCCACTTTTAATGCATATTCTTATATGGAATCATTGTTAAATGTTGTTTGTTGCTTATACACACTACATATGCATCTAAGGTGGGGATAGCCTCTCTAAGGATTATTCTACTGGGCGTTGGCTCACCGTATACAGGAAAACATTTCAGGTGGGAGAGATACACCAGTGAATAGCTCTAATTTGGACCCTCATGTTTGAAGAAAGCCGAATGTGGCTTTATTTTGTGTTAATGTAAAACATTTGTGGAAATAATGTTTTGGGCATGTAATCTTTTGCAAATAATTGTAATATAACTTATATAGACTATTGTTAAACTAACCTTGTATGTATTGATATAAATATGGATAATTGGACCCAGTGTGGCCAATGTTTACTTATAATTGCATCTAGTGTGGCCAATGCTTACTTATAATTAGACCCGGTGTGGTCATTGTTGAATATTGGACCTCGAATGGGTCTTGTTATTATATGATTGCACTGGTTGAGTTTTGGGTAGAGCTTCCCGTACAAAGGAGACTTTGGCCAAATTTCGTAAAAATTATGGTTCCCGGTAAATGGGGCATAATGACGTGATATGAAATTATTCAGTATCCATGGGTATTCCGCGGGTTGATGGTAATCAATGGACCCCCAGATTTTGGGGTGTCACATAAACCGAAACTCGTTTTATCGTATCCAACAAAGAAAGGTTAATTTTTACTCGTTTAAATAACTCAAGAATGTCAATTTGATCTTTTTCAGATGGCGGTTTCTTGACTCTTTGAGGAAAAGGTAAAGGAATAGGACATGGAGGATCATTTTCACTTTGTGTCTCTGATTGTATTTCAATTAAAGGTTCAGTTTACAATGGTTCATTAACAGGAATTTCCTTCTATATTTGTGTTGGAATCATGGGTTTAATAGTTTTATCAATTTTCTTACCACTTCTCAATGTCGTGATTGCTTGTACTTGACTTGGTGAGGCTTCAGATGATACAAAGTTAGTTTGATTTTGACTTTGTGGAGGTTTAGGTTGAGACGAAAACTTTCCTTTTTCTGTAATACTTAAGGACTGAGTCAACTTAGCTAGATGACTTTTAATATCTTCAATACTTTGTGAAGTTTGAGATTTAAAATCATTGAATGCTTGATTTGTTTGAGTATTGAAATTCATTTGACTCTGAATAAATTGATTCATAGTGCCTTCCAGAGTTCTTTTATGAGGAGGTACATACGGTGGATATTGTGGTTGATTTTGTGGTTGTTGTAGACCTTGTGTTTGATTTGTAGCTTGTGTATTTCTCCAACTAAAATTTGGATGATTTCTCCATCCTGGATTATAAGTTTTAGAATATGTATTTGAATATGGTTTAGTATAAGTTGGAACAACATTTGATTGTTCAATTAAGACTTCTTTGAATGCATGAATAGTTGGGCATTCCCCAGCAGGATGTCCTGACAATGCACAAATTTCACATATTTGATCAGTAGAGTTTAGAACAGATACTTGTTTAAGTTTTTTCATTTCCAAGGCTTCTAGTTTTCGAGATAAATTAGTTATTTTTGCTCTTAACTCATCATCTTCTTTTAATACATATTTTCCTCTTTCAGATGTAGATGACTTATCTACAATGTTTGAAGAAGTCGAGTCCCACATCTGGGAGCTCTTAGAAATAGTATCAAAAAATTGAAATGTTTCTTCAGGGTTTTTATTCATAAATTTTCCTTGAGCCATCATTTCAACAAATTGTCGCATGGCAGATGGAAGTGAATCATAAAAGAAACCAACAAAAGTCCAGTTTTCAAATGCATGATATGGACAAACTTGGAGAAGATCTTTAAATCTTTCCCAACATTGATAAAAAGTTTCTTTTTCTTTTACAGTAAAATTCATTATTTGGAGTCTTAATGCATTAGTATGATGCATAGAGAAAAACTTTTTAAAGAACTTAGTTTGTAAAGCTTGCCAATTTGTGATAGAATTTGCTCTTAAAGAGTTAAGTCATAGTTTAGCTTTATCTTTTAACGAGAAAGGAAAAAGTTTTAATTTAATTATTTCAGAATTATCTTGCAAAGTTTCACAGACTTCTTCAAATTATTTCATATGAACATAAGCATTTTCAGTTTCTAAACCATGGAATTGTGGTAGTAACTGTATAGTTCCTGGTTTAATATTAATATTTGGAGCGTCTGTTGGAAAAGCAAAACATGACAGGACATTAGTTCTTGTAGGATGTAGATATTCTCTTAATGGTCGAACATTTTGAACTACTTCATGTTCTCTTTCTTCTTGATTCCTAGGTACATTTTGTGCCATACTTAAGTTCAATGATTCTTGTGTAGACGTAGAAGAAGATGAGGAAGATGATGTAGGAGTTGACTAATTTACAGAACCTATGGATTAATGAACAGACATAGATTATTAAAAACAAACAAACAAACTATAAACATATAAAACAAGTAAACAAATATCTTTTTAAATTTTTTTTCCAAATTACTATAACTCTCCGGCAACGGCACCAAAAACTTGATTCTCACTTTTTAGTGGTCTGAATTATATTATTATACACCCATGTATATGTGGTCAAATTATATTTTTCTCGATTTTAAGTCCAAGTATCGATCCCACGAAGAGTTTAGTAATTTAGTAGTTAAAATAAAAAAAAAACAGTAAAGTTGTTGTTTGAAGTAGTATGATGTTTGATAGCTTGTAATGTGAGCTTAGCTTAACAACTAGTTTAACTTAAATAAATTGTGTAAGTAAACAAATGAAGTGCGTAAGTAAACCAATAAAGTGCGTAGGTAAATAATTAAAGTGCGCAAGTAAATAAATAAAGTGCGTAAATAAATGCTTTAACAACAAGAATATAAAAGATACCCTTTAGTTTAAGGGTCCCATATGCATTAGATTGGTTAGATACTGCATATGCTACCGTACCAGGATTAACTTCCATTTTATTGGCAAGTCAACCGGTTGGTCTGATGTATATAAACCATAGCACAGCCGCTTCTTAGGCTAACTGAGGGTAATAAATCATAACACAACCGCTTCTTAGGCTAACTGGTTATATCCACGTCAATTGATTAACCCAAGCAAACTAGAAGTGTGAAGACCCTGCCCCATTACCGGGACCCTGTCTTCCAAGGGTTAACCTCCCATTACCGGGATATCACCACCCTCCACCAAAGGATTTCGGCTAACCTGTGGGTCAAACCCCCACAGTAGCCTTTACCTCTGTCCCACATCGGGGAAAGAGTCGTCTCCCCACCCCCATATAAGCCGAAGCACCATATGAGAGCAGTACCCAAGTAGCACTATTTGGGTACTGCTCTCATATGGTGCTTCGGCTTATATGGGGGTGGGGAGACGACTCTTTCCCCGATGTGGGACAGAGGTAAAGGCTACTGTGGGGGTTTGACCCACAGGTTAGCCGAAATCCTTTGGTGGAGGGTGGTGATATCCCGGTAATGGGAGGTTAACCCTTGGAAGACAGGGTCCCGGTAATGGGGCAGGGTCTTCACATAAAAGGCGCCTTTTGAGTGAAGACTCCTCCCATTACCGGGATGTAGGTCTTCCAAGAGCATTTTACCGCCCTCCACCAAAGGATTTCGGCTAGCTGCAGGACACGCCCCACAGTAGCCTTTACCTCCGTCCCACATCGGGGAAAGAGTCGTCTCCCCACCCCCATATAAGCCGAAGCACAATATGGAAGCAGTACCCAAATAGCACTAGTGCTAGATGGGTACTGCTCTCATATGGTGCTTCGGCTTATATGGGGGTGGGGAGACGACTCTTTCCCCGATGTGGGACAGAGGTAAAGGCTACTGTGGGGGTTTGACCCACAGGTTAGCCGAAATCCTTTGGTGGAGGGTGGTGATATCCCGGTAATGGGAGGTTAACCCTTGGAAGACAGGGTCCCGGTAATGGGACAGGGTCTTCACATAAAAGGCGCCTTTTGTGTGAAGACTCCTCCCATTACCGGGATGTAGGTCTTCCAAGAGCATTACCGCCCTCCACCAAAGGATTTCGGCTAAAGCAGGACTCGCCCCACAGTAGCCTTTACCTCCGTCCCACATCGGGGAAGGAGTCGTCTCCCCACTCCCATATAAGCCGAAGCACAATATGGAAGCAGTACCCAAGTAGCACACTGTGGTACTTGGGTACTGCTCTCATATGGTGCTTCGGCTTATATGGGGGTGGGGAGACGACTCTTTCCCCGATGTGGAACGGAGGTAAAGGCTACTGTGGGGCGAGTCCTGCTTTAGCCGAAATCCTTTGATGGAGGGCGGTAATGCTCTTGGAAGACCTACATCCCGGTAATGGGAGGAGTCTTCACACAAAAGGCGCCTTTTATGTGAAGACTCCTCCCATTACCGGGATGTAGGTCTTCCAAGAGCATTACCGCCCTCCACCAAAGGATTTCGGCTAAAGCAGGACTCGCCCCACAGTAGCCTTTACCTCCGTCCCACATCGGGGAAAGAGTCGTCTCCCCACCCCCATATAAGCCGAAGCACCATATGAGAGCAGTACCCAAATAGCACTAGTGCTACTTGGGTACTGCTCTCATATGGTGCTTCGGCTTATATGGGGGTGGGGAGACGACTCTTTCCCCGATGTGGGACGGAGGTAAAGGCTACTGTGGGGCGAGTCCTGCTTTAGCCGAAATCCTTTGGTGGAGGGCTGGTAATGCTCTTGGAAGACCTACATCCCGGTAATGGGAGGAGTCTTCACAAGAAGGACAAGTCATTCATGAGGAATACTTGAGTTATTCACTTGATCTCATGATTATAAGTGCGTACATAATAAACCATAACACAGTCAAGTCTTAGGTTAACTGGTGGTATTATAGCATAACACAACAACTTCTTAGGAAAGCTAGTTATAGACGTACCAACTGACTAATTCAAGTAAACCAGAAGGCTGAGTCATTCATGCGGAACACTTGAATTACCCAATAGGTCATCTGTGATATATATATATACCAGTTAAACATCCTCAGCATTCCAGTGGAGGACAAGCCATACCAATAGGAACACCATGGTTGTTAGACTAGCAATATAGTTATATATAATATTTAAATAACCCTAATAACCCAGAAGGAAAAGCCATTCATGAGGATCATTTAGGTTCTGTACCACACATCAGTAGAACAGCCTTAGCATTCCGGTGGAGGACAAGTCATACCAATAGGAACGCTGTGGTTGTTTAACCAATGGGTCTTATGGTACACTGATGACATAATTCAAGGCACAACAGCAGAATTATGCACATTACTATATCACGCATTAAATATATAATTCATAAATAAATAAAATATAAATAAGACATCAGCATTTCCATAATCTAAACAATAATATACATATGTTCCCCTCGCACTGGAGGGTATAAATGACTGCTCACGCTCTATTACTACAAACAAGCAAGGAGTGTGGGTATTCATTGCAACTAAAAATAAAAATTCTTTCACAAGGAACAATTGAAACATAACCACCCTTAATATCATTCAAGACAAAAAAAGTGACAGTAGTTCAACTATTTGAATATAAAGATACTACAAAAATGTAGAAATACAGAGTAACAAACTGACCGGCTTTCAAAGGCTTTTTCTTTCTCTCTTTTTCTTTCTCTCTTTGAAGCTATAGGGGTCGGCTAGTCTTTTGATAGGGAGGAGGTTTTCTTGTGAAAGCTTGGAGTTAGCATGCTTGAAGAATGAAGTGAAGACCCCTATTTATAGGGGAGGATGAAGATTTTGGCCAAAGGGGGGTCCTAACCTCCACCTCACCCTTCCTAAAGGTTCATCCTTGCAGTGGTGCTAGGTGTCTTGTTCTTGGGCTTCCACTTGTCGTGAGGTCCTAACCCCTACCCTAACCTTCCTAAAGGTTAAGCCTTGCAATGGTGCTAGGTGTCTTGTTCTTAAGCTGCCAGTTGTTGCCTTCTGATTTGTGCATGGTTCTTTATTACACCTTAGTCCTTTATAGTTTCAAGTCTTGCAAAATTGCCTTGTATTTCCCAGTATTTCTGCATTTGACCCTGAAATTTAAACATAAAGTATTAAACACTTTAATTTGCACACAAACTATAATTCATAATGTTTAGTCATTTTATCTTACAAAATTGATTACTTAATTATTTTATTTACACACTAATTAAGGTTAATCACCTCCCGATGTTTCGGGAGTTTTACAAGAGGTTGAAGGTAGAGGATGAGGACCTTGGTATTCTCAAGACGAATGTGAGAAGGAAGGTATTTGATGTTACCCCAGACTTGATAGCGCTTTTGATGAAGTACCAGAGGCCTCCCCCCAATACCCTAGTTTATCCACATAATGACCAAGGGAGAAAATCACTCTCGGAGTATGTGCAATTGACATATGAGGACCTTACCCAATTCAAAGGTAAAATCAAGTCGGGGCCCTCCAGCACTCATATAGGGTCTTGAACAAGGTTTTGCACTACAATTAGATTCCCCAAGGTGCAGAGAAGACCACAAATAAAGAGAAGCTTGCCCTTTTCCACGCATTCATAATGGGGAAGCGGATGGTTGTGGCCATGATGGTATGGGACTTTATGATGGAGTTCGTCCAGGCTAGCAAGCCAAAGGTGAATCTCCCATTTGTCAATTTGGTCACGAGGTTGTGCTATCATTTAAGGTAAAGGCCTACGTCTCCGATGTGTTGTTACCCCTAGAGTTTGGAGCTATCGGGAAGTCAAGTAGCAGCAAGAAGACATCGATGGGTGGGAGTGAGAGAGCTAAACCACCGAGACCTAAGCCATCCCCTACCGAACCGTCAACTGTAGGGCCTTCCACCATTGCCCTACCCCGTATAGTTGCTCAACGCTTAGACGTCTTGGATGGGACTATGCATCTGCTCTCCTTCATGGTTATAAGGATTTTTTAGCACACCTTCCTGGGAGTGCCAATTCCCGGTGGACCTCTGCCTCCTTCTGCTGGGCCCTCTACTATTGCTAAGTTAGAGGGTTCAGTCGATGATAACTCCATTGACGAGGAAGGCAAGGAGTATGAGAGTGATGAGGAGGGTTCTGGAGATGAGGATGATTAGTAGGGTGATTTGTTTTGTTCTTTTTGCTTTTAGTCATTGCACACATAGGATTAGAATTGTTGGCCTAGTAGAAGAGTCTCTAGGATTTTAGGTTGTTTTGCTTTTGACTTCTACTCATTGTACTAACTTTTTGGCAAAATGAATGAAAAAACCACATTAGTTTTGTTTCATCTTGTCCAAATTCATTTATTTAATTGCATTGTGATATTTGAATTTTGATTCTTTATTGAATTACCTTGCATGAATGGATTGTTTTAGTTTTATGCTTTATGGTTTGGAAATAAAGTTTGCTAGGGACTAGCAAAACTCAAGTTGGGGGGTGTGATGAAGTTAGAATATTGCACATCATTTACCTCTTTGTGCCCATTTTATACTCGCATTTGTGGAAGCAATGGTGGAAATTGTGGTTAATCTAACAATTAATGAAGTTTTTATGTGATTGTAGGTAAAGAGTAGGAAATTGTGAAGACCCTGTCCCATTACCGGGACCCTGTCTTCCAAGGGTTAACCTCCCATTACCGGGATATCACCACCCTCCACCAAAGGATTTCGGCTAACCTGTGGGTCAAACCCCCACAGTAGCCTTTACCTCTGTCCCACATCGGGAAAGAGTCGTCTCCCTACCCCCATATAAGCCGAAGCACCATATGAGAGCAGTAGTGCTATTTGGGTACTGCTCTCATATGGTGCTTCGGCTTATATGGGGGTGGGGAGACGACTCTTTCCCCGATGTGGGACAGAGGTAAAGGCTACTGTGGGGGTTTGACCCACAGGTTAGCCGAAATCCTTTGGTGGAGGGTGGTGATATCCCGGTAATGGGAGGTTAACCCTTGGAAGACAGGGTCCCGGTAATGGGGCAGGGTCTTCACATAAAAGGCGCCTTTTGAGTGAAGACTCCTCCCATTACCGGGATGTAGGTCTTCCAAGAGCATTTTACCGCCCTCCACCAAAGGATTTCGGCTAGCTGCAGGACACGCCCCACAGTAGCCTTTACCTCCGTCCCACATCGGGGAAAGAGTCGTCTCCCCACCCCCATATAAGCCGAAGCACAATATGGAAGCAGTACCCATCTAGCACTAGTGCTATTTGGGTACTACTCTCATATGGTGCTTCGGCTTATATGGGGGTGGGGAGACGACTCTTTCCCCGATGTGGGACAGAGGTAAAGGCTACTGTGGGGGTTTGACCCACAGGTTAGCCGAAATCCTTTGGTGGAGGGTGGTGATATCCCGGTAATGGGAGGTTAACCCTTGGAAGACAGGGTCCCGGTAATGGGACAGGGTCTTCACAGAAATGGGGTGTGTTAAGCTTCCATCTAGTGCGTAAAGGCAATGGAGAAGAAGGGGAGGCTGAATGGGTGGCTCGGGATATCAAGAAATCAAGAAAAAGCCAAAAACAAGTGAAAACCTACTGGTAAGTGTTCATCAAAACCTACTGAAACCTACCAATTGGTTTTGCGTACTGAAAAAAACCTACTAGTAGGTTTCATCATCATTCTACCAGTAGGTTTAGCTTAGAAACGCCAGAAACATGCAATCTCAACTGCAACTACTTCGTGGGCCCACCTCTGCTTCTCCCACACATGCCCTAACACATTTAGCGTACATGCATGCTCTATTACACCTAAAATCTTAATTTAGAAGAAAAAACATGGAAGAAGAAGAGAGAGAAAAAGAGTGGTTAGGGGAAGCATGGAAGAAGAATGTGGGCTTGTGGTTGCTTGTGGCAGTCCCCAAAGGGCTTGTGGTTCACATCATGAAAGCAACTAAATAATTCATCCATAAAGAAATTTCATACATCAAAGGTAATCTTTACAATCTCATTCCCAAAAGAATACGCCAAAACATGATGAGTATATCCCCAAAATAATATGATTCCAAAGTAAGATAATTACATCTCAAAATAATTAAACATAAACTCGCAACGGAATTACAAAAGATTCTAGACTTCACAATATTTTCTAAAGTACATTTCCTAGTTTAGCATAAAGTAATATTGTTCTAACCATCCACCTCGGGATCAACATGCCCATCTACGGGAATCTCCTAGTGTGCCGGTTCCTCAATTCCCAAATCCTCCTTCGGTACATAATCTAAAAAATGTAATTTGTAGGGGGTGAGCACTAAGCTCTGTAGCAATATTCCTCCCAAACTCGAACAAGGTTTAGGAAAGTATATAAAAATGGTCGATCACCTTTCACAAATAGCATATATGAATTTTAAAAGAAAATTGGGACATTTAAATAGATCTAAAGGTTAAGCAATAATAATAATTTAATGCATAAGTGAAACCAATATACAACTAATAATCCATTCCACCATAAACTGTTTCTCCCAAGTTCTTGCGGAATCACATACTTCCCAAAATTCTTGTAGAAACTATTTCTGGTAGAATAAACAATAACTCATCACTTGAACATTTCACAACAATATATACATGTATCTCAACCAAGATGTAAGACATCCATATGAATCAACACATTGAGTAACATGTGGCCCACACACACACACCCAAATCTTCTCAAAGATATCCAACCTTTAGGAAGGGCGTATACCATACCAATGGCAATGACGTATCCAACCCAGACATTAGTATATTAAACCTCCACCTCGATACCTATGAGCAATAGCGGTTTAGTCTTACCAAAGCACTAACCCCACTACGAGTGGTAGGAAAAGTTCAAACCCACATGGAGTATGAATAACATCTACCCACTCTATGATATCTTATCAAAGGCCACCCATGGTCCTCCCACACTCATGAGAGATACAATACCAAACTCAATTTCTCAATTTACAAGCATATCTCAAAAATCCCCAAATTTATCATGTGACAATTCCAAAACCAATTAAGGAAAATATAAGAGATCACAACAACATCATTTTATTACTCAATACAAAGCACTATAGTTTCGAAATCAATAATACAGGAAGAATTTAAGAAGCAAATCAATCACTCTCCAAAAACTAGGATTTTTAAAGCAAGAAAGGAGATTTCATGGGTATTCAGCCCTAACTTATGTAAAACATGATAATAATTGGAAAAAGGCCAAGAAAAGATGATTTCATAGCAAAAATATAAGATTTAGAGTCAAAAAATACATATATATTAGCCCTAGCATCAATGGACAAGAATGGAAGAAAACCCCCTACCTTTGATCTTGTGTTTTTCTCTTCCTTTAATCCTCTCTAAGGTCTCCTAGGGTTTTGAGTGTTGAAATGGGGCTAAAGGGGTTGTCCTTAAGTAGTTATAGTGAAAGGAAAGCCGGCTATTCGCGACTTAAAATTTTTAGATTTTTCGAAAACCTTCTGGAAGATTTTTCGTTGACCTTCCGAAAGGTTTGCCTATCTATCTGACAAACCATTTTCATTAAACTTCCAGAAGGTTCTCATTGACCTTCCAAAATTTTTTGTCTACTGGACAATCATCTTCCTTAACCTTCCAGAGGGATTGTTTTCTGGACAAACATTTTCATCAACCTTCCGGAAGGTTTGCCTATTAGGCCAACTTTTCCAGAGACCTTCCGAATATTTTGCTTACTGGTTAAATCTTTTACCTTAACCTTCTGGAAGGTTTTTCATCGACCTTTCAGAAGGTTTTGTCTGTTTTTCTACAAAACCTCCCTGTTTCATTTCCAATCCATTCCAAACATTTTCATTTCCAACCCAAGCTTCTTCAACATGCTTTTGTACATCAAACCTAGTTGTATAATTTTTATTACAACGACTTCATATATTTTCAAGCTAAATTAAGTTTTAACTAATATTTCCTGAATTTTTTCATATAAATATTTCAAAAGAATTAATAACTTGCTATATACACCTACATACATATATAAAGATAAAAGTGTGAGGTTTACACTATCTAACACTGACTTGACCTCTAACAAAAATTGATCAATTGCATGTGACTCCAACTCGTTTTCCATGAATGCATCATTAAACAATTCTTCAATTAATGACTCAAAGCATTTGACTTTATACATGTCTTTCTCTTCATTTGGATGCTTAGTAATGCTAAAAATATTTAATTCTAAGTTCAGGTTACCGAAAGATGGCTTCATTACTCCATTCTTTCAATTAATCAATCATTAGCAGATGAAAAGAATGGTTCATCTAAAATAACTAAAATCTGGGTGATAGTGTGCATGACAAGTTGGGTATCCCAAACAATAAAATTAAATAAAGAAATAGAATTTGTCAACTTGGATAAAAACATCTTCAACCACTCCACTTGGAACTTTAACAGATCGATCAGCTAGTTGCAAATTGATGCTCGTAGGCTTAAGTTTGCCTAAATCTAGTTGCTCATAAATTGTGTATAGGTGTAGATTGACACTTGCCACAAGATCTAGTAAAACTTGCTCAATCTTGTAATTTCCAATGTTGCATGAGATGGTGGGACATCCTGGATCTTTGTATTTGTGAGGGGCCTTTTACTGGATGATATCATTGGCTTGCCCTCTTTTGTACATTGATATTCCTTTTATGGTGCACAAGTCCTTTAAAACTTTGGCATATGAGGGGACTTTTTTTATGGCATCCAACACGGGGATGTTGATCATCACTTACTTGAAGTGTTCATAAATTTCTGCTTGGTTATTCAATGTCTATGGCTTTTTGAATCTTTGGGGAAAAGGTAAAGGAATTGGGCATGGTGGTTCCTTTTCCCCCTTTCACACATTCTCATCATGAGACTCTAGGGTAGACTTGACATTTGTTCATTTTACTTTGTAAGCAATGGCCTTGTCCATCACATTACCCACTTCTTAGTGTGGTAATTGCTTAAACATGATTGGGATAAGTCTCGGATGCAATATAGACATTATCTTGAAATTGACTCTAGGGTGGCTTAGGTTGATAGGGGAACTTCCCATCTTTGCTATGCTTAAAGACTGAGTCAATTTAGCTATAAGACTCTTAATGTCATCAATCAATTGTTGAGTCTATGTTTTGAAGTCATTAAAAGACTGAATCAATTGAGTTTTAAAACTCGTTGGACTTTGCATGAATTGGTTTAGGGTGTCCTCAAGAGTCCTCTTGTGTGGTGATTGTTATGGTTGATATGCAGGAGAGGGCCTTGAGGTGGTGGTGGTGGTCCTTATTGTTGATTGATGTGAGGCTGATGTGTGTTTCTCTAACTAATATTATTGTGGTTTTTCCACCCATATTATAAGTCTCAGAATAAGGGTTGGAATATGGCTTGTTAAAATTAGAGATTATATTGGTCTGTTCCAACAAAATATGCTTGAATACAAGTATGGTAGGACGCTCCCAAGTGGGTGTCCTGATAAAGCACAATCTCTCACACTTGTTCTATGCATGGTACAACAACAACTTCATTCTCGTTTGTCATCTCTAGAGCTTTAAGCTTTCAAGGCAAGGTGATCATCTTGACCCTAAGGTCATCGTCCTCTTTCAAAAATTACTTTCCTCCTTGGGAAGTAGAAGTTTTGGTATCTACAATGGTAGGTGAGGTCTATTCCCATATTTGAAAATTCTCATATATGGTATCAAAAAAATCAAAAGCCTCATCCAAAATTTTTCCCATGAGTTCTCTGTGAGCCATTATCTTAACAAATTGGCATAAATGAGTGAGGAGAGCCTCATGGAAAAATTCTACTAAAGTCTAACTCTCAAATTTGTGGTGGGGCAAGTTTGGAGAATATCCTTAATTCTCTCCCAACTTTTTTAGAATATTTCTCCCTCTTTCACAGAAAAATTCATGATATGGCATTTGAGTAAATTGGTTTGGTGTAAAGGGAAAACTTCTTGAAAAATTGAGTTCGCAAAACTTGCTAACTTGGTATGGACTAGGATTTTAAAGAATGTAGCCACTATTTAGTCTTATCCTTTAAAGAAAAAAGAAAAAGTTTCAACCGGGCTAGTTCTAAATTGTCTTGGAATATCCCACATACCTCCTCAAATTCTTTCATATGTAAGTATGGACTTTCAAATCCGAGTCCATGACATTGAGGTAGTAATAGTACTATATGAAGCTTTACATTAAAGTTAGATGCATTTACAGGAAAACAAAACAAGAGAGAACACTATTTCATCTACAATGTAAATACTCCCTTAGAGTTTGAACATTTGATACTACCTCCTCATCTCTTTGATTATTAATCATACTATTATCAAAAGATTCTATGATTGATTGAGGTATTGCAGGTTCAGATTGATTCATAGACCCAAACGATTCTTCTAGAAAATCTTGTAAGATAGGGGTTTCCCCAAACATAAAAGAAATCAACACTAGAAAAGTGTATAAAACAACAATATATACAAAAGAATAAAAGTCTCTTCACTTTTACTTCAAAACACCATAGTTTCCCAACAACAACGCCAAAAACTTGACTTGATCCAAAATGTGTGCACCAAATATAGGGGATCAATTTGCAGTAATAATCCGCTTAAATCCAGAGTCAAATCTACAATAACTAATGTTGGGTTTTGAAGTTACAATCAGTAGAGACAAAAGCAAATGAAAATCTTGGAATAAGGAGTTATGATGGTGTTGATATTTTCTAAATAAAATAAAAGATTCTTAAATGGGGAAAATTACTATTTAGTGAAGGATCCGGGTATGCTTGTATATATTATTGTAAAACTATGCAACTATGTGACTCAGTTAACTCCCATGTCGATGGCGAGTTATCAAAAGATATCTCTGTAAACAATAGGTTATGTTTCGGTGCTTGAATGTAAAAATATAAATACTGAGCTTCAATACTTGTAGGGAATTGTATTGTTTACACCAAGGTCTATATTCCTAGGGCAAGTATTGTTTATACCAAGGTCTATATTATTAATAAACAATCAAAAAACTTATAAAATTAAAGAGCTTTGTAAAGTCATTCAATCAACCAAGTGAAAAGAAAGATAAAACATTAAAGCTTAAATGGATGTTGCATAAATGAAACAATAGTTACATAATCACATGCCCTTCAAACTCTAGTAAACAGTAAAAGAAAACTACTCATAGACCATTGCTATGTCAAAGTAAGACTATGAGTAGAAGAAAAGTAAAGAGAAATCTAAAGAGAAGTCTCTCCAAAACAAGAGTACAACTACTTAAAATAAAAGCAATTATAACTACAAAATGTAAGTAAATGAAATTAATGCAAGGGAGAGAGAGTGTGTGTTAGATAATTTGGAGGGGTAATTCCACTTGCAAATGTGTATATTGAAACTGAGTAAAAGGGAGTATTTATAGGTGACGAGGGTTTGAAATACATAGCTGAACTCAAAAAGGTGAAAGCTTGCAGTCTAGACATGGCGTTCAAACATAAATAAGCCCATTTGAACGCTCTACTAGATATCCCTAGAGCTATTTGGTTGTTGACATGTTGAGGCTTCTTCCCGTTCAAATGCCATGCATGTTAACCAGCCGCCTAAATGGCTTTGGCTCCTGAATGTTGGATCCTGTATGATTTTTGCAGCTAGTCCGTTCGAACGCCATACACCTCATTTCAATGCATGGAAAAAATTCTTCATATCAGCCTCCTAAGTCTTCATAGTTGAATCCCTTGTTTTCCTTTGTCTCCCACACGTCAAATTAACTTACCTTATCCTACAAATCATGGCTTCATCCCTATGCAAGCATTACCCAATAAATAGCCTTAATTTTATCTCCTTAAATGTGAAACATATGTAATTAACCAGTCCAATGGATGTTTCAATGCTATTTTTAATGGTTGATCAACACCCACCATACACTCAAATCTTGCTCAATTGAATTGAGAATTTTATTTTTTCTCCTTTCTTTTTAGTAGCCAAGCATCAAGAAACACAAAACCCAATTTACCTGGCAGTGTGTGAGGAATGGAGTTGTGTGGTTGTTCTTGTGTGTTATGCACAAATAGGGGTGGCTTTGGATGTTCCAAGAAGAGGGGTGGTTTTTGGGGGTTGGTGAATAGGGTGGGTTGCGGTGCCAGACAGTGAGTCAGAGATTTGATAAAGTGAAGAAAGAGAGATAGAGAGAGAGAGAGACATATACCTTGATGGCAGTCTTGAGAGCTTGTCCGATGGTTCCCAATTGGGTATTAATCAAGGTTCTTGGACCTATGGATGGGCTCTTAGCTCAAGTGTTCAACTTTATGGTGTTGGGGTGGCGTTGGGAGAGAGATAGAGTGAGAGACACTAAGAGAGAAAGTGACCTATGAGAGATAAAAGTGGTTATAGTCCTAAAACATAGTATGTTTTCTATGATCACTCATATTTGTTCAAATTTTCCTCAACATTGTTAATACTTATAGTCATACGAACAAACGAACCAACAACCTTATTTCTCTATTTTTTTTTAATACTCATAGTGTTTTAGGTGTGGTGTTGAACTTGTGATTTGTTGTTTGAGGATGTGATGGTGTTTTGATGCTTCAAAGTTGTTTGATGAAATGCTTATTAATGTCATGCAATTATTTTGTTTGCACAATGCTGTACACTACCCCATATTTGGAAAAAAATGGAATTTATGAGATCACATTGTCAATTTCATGAAGAGGGTTTTTTTTTTCGTATTTTGGATGCTTATCTATTAAGGTGTTAGTTAGGTGATCATAATGATACATGGACAATTAAGATACCATGTTCTTTGGGCTAGATGATTATTCACAATTGGATTCGATACTTCGTTATCGACCATGAGTGTTATTTAGTTAGCTCTTTTTTGCTTTGGTTTTTTACTATTGATTTTTATTCTTTCTACTGGTGTTGTTGAAGCCTTCCATGATGGTGAATGCAAAGTTCTTATATTAGGTTCAGTTCACTATCCAAGAAGCATGGTCAAGTGAAACTATATAGAAGTGGCTAACTGATTTTAGAAACTTCAAAATTTGTTTCATTAACATTCTAGGTTTAAGAATTTGGGTGGTAAAGACATCCAACAAAAAATTTACATATTTTTTATTTGTCATATTTCATACGATGGATTCAATATGCTAAATCTTTGTAGTATGTAGCATTTTTGTTTCGAATTCGATTTGTACCATCAACTAAATAAATACTTTTGTGACTTATTCACTCCAAGTTTTTTTTTATCATTAGCCTCAAAATGATATTGATATACTTCTGGGTTTGTCTAGAATATTTTCATAGGTTTTGGATTAGTGATGTTAAATTACATGCATTGGTTCATAGGTTGATTTCTAATCATAATTCGATTTGGATTTTTGTTTAGTACATAGGAATCTATTGGTGTTTTGATGATGATGGAATTTTGGGGTAGAGTAATCATGATGATGTTTATGTTTATTACTATTGTAATATCGTTATAGGTGCTAAGTATTTGTATGAAGGTGTGATAGTAGAAATTATTATGTTTTTATGATTGGTTGGATTGATTCAACATATATAATTTTGCAATTATTTTCATGCATATTTGATAGCTCGTGCATTGCTGTTGAGTGTGGTTTATGTCTGGGTGTGATTTAAGATGCAATGGAACTAAGTAAAAATGTTAGAATTTTACTGGGTTACAAACTTTTAATTCTTCAAGAATACAAGTTGGTAATGCGAGTTGGTTGTACAGATTTTTTATGTTGAATAGTTCCTTCAGCTATGGGTTATTACTAGTACTAATATATTGGATGATGAAATGAGGATGGATTCGAGAAATATGCCCCTAGGAATTCCACACTTTCATCGATTAGGTTTGAAAAATATGCCTCCCAATGCAACAAAGAAAGCTAGGGTCACATTGGCAAGGACATGAACAATTTCCAGATATCAACATCTTGATAGTTCTGTCAGGATAGCTTTGGACTTACACCCATGATGGTTGGGCATCAGGTTGTCTAATCTAAGCTACATACCTCTTCTATACCTCAAAATTTTGAGAGGCAAGGTGAGGTAAGACTATTTGAGTCCTCAATGCCCGCGAAGCTAGAGATGATGAGAGAGTTTTGTACCCACATCCGAAACATACACCTTGATGTAGAGTGACTTGATCTAAAATGTGTACACCCAAGTACAGGCAGTCAAGTTGTAGTAATAATCCAGTTAAGTCCAAAGTCGAATCCATAGGGAACTAATGTTGGCGTTTCGAAGTAGGTAATGATAGAGACCAAAGTTACTGGAACCCTTGAGATTTGAAGTTATGACGTGCTTCATTTTTTTCTGTCGTATACCCTAATCTCCAAACATTAATCCTCAATGTGTGTATGGCTTATATGTGTGGGTGAGAGTCACTCTCATTCAGGTTTGATGCAAGAAATAGGAAAACAGGTGTGTGGAATGAAATGTGTGTGTGTGAACAAAAGTGCCCTCCAAGCATAGAGAGACTTTTGATGGTCGTGTTTTACTTGGAATTTATATTTCAAGGTCGTCTCCTCGAGGAAGGAAGGAAATTATGTGAAGGTGATTTTGGTAAAAAGGATAAAGTGTAAAAATCTTTTATGTTTAAGGTTTGGTGAATTGTGTTCTTGATAAAAATGAAATGGAAACAAGTGTTGGCAAATTTGAAGAGGTCATTCCAATAGGAATGCCAAATAAACTGAAGACCATCCTCCAATGATGCTTAGATGTTTAATTGATTCTTGGGAAGCGTAGGACTAAAATGGAGGTGAGGATTCAAGCATACTTCATGACAAGTCTACGGTGCATCAAGAACTCACAACCACATCCACACTCAGCCTAGTCAAATCAAATCATTGTACACTACGAGGAAGAATGAAAAAGGGTTGATTTGGCATACCCAAGATGAATTCTCCCTTAGATTAGCCAACTTAAAAGCTTAGTTACTCATATTTAAAGCAAAGACATAAATGCAATGAAGTGACATTGTAAAGAAATGAAGATTGGAACTTAGTTTACTGCAAGAAAACATAAAATATGAAGAGAAATATTCAATACCCATTTCAAAGCTTGAAAATGAAGAAAATTTAATACAACAATGGTGAAATCCAAAATGAAAGACTAGACTTTCAATGTACTTGTAATAAATGACATTAAAGACATTAAATGAAGCTTACACAAGTCTTACAAGAAACTACAAGTGAATGAATGGAAAAAAAATACAAAAATATCATTTTCTCTCTAGAACTTCATCTTCTTCCTTGGTGCTTCTCTCTCTACAATGCAATACAATTTGAATAATGGTGTATGGAGCTTACAAATTCATCCATGGATATCCCCCTATGTGTGTGACAAACCTCCCATCTATAGGAGGCTGATTGAAAGGCATTGGGCAGGCTACACAAGCCTAGCCTGCACTCCCAGGCTTCTCCACTTTTCTCTCCTCCTCATTAATGCTCAAGCCTTCAAAGTCCAAGGATAAGGTTGAGGAGGCATGTATTTGTGTAGGAGGTATCAGGAAGTAACTAGATGAACCAATGGCGGGGCCCACAAAGTGGCAGAGCTTGAGTTGCAGAATCTGGCGTTTTCAGCAAAACCTACTAGTAGGTTGATGGCCAAACCTATAGGTAGATTTTACTCTAGTAGTCAAAACCTACCGGTAGTTTTTCAGTAGAAACCACTCCAGTAGCCAAAACCTACAAGTAGTTTTTTGGCAGAAACCACTCCAATCGCCAAAACTTACCAGTAGCTTTTATGACAAACCTATCAGTAGGTTTTAACTTGTTTTGTTTAATTCTTGGTTCTTTCACCTTCCAAGCTCTCATCAAGCCTCCCCATTAACTCCATTGAACTTAAGCACTATGACAGGAGCCTAACATGCACATTTATGCTCTTTTACCTGCAAACATAATGAAACTCCATTAATAGCTCAAAACATTGCAATTCCTCTCATTTTTACAGCAAAAAGCATGCATAAAAGGGGTGCAAATGTACACATGATATGCAATATTTTGTGCTAAACATGACTTGATCCGAAATGTGTACACCCAAGTGCAGGCGGTCAAGTTGTAGTAATAATCCGGTTAAGTCCGGAGTCGAATCCACAGGGAACTATGATTGGTGTTTTGAAGTAAGCAAAATAATAGAGACCAAGTAACTGGAAATTGAGAGTTTGGAGTGGTGGGATTTGTTGAATAAAATAGAAGATTCTTTTCAAGAGTTTTCTAGACAAAATATAAGACAAATTCAAATGTAAAACAGTCACCCTTTAGCTTGAGGATCAAAACATGTGGTTAATCATCTGGTTTATTATACTTGTGTTTTATAACTCAATTAACTCCCATGTCAACAACAAGTTAATCGGAAGATAAAGATGGACTGTGAGAATTAAGCACATGATTTCGATGCCTTTCTAGAAGTGGACAATAATTGCTTGTACGGAGATTTAACCCGTCTACAAACATGCAAGTGTTTCTACAAGGCATCCAACCATGACATTGATGTTACATATGTAGAGAAAGCACGATAATACTGAAGATTAAAATGTATCATGCAAATATCGCCTAGCTACTTGCCTGGAACCAACAGGTTTTTCCATGTGAGAGTCATCCATGACATAGAAAGAACCCATGGTTATACAAAGTACCTTAGCTTTGCTAGATACATTCAACCATTCAATGAACAAGCGAAATATAAAGCATTAAAGCATAAATGGATTACACAAATATAACTTTCGGATAATTTCTACATATTCATCACCTCTTACTAAAGAGTGAATGAGGAACTACTCACTCTTCATGGCTAGGATAAAGTTAGAAAAGTGAGTAATGTTCATCCCTCCAAGTAGAGAACTTTCAAAGTAAAGTACAATAAAGGAGGAGTCGATCTTCACCAAAGAATAAGTGAATCACGTTTCACCCTTCACAGCTTCGGTAAATCTCTAGAAAAGTGAAAGAGTTTCACTCCTCTAAGGAAGAAGGAAGCTCAAGTAATAGAAGTGAAATAAAGTAGAAGAAAGCTAGTTACATTCGGAGGGTTTTCACCACAACCAAAAGAGGATCCATCTCTCTTGATACTTGTAAATAAAAGCAAGTACACCTACAAGGGGAGTCTAAGCCTCCATCATGGTTGTCACAACATGAATGTAAAGACTTAGCACAAGTAAATAAAAGACTTCAACTACAAGGGGAGTCTAAGCCTCCATCATGGTTGATACAAATGCAAAATGAAAACATAAATAAGAAATGTACAAGAACTAGCTCTCTACCTTACTTTTCAAGGGAAAAATATTATATTTAAAGCTCCCAGAATGGGGGTATTTATAAGCAAGGAAAAGGAGGGCGGTGAAGGAATAGTGTTTGTCGCCAATGAAAACCAACTACTCTGCAGGCATTCTGTGGAGGACGTTCGAACGTGAGTCAACATTTGAACGCTGTCTTTTGTTTTTGCTTTAGGGGCATTTGAACGCCAGAGGGGATGTCACCCCATCACTCAAGTGGTCTTGGTCTTCTGTGGAAACCCACTGCCACACACCATGCAGGACTTGGAGTTTTGCACTCATTACTCTAGTCTTCAGTCAAATCATGTGGACGTTCGAACAGTAGTTGGTGTTCGAACGTGGTATTCAAGTACTTCAGGGCCTGCCTTCTTGACTGCAACATGTCAGGTCGCAGTAGTCTGGTCTCCTCATAGTTCAAGTGGACGTTTAAACATGAGTTGTCATTCGAACGTTCTTGCTTTGTTCCAACCTTCTCCAATTTTGTTCCCTAATGCACTGCGTTACACTCAAGTGTGATATTTGTTGTTCTTGAGCGTTTGTTCACTTTAGGTTGAAATGTCATTACTTAAACTTTATCAAAGCACAATAAGTCCCAAAAAAGCATAGTAAAATGTTAACCAACAACATTGTAATTTAAATCTATTTCTAATGCCTTTTTTGTAGGTCATCGGGTTGCATTTAACATATGCAACAAGCTGTTGAACTACTAGGTTTACCCTAATGGACAAGTGTTATCTCATGAGAGTTTTCTGTGAAGCTACCCACAAACTTCGGTCAAACAAATATGCATTTGAGGTTGCTAGTTGAAATTAGTTAGCATTGTGGTCATTGAGACACCCAACCCTCAATTTTGACTTACATCTTGTATGCTCCTCTTTCATAGGTATTTATTCTATGACAAATTTAGCATCTGTAATATTGGCATTTGGGATTGCTTGAGTAGTGGGAATGATCATTCTAGAAACAAGAATTGCTATATAACAAACATTCCACTTTACCACCTTCCATGGATAGCTTTGATTTCACAAACCTCTCTTAGAGTGCTCTCAGCAAAAAATTCGCTCCGATTATGGTGACTTGTTTCTCATAGGGCATGTAATCAGAAAATGGCTAGTTGAAAAAATCACATGCTCAATTAATGAAGGAGTGAAGTTTAAGGAAACAAACTACACATGTTTTGACATAATCTTATGGAGAAAAATTGATGCAAATAAAGAAATACTATTTGACATATCCCGCGTGTAGTCGATGACCTACACATGCATCAAACTTGAGATCAATTAGGGCTTTTTGTAGGTTGTAATGTGGCCAGAGGTCAGTGGCTAACGAAATGACGTTAATGGTACTCAAAAAGCTATCTTTTCCTTATGTATTGTAGCAAATATCTTTCTTAATTTTTGGTCTTTTTCCAAGAACTTGTATTTCTTTCTTTCACTTTTCTCATTTTTCACTTTCTTGGAAATTCCCTATTTATCTTGTCCCTTTTGCTTTTCGGTTGTTTCCACCGACTTTTCTTTCATTGAACAGTAGCCATCATTGTCTTTTTTTTCCTCTTGCTTTTCTGTATCATATTGATTTATAAGAGGGTGGAAGAAAATTAGAAAGCAAGGTATGTCAAGTATATTTTCTTGTGGCTTGGTGATCGTATGGGTTTTTGAAAAAGAACTCATTCATTTAAGGCTCAAGCATGGATGACTAGGGATATACTTTGTGAAAGAAATGTCTAAGCCTCAAAGTCAAATCAAAGATGGCCTAAGATCCTTTCTCAAGTATGTGCACATATATATGTCGTATGCAAAGGTTCCTTGTGGGACATGTAAATAGATCACTTTAATTGCGTCAATCAAAGCAAGGTTAATGAGATCATTAAAAAAAATGAAAGTGAAAGAGCTTACTTTGAGTAATTGTGGATATCCTCTCAAAAAGCATCGCAAAGCTCAAAACTTACCATGGTATTCTCTGTCATCTCCACTAGTTATGTCGGGTGTTTCAAGGAATGTTGGATAAATACCGATTCCATTTTCGAGTCTAATCATCTTGTACCTTAAGAATGACAAATTCTAACGTGCATTCGACAATTTCAGCATAGCGATAATTCCAGTTTTCCAAGAAATGTGGTTTCAAGTCTTGGTTCTAAGTTGAGGTGTCAAATCGATCATATGCTTTAGTCATTTTAACAAGCAACCTTCGAACGCACAGTTGTTTCATTTATTATCA
Organism: Ilex paraguariensis; assembly: GCA_963454935.2. Classification (NCBI taxonomy): domain Eukaryota; kingdom Viridiplantae; phylum Streptophyta; class Magnoliopsida; order Aquifoliales; family Aquifoliaceae; genus Ilex; species Ilex paraguariensis. The sequence continues at coordinate 64,875 of CAUOFW020000868.1, forward strand.
AGAATTACCAAAGTGCTAATTCTACATATTTAAACAAATAAAAGTGACAAACTGAATCATTCATTCCATAGAATATGATGTTTACAGTAATATCAATATCCACAAACATAGATTTCAAATATCCACAAACATCTATAAAACAACCATCCACTCTCAAGAATAGAAATGAATATCCAAAACATCTAAAAAAATACCCCAAGAACACCCAAAGAAGAAATTCATAAACCAAAGAAGAAACAATCAAATACTCCATTACTAAGAAGAGAAATGACCCTCTCAATCTTCACCATCTCCACCAGCTCCACTAACTCCTTCTCCTGCAGGTCCACCAGCTCTACCAGCTCCACCTCTCAAGAGACTAAGGATCTCATCCTGTTTAGCTTTAATGCTAAGCATGATGTCCCATAAAGAACGCTGGGTGGCTGTACTAGGGCCTGCCTCTTGCTGCTCCCTCTCTCTCTCCATCTCTCTCTCTTTTTTAGCATCAAGCTCCTCTTGCACTTCATCAACTCATTGGGGAGGGGGCACTTCTTGTCTTGCAGTAGGGATACCACTGTGGCCTTGGCTTATCCGAAAAGAGGCCTTGTTTGGTGGCCCAATCAGATTTTGAATTTTCATTTCGGCCCTCACCCTGACCCCATGGTCTCTGCATATATCAGTCACCACTGTGCCAAATGGGAGTGATCTTCACTTCGCATCACATCCCTTCTTCATTTCATTCAAGATGAGAGAGGGGAGGTCTATGCTATGGCTCTTCCCAAGTGCATAAAGCAATCGAGCCATATTAGGTAGAATCTCATTTTTTCGTCCTATTGGAGCATAGTTTGACACCGCAATCAAGTTTAGCATTTTGTATTTGTTAGTCAGTTCCCCTTGGCGAAAAAATCTTCGTCCCGCCCAAGAAAAGTCAGCTACTCCCGTCAGCTGCCTCCTAACCAAATTCATTGCAACATTCTTTTTTGGAGGATATGTCGGGTTTTGCACCGGAGGCACCTCTTGCCTTATCTCATTCATATATGCTTCATCCACGTCAATATGGATGCCCCTTACGTACGTTCGGATTGTGCCATTGGAGTAAAACTACTGTACCAAATCAACAATGGCGTCTCTGCTATTTTGCAAAAAACATATCCAATTCCTCCTCTCCATCTCCGCCAATATTCCCAATTTTGCAAAATCAATAATCAGCACATCCCTCACACAAACTACTGCATGATTTTGGAAAAAAATTTCATACTTATCAGCTTTGAAGGCATTGGGGAATCGCGTTCAATCGTATCTCCTCACTATTGGTCTCCCCTCCCTCTCCTCAATCACTTCTTCTACAAAATTTAGCTCCTGGTTTCGCCTGGCAGGTAGTTTAACTCTAGGCATGGCTTTAAGCTTTAAAATGATCTCTGAAAGGTCTTGGTTTTAGTGTGGGATTGAGGCTTTTGATGTGGGAATGAGTTTGGGAGGGTTGATTTTAAGTGGAAATGGGGAATTGAGGATTGGGTAACGAAGATGGGTTTTAGGGTTTGAGAGATTTTGGAGGTTTTTGGGGATTTCTCAATATGGAAGACAACTCAAGTTTTTATAGTCTGAGAAGTGACGTTTGAACGTCAGTTACGTTCGAATGTAGTTAGAAGGATTTTTAAAACATCATTCGAACGTGGGTGTCGTTTGAACGTGGTGAGCTCCCAGTACTTTTGAGTTCTGTCAGAGACCAAAGTACTGTAAGCTCCTATCGTTCGAACGTGCTATTGGCGTTCAAATGGACTCAGCTCCCAGAACTTTTCGTTTCCATCAGAGACTTCATCAGAGGTTGTGTACTGTAAGCAATCAATGTTCGAATGTCACTTGGCGTTCGAACGTTGAATCAAAAAACACAATTTTTTATACACTACACTATGCACAATAAAAGAGGTTTATACACACAAATCTTAACCAAAAATTCATGGCGTCTCAGGAAAAGTCCCTACCCACGCCCTAGGTTGGTATTCTAGGACATTCCTTACTCGGCCCATATTTTAATTTCAGTTAAAAGAGTTTTTACAAAAATATTGTTTTTTTTACACTTTTTACAAAAATTCAGACCCTTGGCTTTTATCCCCATAGCAAAATTTTCCACAGTTTAAAAAGAAGTCTAATCCGAGTCTTCATATGTCTCCGTGCCATTTGAACAACCAGTAACTCTCCCAATTTCCTCTCTCACAAATCGATTAAATAGAGTACCAGAATAGGATGGCTTGTCAACTTTCATGTCCTTAGCGACACAATGTGACCTAAGACAATGCCTTGTGTTACCATGAAATGGCATTTTTCCCAATTAAACGCTAGATTGGTCTCTTTACACCTTATTAATACCTTTTCTAGGTTGGCTAGACACAAATCAAATGAGTCACCATAGACAGAGAAGTCATCCATGAATACAACCAAAAATGTTTCAACCATGTCACTGAACAGACTCAATATGCATCGTTGGAATGCTGCATGAGCGTTATAAAGTCCCAAAGGCATCCTTTTGAATGCAAAAGTGCCAAAGGGGCATGTGAATGTGGTTTTCTTCTGATCATTGAGTGCTATCTCAATTTGATTGTACCCGGAATAGCCATCCAGAAAGTAGTAAAATTCATGGCCTACAATTCCCTTTAGAACCTGGTCCAGAAAGGGAAGAGGGAAATGGTCTTTTCTAGTCACCAAATTGAGCATTTGATAGTCAATATACATTCGCCATCCTGTGATGACTCTAGTTGGTACAAGTTCATTGGCTTCATTTTTGACCACTGTGTCCCCAGACTTTTTGGGCACGTCATGGGTTGGACTAACCCATTTGCTATCGGAGATGGGAAAGATTATCCCTGCATCTAAGAGTTTAAGCACTTTCATTTTTATAACCTCCTTCATGTGAGGGTTCAATTGTCGCTGCATTTGACGATAGGGTTTAGAATCCTCTTCCAGGCATATGACATGATTGTAGATCAATGGGCTTATACCTTTCAAGTCAACGATGGTCCACCCAATGGTGCTTTTATGGCTTTTAAGAACTTCAATCAGTTTAGACTCTTACAAGTCTGTGAGCTTAGATGAAATTACCACTGGGTACAACTCATCCCCTTCTAGAAATGCATATTTGAGGTCAGATGGGAGAGATTTTAATTCAGACTTTGGTGGATTAACACTGGATAAGAGTGGTTTTGTGCCACTTGGCAAAAGTTCCTTGAATTTGGGGGTCCATGTATTAATAGCATGAGTCAGGTAATTCTTTGGATCATCATCTGTTGTTTCAGATGTGATGGATTTTGACAAAGAAAGTTCATTGGAATTTTCACAAAATGTGTTATTCAGTTGGTCCGAAACCAAAGACTCAATGGAATTTATTTCTCTTTCATCTTTGTCCTCTCCTGGGTGTTTGGCAACATTGAAAATATTCAGCTCAAGATTCATATTCCCAAAGGTTAATTTCATGACCTCATTCCTACAATTAATTAGTGCATTTGAAGTTGCTAGAAACGGGTTGACCAAGAATAACGGGAATTAGATTCTCTGAATGCTTTGCTGGCTGAGTATCTAGGACGATGAAGTCAACAGGGAATACAAAATTGTCTACTTGGACAAATACATCTGCAACAATACCCCGAGAAATTTTGACAGATCTTTTTGCTAACTGAAGTGTGACACTTATGGGTTTGAGTTCTCTAAGACCCAACTGCTAGTAAAAAAAAAATGGGAGCAAATTGACACTTGCTCCAAGGTTTAACAGTGCTTGCTTGATTCTAAAATTTTTGATGACTAACGACACAGTCAAACACCCTAGATCTTTGTATTTTGGAGGGGTTTTGTGTTGAAGAAAGGTACTGGCATGTTCTGTTAGGAAGGCTCTTTTTTGAACATTCTGGCTTCTCTTGACTGTGCACAAGTCTTTCAAAAACTTGGCATAAGATGGAACCTATTTGATTACATCTAGAAGTGGGGTGTTGATTTTTACTTGCTTGAAGAGCTTGTAAATTTCTGGCTGATTATTCAACTTCTGTGCAGTTTTGAGTCTATGAGAAAAAGGAGCAGGGATAGAACACGAGGGTTCTTCTTCCCTTGATGGCTCTGGTTCTTGTTCAATCATGGACTCAGGTTCCTCTTCTTTCTCACATTCAGGCTCAATTGTTTCAGTCTCAATTGGTGAATTGACTTGGATTGACTTAGGTTTTGGCTTTAGAAGTAACATGTTTTTGATAGTCTTGTCAATCACCTTGCCACTTCTTAGTGTAGTGACTACTTGGGCTTGGGCATGTGGAGTTTTCTTGATTGCGGGATTTTGCACATGAAATTGGCCTTGTGGTGGTTTTGGTTGGGCAGGAAACTTGCCCTCTCATGTGTGGTCATGGATTGGGTCAATTTTTGGATGTGACTTTTAAGATCCTCAAAAGATTGAGTGGTCTGTATTTTGAAATCAATGAAAGCCTGAGTGAAACTATTGTTGTAGTTCATTTGACTGTGCATGAATTGATTCAGTGTATCCTCAAGGTTCCTCTTTTGTGGTGGTTGATATGGTTAGTATGCGGGAGGTCCATGAGGTGGTGGGTGTGAACCTTGTTATTGGTTCATGGGAGTTGGTTGTGTGTTTCTCCAACTAAAGTTCGGGTGGTTCTGCCACCTTGGATTATATGTTTCAAAGTATGAGTTGGATTAAGGCTTGTTAAAGTTGGAGACAAGATTTGTTTGTTCCAACAAAACCTCTTTGAATGCTGGAATGGTAGGACACTCCCCAGTTGGGTGTCCTGTCAGTGCATAGATCCCACACACTTGTTCTGTGGGAGAACTAACATGAACTTGATAAACCTTTTTCATCTCTAAAATTTCAAGCTTTCGAGATAGGGTGGACATTTTTGCTCTTAGGTCATTGTCATCTCTCAAGGCATACTTACCCCTCGGGAAGTAGATGGTTTAGCTTCAACAATGGTAGGGGAGGCTGAGTCCCACATCTGAGAACTGTCAGATATGGTGTCAAAGAAATTGAATGCCTCCTCCAGACTTTTGCTAATAAACTCTCATTGAGCCATCATTTCGACAAATTGGCATAGTCTAGTAGGCAAGGAGTCATAAAAAAATACTACCAAAGTCCAATTCTCAAAAGCATGGTGTGGGCAGGAATGGAGTATATCATTGAATCTCTCCCAACTTTGGTAAAAGGTTTCCCTTCTTTAACCAAAAAAATCATGATTTGCCTTTTCAATGCATTAGTGCGGTGTAGAGGGAAATTTTTTTTGAAAAATTTATTTTGTAGTGCCCGCTAGTCAGGTATTGAAAGAGATTTTAGAGAATCTAGTCATTGTTTAGCTTTATCCTTTAGAGAGAATGAAAAAAGTTTTATTTTAGCTAGCTTAGAATTGTCTTGAAATGTTCCACATACTTCCTCAAACTCTTTTCTATGCAGACATGGATTTTCTATTTCGAGTCCACAAAATTGACGGAGTAGTTGAACTGTCCCTGTCTTTATACTAAAGAGGGGTGCATCTTCAGAAAAAATAAAACAAGAGAGGACACTATTTCTTGTGGGATTTAAGTAATCCCGCAGAGTTCGAATGTTACGCACTTCTCCCTCTCTCACTAGAATTTCTCCTTGTCTCCCATCATTTCTCATTTTACTTTCACAAGAATCTGCTACTAATATAGGTGAAAGTGGTTCTGATTGATTCACAGACCCAGAAGATTCTGCCTGCAAATTTTGATAGTGAGCAGCGTTCTTAGACATAAAATTAACTAAAACAATTTTATACACAATAAAGTAAATTTATACACAAAAAGTGAGGTCTTTTTACCTTTTACCGTAAACACCTTTTATGGTTCCCCGACAACGGCGCCAAAAATTTGACTTGATCCAAAATGTGTACACCCAAGTGCTGGCAGTCAAGTTGTAGTAATAATCCGATTAAATCCGGAGTCGAATCCATAAGGAACTATGATTGGTGTTTTGAAGTAAACAATAATAGAGACCAAGTAACTAGAAATTTTGAGAGTTTGGAGTGGTAGGATTTATTGAATAGAATAGAAGATTCTTTTCAAGACTGTTCTAGACAAAATATAAGATGTAAAACAGTTACCCTTTAACTTGAGGATCAGAACACGTGGTTAATCATCCGGTTTATTATACTTGTGTTTTATAACTCAATTAACTCCCGTGTCAACAACAAGTTAATCCGAAGATAAATATGGACTGTGAGAATTAAGCACATGATTCCGATGCCTTTGTAGAAGTGGACAAGAATTGCCTGTGCCAAGATTTAACCCGTCTACAAACAAGCAAGTGTTTCTAAAAGACATCTAACCATAGCATTAATGGTCCACTCTATAAATAAAGCACGATAATAATGAAGATTACAATGTATCCTGCAGATATTGCCTAGGGACTTGCCTTGAACCAATAGGTTTTTCCATGCAAGAGTCATCTGTTACATAGAAAAAACCTATAGTTATACAAAGTACCTTAGTTTTGCTAGATATATTCAACCATTCAATGAACAAGTGAAATATAAAGCATTAAAGCATAAATGGATTACACAAATATAACTTTCGGATAATTTCTACATATTCATCACCTCTTACTAAAGAGTGAATGAGGAACTACTCACTCTTCATGGCTTGGATAAAGTTATAAAAGTGAGTGATGCTCATCCCTCCAAGTAGTGAACTTACAAAGTAAAGTACAATAAACGAGGAGTTGATCTTCACCAAAGAATAAGTGAATCACGCTCTGCCCTTCACAGCTTTGGTAAAGCTCTAGAAAATTGGATAACTTTCACTCCTCTAAGGAAGAAGGAAGCTCAAGAAATGGAAGTGAAATAAAGTAGAAGAAAGCTAGTTACTTTTGGAGGGTTTCCACCACAATCAAAAGATGAGCTATCTCTCTTGATACTTGTAAATAAAAGCAAGTACAACTACAAGGGGAGTCTAAGCCTCCATCATGGTTGTCACAACATGAATGTAAAGACTTAGCACAAGTAAATAAAAGACTTCAACTGCAAGGGGAGTCTAAGCCTCCATCATAGTTGATACAAATGCAAAATGAAAACATAAACAAGAAATGTACAAGAACTAACTTCTACCCTACTTTTCAAGAGAAAAATACTGTATTTGAAGCTCCCACAATGGGGGTATTTATAGGCAAGGGAAAGGAGGGGGGGGGTGAAGGAATAGTGTTTTTTGCCCATGAAAACCAACTACTCTGTAGGCAGTCTGTGGAGGACGTTCAAACGTGAGTTGACGTTCGAACGTTGTCTTCTGTTTTTATTTTAGGGGCGTTCGAACACCATCTGATGTTTGAACGTGTCTTCTATTTTTTCTTTAGGTACGTTCGAACGCCAGATGGGATGTGACCCCATCACTCAAGTGATGTTGGTCTTCTGTAGAAACCCACTTCCACACTCCATGCAGGACTTGGAGTTTTGCACTCATTATTCTAGACTTCAATCAAATCATGTGGACGTTCGAATGGTAGTTGGCATTCAAACGTGGTACTCAAGTACTTCAGGGCCTACCTTCTTGATTGCAATATGTCAGGTCTCAGTAGTCTGGTCTCCTCATAGTTCAAGTGGACGTTCGAATGTGAGTTGTCGTTCAAACGTTCTTGCTTTGTTCCAACCTTCTCCAATTTTGTTCCCTAATGCACTGGTGTTACACTCACGTGTGATATTTGATGTTCTTGAGCTTTTGTTCACTTTAGGCCCTGAAATTTCATTACTTAAACTCCATCAAAGCACAATTAGTCCCAAAAGGCATAGTAAAATGTTAACTTTGAGCACTAATCAAATCACACCCCTAACTTGAGCTTTGCTAGTCCGTAGCAAAGTTTACTTTGAAACCAATGAGTATGAAACTACAATAATCCATTTATACAAGTAATTTACCAAACATTCAAAATACAAAAATCACAATGCAATTAACGAAATGAACTTGGGTAAGATGGAACAACAACTGTGGTATTTCATTAATTACTTTCAAAAGTTGAGTACATGGAGTTAGAATTCAAAAAGAGACAAAATGGCCTAAAATTCCTAAAGACTCTTATGCTAGGCCAGCAACTCCACTCCTAGCTATGTACAACCCAAATCAAAAAGAAAAGACAAAAACAATAGTATCATACTCATCATCTCCATCCTCCCCGTCTCCGTCCTCATTCACCCTAACATCCTCTTCTCCAGTGTAGTCCTCCATCTCCTCCTACTCTTCGTCATCCTTATCTTAGTCTTCCACCTCAACAATAGTGGAAGCAGAGGGGGCAGAGGCGGAGGATCTTGTAGCCAGAAGTGGTGGTCTACCGGGGATCGGCTCGTCGGGGAATGTGTCTTGAAATAGTCTGGCCATCATTGCTGAGATCCCATGAACTATCTCCTCTAATGCATCTAGGCGCTGAGAACTGTGCACATAGGAGATGGCCCTGTACAGGAAGGTCCTGTAGCGGATGAACCCTATCTCGAAACCCTATCATGGTTGCCCTGATTTATAGTAGACCTCTTGCTACTGCTTGCCTTGTTGATGGCTCCGGTCTCGGGAGGAGTCAAATTTTCAAAGGCATAACCCTTCACCTTTAAATGGTCGTACATACGGGTGACTAGGTTTCCAAATGGAAGGTTCGCCTTCAGCTTTCTAGTCTGGGCGAATTCCTTCATCACCTCCCATATTAAGAGTGCCATTTCCAAAGGCTTTCCCATCATCACCACATCCAAAAGGGCAAGTTTTTCCACATTTGGGCTCTTCTCAGCTCGCCTTGGGAGCAAGTTATAATGCAAAATTTTGTTCATCATCCTGTATGCATGCTTAAGGCCCCTGACTTGGACTGTTCCCCTAAATTAAGTCAGGTCCTCGTACATCAAAGCCACATACTCTGGGATGGTCTTGATCACAGGTATGTTATGTGAGTACACCGGGGTGGAAGAAGGTGGCCTCTCGTACTTCATGAAGTTGGCAATCACTGTAGGGATCACATCAAAAGTCTTGCCCCTTATGTTCATCCTCGTCCACCACCTTGATTTTTTGGTAAAACTCCAGACACAACAACAAATTGAGCCCACTCATGAGCTCAAACTAGATCCCAATCCCATGGGCCTCAATGATCCTCACAACCTCGTTGTTTGGACCCAGGGATATCCTATCCACAAACCTTTCACAAGTGACATTCTTTTCTTTGATGCTTTGGTTTTGATCATCGTTTTTTGCCTTCTTCCTCTGCTCACTTTGGTCTCCACTAGACCCCTCCCAACTTCTCTTAGGGGCACTCTTACCCACAGGTTGTGGAGAACTTGGCCCGGTGCGTTTGGTGTGGGCCATGCAAAGCAACAATGCCCCCACACAGTAAAAGTGAAAAAAAAACCAAGAAAAAATCCTTAATCGGGTCCACAGGGTCAAGAATGATCCTCCCATATGCAAGCCATTTTGAAGATTTTTGAGCTTTTGAAAGGAGTAAAGGAGATTGGGGCTTAGGGTAAAATTCGGCAAAACTAGGGTTTACGGCATGGAATCCTCAACTCTTCAATGAAGTCCACTAAATCAACAACCTAAACAGTGAGGGATGAGAGATTAGGGCAATGGGTAAGAAGTTTTGAAGCATAGGAATGTTTGGAGGGGGAGAGAAATGTCTTCGGGTTAGTGCTTTGGGAAGACAATGAATAGTTTTCCCAAAAAAATATGTTCAAACTAATTTCGGCATTCTAGGCAAAATCTACCAGTAGGACCGTGCCAAACCTACCAGTATATTTTACTCCGATGAGCAAAAACTACCGGTAGGTTCAAGACCACAGTGCAAAACCTACCAGTAGTTTTATGTACAAAACTATCGATAGGTTTTCACTTATTTGCAAAAACCTGTGCTTTCCACTTCACTTCAACCCTGACACATTCTAGTACTCTAATTATGATCTTTACTTCACCCGAAACATGTACTACACTTGTAAACCACAATTTGAGCCATCATGCCCCAAGTCATTACCTAAAATTCAATATGATTTAAAATTTTGATGCTTTTAACACACAAAGTATGAATTTCTACACTAAACTACCAAAATGAACACCCAAAATGTAACACATATTTGATTCGACTTTTTGTGTGATTAGATTTATATGTATACACTCAAGTATAAGTGGTCGAATTGTAGTTTTCTCAGTTTTAAGTCCAAGTATCGATCCCATGAAGAGTTTTAATAATTAGGAAATAAAATAAAATAAAGTGAAGTTGTTATTTTGAATAGGACAGTAAGTGATAGCTTGTGATGCAAGCTTCGATTGATAACTAGTTTAATTAAATGGTAGGCTGCAAATAAAGTTGATAGAAGATAATAATATATAAAAAGTATCCTTCAGTTTAAGGATTTCATATGCTTTATATTGCATGAATACTAGAAATGCTACCTTACAACAATTAACTTCCATGTTACTGGCAAGTCAACTGGTAGGTCTAATGTATATAAACCATCACACAACAACTTCTTAGGTTAACTGGTGGTATTCATGACTGTTGATTAATCCAAGTAAACCAGAAGAACAAGTCATTGATGAGGAATACTTGAATTATTCAATTTTCTCATGATAGTAATTTCGTACATAATAAACCATAACACAACAACTTTTTAGGTTAGGTGGTGGTATTAGTTAAAACACAACAACTTCTTAGGTCAGTTGGTTATAGATGTGTCATTTGACTAATTTGAGTAAACCAGAAGGACAAGCCATTCATGAGGAATACTTGAATTATTCAATAGATCATCTATGATATATATACCAGTTAAACATCCTTAGCGTTCCGGTGGAGGACTAGCCATACCGATAGAAATGCCGTTGATATTTGACTGACAATATTATCATGTATACCAATTAAACGATCTTAGTAATCTAAAAGGATGATCCATTCATGAGGATCACTTAGGTCATTAATCTGATAGTTATATATAGTAGTTAAACAACCCTGATAATCCAGAAGGACAAGACATTCATGAAAATCATTTAGATTTTGTAGCATCAGTAGAACATCCTCAGTGTTCCGATGGAGGATTAGCCATACCGATAGGAACACCTTAGATATATAACCGGCAGGTTCATGATGCACTGATGACATAATTCCTAGCACATCACCAAAATTACGCACATCACTGTATCATGCATGAAGCGTATAATACTTCTATAGATAAATATATGAATAAAACATTAGCATTTCTAATAGTTAACTAATATTGTACATATGTTTACCTCTCACTGGAGGATATAAATAACTACTCATGCCCCATTGCTATAGACAAGCAAGGAGTGCGGACAGTTTTCATTACAACTGAAATTAAAATATAGACTCTAAAACTTCTTTCACAAGGAACAACTGAAACACAACCACCTTTATTATCAGTTAAGACAAAAGGGTGGTAGGAGTTCAACTATCTGAATAGAAAGATACAACATAAATGTAAAAATATAGAGTTTCGATTGAAGTGTATGATGGGCTGGATTGGCTTTGACTTATGCTCTCTTTCTTTTCTCTTTTTCCCTTTAGAATTTCTCACTAGAACTCCCTATGTCTAGCCAAGTGAAGAAGGAGGCCTTGCATGCCTTTATATAGAAGAGGAGGAAGGAAGAGGTGGCAAGATGATCTTCAGCTGAATTTGGCAACGGTCCTAATGGTCCTCCCGCCGTCTGGGCGGTGGCATCTTGCTGGAGCTTTATCTTTTTGGATCCTGACTCTTGTTTGGTTGAAATTACACTTTAGCCTTTTGTTGTTTTCAACTTTTATACATTTCTCCTTTCATTTTCAGGTAATTCTCATTGAACACATGAAAATTTTAAACATAACACACATAAAAACCTTATTCCCGCACAAAGCCTAATTGACCCTAATTACTAGTTTTTGGTTAATTTATTTTACTAATTTGACTTATTTAACTATTCTGATTCATATACTAATTAGGGTTAATCACACTCCCTAACTTAAACTTTACTAGTCCCTGGTAAACTATAAGAATGAAAATATACTACAATACAAACAGTGGTAAAATTATTTTCGTAGATTGTTTCACGATTGCATTTAGCATATGCAACAAGTCATACCCCCTAGGTGATTCTTAGTGGACGAGTTTTGTCCCGTGAAGGTTTTCAGTGAAACTACCTACAAACTTCAGTAATTAGGAATTCATAATTCATATTTTTCACAAGTAAAATTAAATCAATATTCTTATGTATTGCATGAATACTTCTTTTTCTGATCGCTATAAGCATAACATACATTAGTTGTAACATTATCTATATATTTTTATAAAAACTTGTGTGTGTGTAGTGATTTCTTTATTTTCAAAAATTACTTGAGAAATATTACTATCTTTTATGGTAGTCTTGATGTCAATTCTCTCCTGGAATACTCTCAGCAAAAAATACACAAATGTTATAGTGATTGTTTCCTCAATAACTACATGTGATTGGAATATTGTTAACAAAGCAAATAATTTCGCATGTAGTTAATTAAAAGAACGATTATTCGAACATAATTGGAATTTGACATAATCTCATGAAAGAATATTAACACTATATTAAACATATTATTAACATTTTCCTTTTCAGAATGATAGGATTAATACAAATGTATGATTTCTGGAATCAAAAAGGACTTTATTAGGGTTGTAATGTGGTCATCGGTTTATGGTTTATCAAATGATGTCAGTGGGATTCAAACACAATCTTTTAGTAGTGTGGCACACCTCATTTTAAGTATGACTTTCCATGTTTATTCTTTTATTTTTCCCATTTTTCACTTTCTTGGCTCTTTTCTTTCTTTTTATTTTCTTTTCTTTGACCTAAGATTGTTTTTTTTTTTTGTATCCTGCTGATTTTAAAGAGGGTGCATGAAAATTAGATAGTAAGGGTAGGTTTAATTTATTTTTATCTGGCTCGAGTGTTTCTTGGGTTTCATGAAAAGAATTTATATTCTGTTAGGCTCAATCATGGCTGACGAAGGATATAATTTTGTAAAACAAATGGTTAAGGCTTAAGATTAATCAAACATGGCCTAAGATCATTTTCCATAAATCATATATCTGTATTCTTTCGAGATAAACGGTTTAAGGATAATGTTAACAATATAATTCAATAAGTGCTAATCAAAACAAAGGTAATAAGATTATTCAAATAAAATTTCTCGCTGAATCGAAGATCTTTGTTTGAGTGGATGTAGAATATTTCTCCAAGAAAGATTGGTTCAAAATCTACACTAGGTTTTACATCTTCACTATACATGTAAATAGTGTAATATTTCACAAGGTTTTCAATAATAAAGATATATATTTATTCTTATAAGAATAATTTTAAACAAAAATATTAAGATAATACACACCTAAGATATGAAAATCCTGCATGATCAGATTAGATTATTTTTGCAAGGCATTAAAATATTACTTAATTTAACCGTGAATTATATGAACAATTCTTCCTAACTTTAATAATGTAAGTTCTAAAATTAACAAAAACAAACTTAAACACAACTAAGTTCAAAATATACATAGGTTCAAAACAGATAAGTTCAAAGCAAACAAGTGCAAAGCATAAATTAAAGTTCATGTGCATAATTTAAAAAGCTAAGTGAAAGATAGCAAAGTTTTTATGTAGAATCTCCAGTCTTTAGGAAATAGAAGGTCATCCTCCAAAACGTTCTCTTAGTAGCCTTAAGATTTCAGCTTGATTCTGTTCATAGTCAGTTATACGTTCATTCATCTGGTTGATGTTGGTACCAAGCTGGTTGATTATCAAAAATTTCTAAATTTCTTACTCTCCTGGCTTTTTGCATGATCAATGCATGGATATCTTTTGGAAGGTGACACAGTAGAATTAAACTTAACCAAAATAGTTTTTTGTCCATTGTACATAACATATATATATATATATATTTGAATAAATTGAAAACCGACTCTATATCTAGTTCTTTAACGTCTGCCAGTCACAAAGACAAACAAATTTAAAACATAATTACTATTCTAAATACAAATAAAAAATTCACACCCATACCTCCCAACTTAATTTAAACATTATTTGCAATGTAAAAACAGTGATAGTAGACATTGATAATAAAACCCGACAATCTGTTGTCGTTCCACTGATTGAGCTATCTAGCTGATACTCAGGAGATTTATTCTGTCAAATAATTTACAACTAATTAGTAATATTATTGAGAATTAAGTACCTATTTATTTTTCAGAGTATATAAACAAAGATCAAAGAGTTGTACACCAGTTATATATTGAGTAAATCCATCATAGTACAGTTTAAGTCTTTGACCATTTACTTTAAAAACATTTCCAGTTAATAGATTTTTAATTTCAATTTGTCCATAGCCAAAATCTTATTTAACAATATAAGGACCTGTCCATCTTGATCTTAATTTTCTAGGAAATAAACGAAGCTTGCATTATACAACAGTACTTTTTGAGACGATTCAAATGATTTTCGCATGACATTTTTATCATGAAATTTTTTTGTTCTTGATTTTGCAATCTTTGCATTTTCATAAGCTTCATTTCTTAATTCATATAATTCATTTATTTGAAGTTTGCGAGCTACTCCAGCTTTTTTCATATCAAAATTCATCATTTTGATTGCCCAATATGTGTGATGTTCTAATTCTACAGGCAAATGACATGGTTTTTCATGTATTAACCGATAAGGAGACATTCCTAAAATAGTTTTATATGCAATATGGTAAGTCCAAAGTGCATCAGTCAATCTTAAAGACCAATATTTACGATCTGGATTTACTATTTTTTCTAAGACATATTTCATCTCCCTATTAACTAATTCAGCTTGTCCACTTGTCTATGGATGATTCAGAGTGGATATTTTATGTGAAATTGAGTATTTTTTCATAAGATTTTCAAAAATTTTATTACAAAAATGTAATTCACCGTCACTTATAATAGTCTGAGGAATTCCAAATCTCGACAAAATATTTTTTTTAAAAAACTTGACCACTGTTTTGTGATCATTATTTTGACATGGAATTACCTCTACCCATTTAGAGGCATAATCGACTGCAACTAAAATATACAGATATCCAAAAGATGGGAGAAATGGACCCATAAAATCGATGCCCCAATAATCAAAAACTTCAATGATTAAAATAGGTTTCAAAGGCATCATATTTCTTTTTGAAATATTTCTCATTCTTTGACATATGTCACAATTCAAACAAAAGTTATGAACATCTTTAAATAAAGTTGGCTAATAAAATCGACACTACAAAACTTTAGCAGCAGTTTTCTTTGAAGCAAAATGACCTCCACAAGCTTCAGAGTGACAGAACTGAATTACATAATGTATGTCATGATAAGGTAGACAACGTCTTATTATTTGATCTTTACAAAATTTAAACAAATAAGGATCATCCTAGAAAAAATTTCGTACATCACTTAAAAACTTATTTCTGTCAGACTAGATATAATTAGAAGGAATAGTACTAGTGGCTAAATAATTAGCTATATATGTATACCATGATATTTCTGTTACTGCAAACAGTTGTTCATCTGGAAAGGTTTCTTTAATCGGAGTTGGTTCTTCCTTTATTTCATAATTTAATCTTGATAAGTGATATGTTACCACATTTTCTACTCCTTTCATATCTTTGACGATTAAATCAAATTCTTGTAATAATAATATCCAACGTAGGAGAAGTGGTTTGCCATCTTTTTTAGTAAGTAAGTATTTTAAAGTTACATGATCTATAAATACAACAATTGATGATCCAACTAGATATGAACAGAATTTGTCTAACACAAATACAACAACGAGTAGCTCTTTTTCTGTAGTTGAATAATTCATTTGTGCATCATTTAGAGTTTTACTTGCATAGTAAATAACATATGATTTTTTATCTTTTATTTGCCCAAATACAACTCCAACTGCATAATTACTTGCACAATTCAAAAGGTAAATACTAGTCAGGAGGTTGCATAATAGGTGCAGAAATAAACATATTTTTTAATTTATCAAATGCTAATTGACATTCGTTATTCCATTCAAATAATGTACCTTGACATAGAATATTACATATAGGTCTGGATATTGAGCTAAAGTATAAAAGCCTGCATGACCTAGAAACGAGCAAATATCTTTTACTATTTTTGGTGAAGGTAGATTTGCTATCAGATCAATTTTTGATTTATCAACTTCAATTCCTTTATTAAATACTACATGACCTAGAACAATACCTTGTGTAACCATAAAATGACATTTTTTCCAATTTAAAACAAGGTTTGTTTCTTCACATCGAATGAGTACTTTCTCAAAATTTTCCAAACATGTATGAAATGCATCTCCATATACTGAAAAATTATCCATAAAAACTTCTAAACATCATTCTACCATATCACTGAATATACTTAGCATACAACGTTGAAAGGTAGCTGGGGCATTACATAGCCCAAAAGACATTCTTTTACATGAAAAAGTACCAAAAGGACAAGTAAATGTAGTTTTTTCTTGATCATCTATCACAATTTCAATCTGATTATAACCAGAGTATCCATCGAGAGTTCTTAAGTTTGAGACAAGGGACTATGACAGTACTAGAATATGTGGCTAAGTTCACCGAATTAGCCCATTTCACTAACCATTATGTGGCCACAGACATGGCCAAGGTGAGAAAGTTTGAGAATGACCTAAAATTATCCATTCGGGGTAAAATTGTGGGCCTCTGCCTGTAAGACTTGGACTCGGTGGTCGAGACATATATGGCCATTGAGAGAGAGGTAGATGATGCACAGAACATCAGAGAAGTGGGTGTTAAAGACAAGAAGAAGAAGGGCCAATCTTCTTCAAGTTTGGGGAGAAGGCAAAGGACTTCGAATCCACAAGGCCGCGGCTATCAAGGCCAAGGCCAAGGTCAATCCTCCAAAGGTGGGAGAAATCAGAGGCTTTCATACCAGGAAGGTCAGAGGACTTGCTGTCATTGCAATCATCCTAGTCACATGAAGTGGGATTGCCCTCAGAGACAGGGATCCCAGAGTTATGGGGCGTCTCAGTCCCAGTCATCAGTGGGATAGTCACAGACATAACTTGTCCCTCACTACCCAACCATGGGCCAAGGAAGTCAGTACTAGTTCTAGGGTGCTGCATAGGCCCCTACTACTTCATGAGTAGGGACTCCGCAATCAGGCCAGATGGGCTAGAGCATGGGTAGAGGTCAAGGACAGGGCTCACAAGTCAGGACTTCAGGGACCTGGGGGCGTGTCTACGACATTATGCCTTAGACTAAGCCAACAGATTAGTCAGTTATTCAAGATATATTTATACTCTCTTGCTAATGGGCAACAATATTTTTTGACTCTAGTGCATCTCATTCTTTTATAGCTGCATCATTTGTGAAAGATTTGGGCTTAGAGGTTGAAACCTTAGAAGAGTCATTGCATGTGAATTCTCCCCTAGGAACTAGGGTGAGTGTTGATTAGATATGTCAGGGTTGTGAGTTAGAGATCTCAGGGATTTTACTCACAATGGACTTTAGGGTCATGGACATGTCGGAGTTTGATGTCATTCTTGGGATGGATTGGTTGGCGGCACAACGAGTTGTCATTGATTATGATCGGAATAAGGTCACCGTTTACACAAAAAGGAGTGTTTGTTTCAAATTCTAGGGGAAAAGCATAGTTTATGACTCTCATTGGCATGGTCAGTTGATGGGTTGGCTAGCAAGCCTTACCCTAGAGGACGTGGCTTGAAAGGAGTTGGGTTTATCTTAGGTGGTTTGTGAATATGAAGATGTTTTTTTGGATGAACTATCGGGATTACCTCCATATAGGGATGTAGACTTCACCATTGAGTTGCACCCTAATACATCACCCATTTCTATGACTGCACATAGGATAGCGCCTGCTGAGTTGCAAGAACTCAAGGTCCAATTATAGCAACTATTGGACAGGGGCTTTATTAGATCGAGCACTTCACCTTAGGGCACTCCAGTGTCATTCGCCAAGAAGAAGGACAAGACCCTTCAACTGTGCATAGACTACCGACAGTTAAATAGGGTTACTATCAAGAATAGGTACCTTTTGCCGATGATTGATGATTTGTTTGATCAGCTAAGAGGAGAGTGGGTCTACTCCAAGATTAATCTTCATACCGGCTACCATCAATTGAGGATTAGGGAGGCAGATATCCCTAAGATGTCGTTCAAAATGTGGTATAGACATTTTGAGTTCACCATAATGCCATTTAGATTGACAAATGCCTCGGTGGCATTCATGGATATCATGAATAGGGTTTTCTAACCGTACCTAGATTGGTTCGTCCTGGTCTTTGTTGATGACATTTTGATCTACTCCAACTCTAAGGAGGAGCATGAGGGTCACTTGAGGATTGTTCTCTAGACCTTGAGAGACCATCAGTTGTGCGCCAAGTTCAGCAAGTGTGAATTTTGGCTAACTGAGGTGAAATTCTTGGGACATGTGGTGTCAGCTTTGGGTGTATCCATGGACCCGAAGAAGGTTGAGGTAGGCATGAATTGGGATAGGCTAAAGTCAATCTTCAAGATACGTAGTTTCTTGGGATTTATAGGGTATTACCAGAGATTCATTTAGGACTTTCCAAATTAGCTGCACCTATGATGAGATTGACCTAGAAAGAGGTCAACAGTTTGAAGTGTTTTCGGACCACAAGAGTCTGAAGTATATCATTACACAGTAGGACCTCAATATGAGGCAACGCAGGTGGATGGAGTATGTGGTAGACTACGACTTCACTTTGTATTACCATCCCGGTAAGGCAAATGTGGTGGCTGATGCACTTAGCCAGAAGTCATAGCGAGTCTTGGCTAGAATGGCTTCCCAAGAGTGGCAGATGCTCGAGACTGTGTGATAGTTTGGGCTACGCTACATGGTTCAGGCTCAGAGCACTTTGGGGAGTCTAGTGGCTATGCCTTCCCTATTAAGCAGAGTGATCAAGTCCTAGGGAAAGGATACAAATATTTTATTCATTAGGGACCGAGTACAGTCAGGTACAGGTGCTGAGGGCTGGACCATTCATACGGATGGTAGTCTTCAGTTTAAGGGAAGGATTATGGTTCCTTAGTCTGCGGAGTTGAGAGAGGAGATTCTTAGAGAGTTTATTACTTCCGTTTTGCAGTGCATGCAGGTGGCACGAAGATGTACCATGATCGTCGTCGCCAATACTATTGGAGCGGGATAAAGAGACATGTTAGAGATTTTGTTAGCCAATGTCTCACATGTCAGCAGGTGAAGGCTGAACACCAAAGACCAGCAGGGTTATTCCAGCCTTTGGAGGTAGCTGAGTGGAAGTGGAAGCATATCACGATGAATTTTGTGACCCACTTGCCACGAACATCATGAGAACATGATGCGGTATGGATGATAGTGGACTAGTTTACCAAGTTAACACACTTTTTGGCTGTCCAAATGACCTTCACACTAGAGAAATTTTATAGGTTGTATATACGAGAGATTATCCGATTGCATGAGATACCCGTATCTATAGTATGAGATCGGGATCCTAGGTTCACAAATCATTTTTGGGAGAGTTTCTAGTGAACCATGTGGACACAGTTGATGATGAGTACTGTTTTTCATCCCCAAATGGACGATCAGTCGGAGAGGACCATCCAGACTTTAAAGGACATGCTACGGGCATGCGTCCTAAATCTCAAGGGTAGTTGGGAAGAGCACCTACCCTTAGCGGAGTTCGCCTACAACAAAAGTTATCAAGCGAGCATACAGATGGCACCATATAAGGCACATTATGGGAGGCCATGTCGATCTCTGATTTATTGGACGGAGGTAGGAGAGAGACCCTCTATGGGTCTGGAATTGGTTAGAGACACCTCAGAGAATGTGAACTTGATACAGAAGCGTTTTCTTACGATTCAGAGCCGACAGAAAAGTTCCGTCGATAAACGGCGAAGACCTCTAGAGTTTGAGGTGGGAGATCATGTCTTCTTGAAGGTAATGCCTATAAGATGAGTGGTCAGGTTCGGCAAGCGGGGAAAGTTGTCGCTGAGATATATCGAGCCCTTTGAAGTACTTGAGAGGGTTGGTGCAGTTACTTACCAGTTGGTGTTACTGCCAAACCCATCGGGTTTTCACGCGGTATTCTTTATCTCCATGCTTTAGAAATAAACCCAGACATGACTCATATGGTGGATTGGGGCGAGCTTGTTGTTGATGCCGATGAGACCTTCGAGGAGGGACCGATGTGCATCATTGATAGTCAGGATCAGGTTTTGCGAGGCAAGACTGTGAGGCTAGTAAAGGTACTGTGGTAGCACCGAGGAATGGAGGAGACGATATGAGAGTGCGAGAACACTATCCGTACCAGTTCTCCCTTCTTATTTATGGATGGAGGTACATTTTTATAGTTAAGAGTATGATATACTTGTCATATATGCATGTGATTAAATGTGTATGTGTGTGTGAATTTCAGGGATGAAATTCTTTTAAGAGGGGAAGAATGTAAAACCCGAATAAATTTGAACTTTTAACAAAAAAAGGGAAAAATGGTAATTTGCCAATTTGAAAACCCATATTTTTCTAGATGTCGGATGATGAAATGGATCTCACCTTTAGATACATCCCGCGAAATCTAGTTACCCTATCAATTTTCATTGAATGCTGAGATAGTTAGATTTTTTATATTTTACGAGAAAAATGGGTGTTGGGTGACCTCACAAACGTGCCAAAAAATAAATTTTATAAAATTTTTTTACAATTGAAGAAAATTTCAAATAAAAATAAATTAAGCTTAAAATGGGATGAAATTAAGCCATTTTGGGAGAAAAACGGACCCAAAAATAAGAAACGTGCAACGCGACGTTGAACGCACAAATAAACGATATAAATAGGGGAAAGTATTTGATCTTCCCCATTTGATCAACTGATTCTCACATTGGAAGAGGAAGAGAGTGAAGGGAGAATAGAAAAAGAGAAAATCAAGACTTCTCTTTACCATCTATGAAGTTCTGCTGGTCAAAATCCTTCGGACCAATAGTTAAAGTCGATCACCTCGATGAGGGCTATGCCTACGTACCAAAAACCAAGTTTTTCATCAAAGATCCAAAGAGAAGATTTAGGAAAATCAAGAGTTTTGGGCTTGGGAGGGGTTCTTGAGACTTTCTACCACTCGGGTCACGCTCGAAGAGGTAGGGTTTCCTCCTACTAGGGTTTATTTTTTACCTCAGATGTTGTATGGGATGGGTAAGTGTATATAACAACATAGGTCACTTGCCTATTGTTGTTGATATGTGCGAATGGATATGAAAATGGCCTAAATCAAATTCTAGCTTAAATTGATATGGAAATGGCACTTGTGAGAATTCTTGGAAATTTGGTTTTATATGGGCATGTTATGTGTTTATATTGTGCCCTTGTGAATGAAGTGGGTTATTGACATAGATGATGTAATAACATGCTTGTGGTTTGTGTTGGATATAAATGTTAATATGTGCTAGTTGGTTTATTAACATTGTGATAGATTATGGTAATTATATGAAATTGATATAAATTGTCATGACATATGTTGAAATATGTAGTTAAATTGGCTTACATGGCATTCATTACATGTGGTGCATGACATTGATATTGCAATGGTACCTTACATTCCAATTGCACGAAGGCATTGTGTCCATGGGCATGAGACATGGGTGTGTGTGTGTGCATGGATTGATCAAACACCATATTTGGTGATTGATGGGTGGGCTCGGGAAAGTTGGATTGGAGATCCGACTGAGTCGCATGGTTGAATGAAAGAAAAACTTGTGTTAGGTATATTAAGAAGGGATATATTCTCCCTCGGGTGCAAGACTCGGCTACTTGGTTCATACTCCCCTATGGTGCAATTCTAGAAAAGTGTAATGGCATACGCAGCCAGCGATGTGATTCCAAATTCTAATACCTAACAAAGACACATGATTTTGTTTTGTAAAATAGTCATTCGATGTGTTTCATCAATGACATATGTATTACACACATGCATTGCATTGTGTTGTGGGTGTCAGCAAAGACTTGGGGTAAAATGCATGAGTGAGTATCATCTCATATGATGACATGACATGGAAAAATTTCTAATCATGAATTACACGTTCTTGTTTGGAATGGATAAATGTTGTTGATTGTTGCAAGTGCACATTTCATATTCATTTAGGGTGGGGGGAGTAACCTCTGTAGGAGATACTCTATTGAGCGTAGCTCACCGTATATGTGAAAAAATTTCAAGTGCAGGATATACGCAGATGGATGGCCCTCATATAGGACCTTAAGGATGAAGAAAGCCGAGATGTGGCTTTGTTTTGATTTTTGTAAAATTGTTATAAAAACTTAGTTTTGGTATGTAAATGAATGTAATAGAATTGGTATGGACCTGGTGTTACATGAAAATTGTGATTACACGTATGTTGAATGAAAAAGGGATAGGTTGGAATGGGTTGGAAATGCAAAACCAATGAAATAGGCAAAAGTCGACAAAGCATACCAGTATAGCGTATCGGTATAATGAGGTCTAGTGGGTTACCCGTACCGGTATGAATTTTCTAGTGGGCAACTCATACTAGTATGGCCTTTCCAGTGGGCAACTCGTACCGGTATGGCTTTTCCAGTGGGCAACTCGTATCGGTAGGGCCTACCGGTACACCGTCCAAAAATCTGAAATTTTAAAATTACTTTGCCAAACCATTGGGCTATGATTTCATTGGTCCCCACGATATAAATGGACATAAAATAAATACAAATTGTGGTACATTGGGTCCGGTTGGATCAAATGGAAAAATATACATTGGTTGCACTCGTGGGTTTTGATCCCGACTAAGGTGATGTTAATGATGTGATGTTTGATTGTGCGACACTCATGGGTATTTTGCAAGTTGACGGATGGTCAACAGTTCTTAAAGGACTCCCAGTTTTAGTGTCATCATAGGGTGGGCTCGGGAAAGTTGGATCAAAGATCCAATTGAGTTGCACGGTTGCATGAAAAACTTGTGTCGGGTATAACAAGCAACGCTAGACTTTCCCTCGGGCGGAAGACCTGGCTACTGATTTTATACACTTTCGATGGTGTAAGTCCAAAAAAGTGTATCAGTGTGCAGAGCTGGCAGTGAGACACCAAAACCCTAAGAATTTTCTCCTCTGTTGTTGTTTTTTTTCCTCTTTTCTCTTTTTTTTTGGACGAATTTTTTTTTTACTGAGTTGATCACTAATTAAATAAAAACAATTCACAAAACCCTAACAATAATTCAAACCCTAGAACAATGAAATTTTCGACAGGCCCACTAAACCCTAAGAATTTCAAAAGCCCTTTCTTTTTCTTTTTTTTTGTTACCCTAGAACAATGAAGCCCTAGAATCAATTATACAAGAAATAAAAGGATAGAATACGACCTAATTGGAAACCTTGCTCCAATACTAAATAATGTGAACCCGAATCGACTTGATTTGAGACCCAACAAAAATATTGGGAAAACAACCCATGAAAGCCAAACTCAAGTCTATGGATGGAGAATCTAAACCTGTTGAGATCTCGTTTCAAGAACCTAGATTATATTAAAATCTAGACCCATTGAAGAACCCGTCTCAAGAACCTATATTACAAGGAGGAATGCCACAAAGGATGTGATTTACCTTTGATAAGTTCAAAAGTTCAATCAAGAAAAAAAGGAGTAAACTCAACTCACAATTAAAATTCAATATTGTCTCCCTTTTTCATTGATTGAACGTCTATTTATAGGCTGGTCATTACAAGAAAAATTCCTAAAAATCCTAATCTACTAAGGAAATAAATCCTAATCTACTAAGAAATCAAATCCTAATCTGCTAAGGAAACAAATCCTAATCTATTAAGGAAACAAATCCTAATAAGAGTTTAAAAAAATTAATAAGACATATGTGGGCTAAGCATCCTTAAGCCCACTTATTTGAAACTAATAATAAAAATCTTTTAAACAAATAGAGGGCCTTAACAACAACAGGCCCTATCTAACAAGTTCTCCTTCTTTCAAGCCCATCTTGAGTGTTGGGGTCATGCTAGTTTCATCCCAAGTGGATTGCACCAATCCTTGCATTGCTTTCTTGATCTTCTTGGCTCTTGATCTTGTAATTGGCCCATTTGGACATGCAAATGAACTTTAAGAGTAGGCCCACCTTGGTTCTCATCAGCAAGCCTTGCCATAGACAAGCTGGTAGGGAGACATACCTAAGGTAGTCTTCTAAGCAGTGTGGTAAGCCCATAGGGCATCGGTAAGTCTAAATGACCAATCTTTCCTATTTGGATTCACCATTTTTTCTAACATATTTTTGATCTCCCTATTAGCCAACTTGGCTTGGCCATTCGTCTGTGGGTGATATGCGGTGGATAACTTGTGATTAACTCTAATGAATTTATAAATTAGAATATTTAAATAAGTCAAATAAGTAAAATAAAATAACCAAAAACTAGTAATTATGGTCATTAGGGTTTGTGCGAAAATCAGGGCTTTAATCATTTATGTTTAAAATTTTTAGGGTTTGATGGAAAATTACTAAAAAATACAAAGAACAAGATGTCAAGGCTTGAAACAATGAAGGACTGTAGTGTAATTTCTACCAAACATGAGTCAGCATCCAAGTTGACAATCCAGCAAGATGCCACTGTCCAAACGGTGGGAGGGGCCGTCAGGACGATCACCAAAGGTGGCTAATGATCATCTCTCCACCTCATGCTCTCCTTTGGCTATAAATAGGTATGCCTCCTTCCTTCTTAAATAGGCTGAGCATCCAAGAGAAGTTCAGAAAGGGAAAAGAGAAAAAGAAAGAAAGAAAAAAAAAGAAAGAGAATTTGCAAATCAATCCAGTCCGTCTTACACTTTCATGTATGATATAATGAGGTACGTACTTTCGGTGCTGTGCCTGGAATTATGTAATTAGTACATCATGAACCTGTCGGTTAAATATCTACGGTGTTCCTATCGGTGTGGTTTATCTTCCACCGGAACACTGATGATGTTCTACTGACCTTGTGAAGACCCTGCCCCATTACCGGGACCCTATCTTCCAAGGGTTAACCTCCCATTACCGGGATATCACCACCCTCCACCAAAGGATTTCGGCTAACCTGCGGGGCAAACTCCCACAGTAGCCTTTACCTCTGTCCCACATCGGGGAAAGAGTCGTCTCCCCACCCCCATATAAGCCGAAGCACCATATGAGAGCAGTACCCAAGTACCACAGTGTGCTACTTGGGTACTGCTCTCATATGGTGCTTCGGCTTATATGGGGGTGGGGAGACGACTCTTTCCCCGATGTGGGACAGAGGTAAAGGCTACTGTGGGAGTTTGCCCCGCAGGTTAGCCGAAATCCTTTGGTGGAGGGTGGTGATATCCCGGTAATGGGAGGTTAACCCTTGGAAGACAGGGTCCCGGTAATGGGGCAGGGTCTTCACAGACCTAAGTGATCCTCATGAATGGCTTGTCCTTCTGGATTACTAAGATCGTTTAACTAGTATAAATTATAATATTCCCAGTCGAATTTCTACGGCATTCTTATCGGCGTGGTTTATCCTCCACTGGAACGCTAAGGATATTTAACTAGTATATGTATCACAGATGGAGTTAAGTGAATAATTCAAGCATTCGTCATGAATAGCTTGTCCTTCTGGTTTACTTAAATTAGTCAGTTGGCACATCTATAACCAGCTAACCGAAGAAATTGATGTGTTATGACTTAATACCACCAGTTAACCTAAGAAGTGGTTGTGCTATGGTTTATTATGTATGCACTTATTATTATAAAGTCAATTGATAATTCAAGTACTCCTCATGAATGGTTTGTCCTTCTGGTTTGCTTGGATCAATCAATTGTCATGGATACCACCAGCTAACCTAAGAAGTTGTTATGTGAAGATTTATCCACATCAGACCTACCAGTTGACTTACGAGTAACATGGAAGTTAATTATTGTAAGGTAATATTTCCAGTACTTGACCAGTGTAATGCATATAGGATCCTTAAACTAAAGGATACTTTTTATATCATTGTCTTATGTACACTTTTATCTGCAACCAACATTTTAATTAAACTAGTTATTAATCTAAGCTCACATCAAAAGCTATCACATGTTGTCCTATTTGAGATAACAACTTTACTACTTTAATTTCATTTCCTAATCACAAACACTCTTCGTGGGATCGATACTTGGACTTAAAACTGAGAAAAATATAATTTGACCACTTATACTTGGGTGTATAATATTAATCTGTTCATGAAAAAGTGCGAATCAAGTTTTTGGCTCCATTGCCGGGGAGTTATGGCAATTTGAAATTAAATAAAATACAAAAGTTGTTTATTTGTATTATATGTATAAAAAGTGTGTATTATTTAATAGTTTATATCTGTTCATTCATCAGTAGGATCTGTAAATCAGTCATCTCCTTCGTCTTCATCTTCGTCATCTTCATCTACACATGAATCATTTGAACTAAGTATGGCTAGAAACGTACCTAGGGAAGAACAACCTAGAGAACAAAAAGTAGTTCAAAATATTCAACCATTAAGAGAATATTTTTACATCCAACTCGAACTAGTGTCCCATCATGTTTTGCTTTTCCAATAGATGCTCCAAACCTTAATATTAAACTAGGAATAGTACAGTTACTATCCCAATTTCATGGTTTGGAAACTGAAAATCCTTATGTGCATATGAAAGAATTTGAAGAAGTCTGTGGAACGTTGCAAGATAATTTTGAAATGGTTGGATTAAAACTTTTTCCTTTTTCTTTGAAGGATAAAGAAAAACAATGGCATAGCTCTTTAAGAGCTAATTCAATCACAAATTGGCAAGCTTTGCAAGCTGAGTTTTTTAAAAAGCTTTTTCCTGTACAACGTACAAATACATTAAGATGTCAGTAATGAACTTTTCTGTAAAAGAAGGTAAAAATTTTTATCAAGCTTGGGAAAGATTAAAAGATCTTCTCCAAGCTTGTTCACATCATGCATTTGAAAACTGGACTTTAGTTGGTTTTTGTGATGCTCTTCTACCTGTAATGCAACAATTTGTTGAAATGATGGCCTAGAGAGAATTCATGAGTAAAAATCCTGAAGAAGCATTCCAATTTTTAATACTATTTCTGAGAGTTCTCAGATGTGGGACTCAACTTCTTCAAATATAGTAGAAACTAAGTCATCTACGTCTAAAAGAGGAAAATATGTGTTAAAAGAAGATGAAGATTTAAGAGCTAAAATGGCTAGTTTATCTCTAAGACTGGAAGCCTTAGAGATGAAAAAAAATCAAATATGTGAAATTTATGCGTTGTCAAAACACCCTGCATCAGAATGTCCAACTATACTTGCATTGAAAGAAGTGTTTATTGAACAATCTAATGTTGTTCCAACTTATAATAAGCCTTATTTGAATCCATATTCTGAAACTTACAACCTAGGATGGAGGAATCATCCAAATTTTAGTTATAGAAATAAACAATCTACGAATCAAACACAAGGTCCACCACAATCACAAAACCAACAACAATACCAACCATATCAACCCCCACAAAGAATAACTCTGGAAGATTCGATGAATCAATTTATTCAAAGTCAAATGAAATTGAACAATCAAACAACTTGAACTTTTAATGATTTTAAAGCCCAAACTTCTCAAAGTATTGAAGATATCAAGAGTCATCTGGCTAAGTTGACTCAGTCCCTCCTCCGTATGCCAGAAAAATGAAAATTCTCATCTCAACCTAAACCTCCACAAAGTCAAAGTCAAGCTAATGTTGTATCATCTAAATATTCTCCAAGTCAAGTACAAACAATCACAACATTAAGTAGTGGTAAAGTCATTGACAAAACTATTAAACCTAAAATCCCCAAGAAAATATGTAAGTCAACTCCTGTTAATGAATCACATGAGCCTAAACCTTCAATTGAAAAACAACCAGAAGTACAAAATAAAAAAAGATCAACTATGTCCTATTCCTTTACCTTTTCCTCAAAGAGTCAAGAAACATCCATCTGAGATCATGGAACTATTTAAACAAGCCAAGATTAACATTCCTTTATTAGATGCCATTAAACAAGATCCAGCTTATGCGAAGTTTTTAAAAGATATTTGCACCATAAAAAGAAGAACAAATGTACCAGAGAAAGCATTTCTAACTGAACAAGTTATCACTATAATCTAGCATAATACTCTTCTTAAGTACAAAGATCCAGGAAGTCCAACAGTGTCATGCATCATTGAAAATTTCTAAATTGAAGAAGCTTTGCTAGATCTGGGAACCAATTGTAATTTAATGTCATATTCACTATATACACAATTAGGATTAAGTGAACTAAAACCTACTAGTGTTACACTTCAATTAGCAAATCGATCAATAAACACTCTACGAGGATTTGTGGAAGATGTTATCATACAAGTTGATGAATTCTACTTTCCAGCATATTTTATTGTTATAGATACCCAACCAATTTTTCATGCACCTGTATACATACCAATTATTCTAGGTCAACCATTCCTAGCTACATCTAATGTGTTAATTAATTATAGAAATGGAATCATGAAACTCTTATTTGGAAACATGACCCTGGAATTAAATGTTTTTAATAGTGCAAAACAACCTAGAGAAGAAGATGAAGTGCATGAAGTAAATTGTGTTGAGTCATTAACCCAAAAGTTTTTTGAAAAGTTTTTTTTGGAAAAAGATTTATACACAGTAAAATCTGTATCTGAAAATATAGAAGAACCAGAATGTGAAAATATGTTATCTATACTTGAAAACTCCAATGTTGAAATCTTTAAGCCGGATTTAAAACCACTTCCAGCCAATTTAAAATATGTTTTTCTGAAAAAAAATGAAACTCATCCTATAATCATATCATCAAATTTATCTGAAATTCAAGAAGAAGAATGAACAAGTATTGAAAAATCATCAAAGTGTTATTGGATGGACAATAGCTAAAATAAAAGGTATAACCCAATTCTTTGTACTCATTGTATATATTTAGAAGAAAATGTTAAACCATCTCGTCAAATGCAAAGAAGATTAAATCCACACCTATAAGAGGTAGTTTGCAATGAAGTACTTAAACTATTAGATGCAAATATTATCTATCGTATATTTGATAGTAAATGGGTTAGTCCTACACAAGTAATTCCAAAGAAATCTGGTATTATTGTAATACAAAATAAAGAAAATGAATTAGTCCCAATGTGTACAGTCACAGACTGGTGTGTATGTATTGACTACCAAAAATTAAATTCACTCACTAGAAAAGATCACTTTCCATGACCATTTTTAGATCAAGTACTAGAAACAACAGCTAGTTATGCATATTACGGTTTTCTAGATGGATATTCTGTTTATAATCAGATTGAAATTGCGATAGATGATCAAGAAAAAACTAAATTTACATGTCCTTTTGGTACTTTTGCATATAAAAGATTGTCTTTTGGACTATGTAATGCGCCAGCTACATTTCAGCATTGTATACTAAGTATATTCAGTGAAATGGTAGAACGATGTCTAGAAATTTTTATGGACGATTTTTCAGTATATGGGGATTCATTTCATATATGTTTAGAAAGTAGGATTAATTGCACTGTAGGTCCCCAAAGTATAGATTTTATCTCAATTTGGTCCTCAATATTTAAGTTGCATCATTTTGGTCCCTAAAGTATTGAATATGTTTTATGTGGTCCCTCAAGCATAAAATGTTCAGATTGTTAACAATTTTTTATCATAAATTTATCATGTGATACTTAAATATGGACAAAAAATAATTTGGATAACTATTGATCAAAATCTCTACTCAAATTTTAGTTAAATAGTTATCTAAATTTCACAGTTTTGATTATGAGCTATCCAAATTTTGGTCAAAAGTTACCCATACTCAAATTTTAGTAAAATAGTTATCTAAATTTTACAGTTTTGATTATGAGCTATCCAAATTTTGGTCAAAAGTTACCCATATTACATATTTTTTTATCAAGAGCTATCCAAATTTTGTTTAAGAGCTATCAAAATTAATTTTTGTCCATATTTAAGTATTACGTGACAAGTTTATGATAAAATATTGCTAGCAATCTAGATGTTGTTTGCTTGAAGGACCATATAGAAATATATTCAATACTATAGGGACCAAAATGATGCAATTGAAATATTGGGGACTAAAATGAGACAAACTTCATACTTTGCGGACCTTTAGTGCAATTAACCCTAGAAAATATTGAAAAAGTGTTCATTCGATGTGAAGAAACAAACCTTGTCTTAAATTGAGAAAAATGTCATTTCATGGTTACCCAAGGTATTGTTCTAGGTTATATAGTGCCCAAAAAAAGAATTGAAGTGGATGAATTAAAAATTGATCTGATAGCTAATCCGCCTTCACCAAAAATTGTAAAAGATATTTCCTCGTTTCTAGGTCATGCAGGATTCTATAGAAGGTTTATACAGAATTTCAGTTCAATATCCAAACCTATATGTAATCTGTTATGCCAGGATATAATATTTGAATGAAATGAGGCACTTCAATCAGCATTTGATAAATTAAAAAACATGCTTATTTATACTCCTATTATTTAACCTCCTAACTGATTGTTACCTTTTGACATAATGTGATGCAAATGATTATGCGGTAGGAGTTGTATTAGGTAAAAAAAAAAAGAGAAAAAACCTTATGTTATATACTATGCAAGTAAACCTTAAATGATACACAAATGAACTATTCAACCACATAAAAAGAAATATTTGTTATTGTATTTGTATTAGATAAATTTCGTTCATATCTGGTTGAATCGTCAATTGTTATATTTACAAATCATGTAGCTTTAAAATACTTACTTACTAAGAAAGATGCAAACACCGTCTCTTATGTTGGATATTGTTACTACAAGAATTTGATTTAATCATCAAAGATAAGAAAGGAGTAGAAAATGTGGTAGCAGATCACTTGTCAAAAATTAAATTATGAAGAAGAACCAATTCCAATCAAAGTAACCTTTCTAGATGAATAATTGTTTGCAATAAAAGAAGTACCTTGGTATGTAGACATAGCTAACTATTTAGCCAGTGGTATTATTCCTTTTAATTATACTTGGTTAGATAAAAATAAATTTATAAGTAAGGTACTCAACTTTTCTTGGAAGACTTTTATTTATTTAACTATTGTAAAGATCAAATACTAAGGCGATGTGTACCTAATCATGAAATAAGTCAGGTAATTCAGTTTTGTCACTTTGAAGCTTGTGGAGGTCATTTTACTTCAAAGAAAACTGTTGCTAAAACTTTTTACATGAAATTGCCTCTACCCATTTAGGGACATGATCGACTACAACTAAAATATACAGATATCCAAAAGATGGGGGAAATGGACCCATAAAATCGATGCCCCAACAATCAAAAACTTGAACAATGGTCAAAGACTTAAACCATATTAATATATAGTTTTACTCAAAATATAACTTTTGTACAACTTTTTGATCCTGTTTATGTACTCTGAAAAATAAATAAGTACTTAATTCTCAGTAAGATTACTAATTAGTTGTAATTTATTTGATAGAGTAAATCTCTAGAATATCAACCAAATAGCTCAATCGGTGAAACGACAACAGATTGTTGGGTTTTATTATCAATGTTGACTATCACTGTTTTTACCTTAAATTTATTTGTCTTTGTGATTGTGCTTGATGTTTTCCGTTGTATTCTCTAACCTCTTAACATCATCCCTCAATGTGTATGGCTTATAGTAATGGGGAAGTGTCACTCTCCCTTGGAATGATGGGGGAAAAAGGGCAACGGAATGGTGGAATATGTAATGTACAAAATGTGTGTAGTGTTGTGAACAAAATTGCTCCCTAAATGCAAGGAGTCTTTTGAATGTCGTGTTTTACTTGGAAAAGTATTCCAAGGTCGTCTCCTCGGGGAAGGAAGTTCAAGTGTGTGAAGGTGATTTTGTCAAAATGGAAGAGAAGTGTAAAACCTTTTGAGTTTTGAGTTTGGTGATTTGTGTTTTTAATGGAAATGAAATAAAACAAGTGTTGGCTAATCCAAAGAGGTCATTCCAATGGGAATACCAACTCAACTCGAAACCTTCTTCCAATGGTGCTTAGATGAACGATTGATTCATGGGAAACTAGGGACGAGATGGAGGTGAGGATCCAAGCATAACCAATGACTAAGCCTACGGGATATCAAAGACTCACAACCATATCCACTTTCAACCTAGTCAAACCAGACCATCGTACACTAAGAGGAGGAAAGAAAATGAGTTGAAATGGAAAATCCAAGAGGAGGTCTCCCTTGAATTAGCCAACTAGAAATCTATCTACCCACGAAAGCAAGAAAGAAATGCATAATGTAAAGAGACATAATGAAGAAAGGAAACATGGAACTTAACTTAAAGCAAGAAATCTTAAACTATGAAGAAAAATATTCAATACCCATTTTAAAACTTTAAATGAAGAAAATTTAAGACAACAATGGAAGAAACTAAGGTACTCAATTAAACTTGCAAAGCACTTGAAATAAATGACATTAAAAGTAAATAATGAAGTTTACAAGAGTCTTACAATAAAATACAAGTGAAACGATGGAAGAAAATGCAAAAATCTAAATTTTCTATCTACTATTCATCATCTTCCTCCTTGGAGCTTTCTAAGATTAGGTAGCCACACCCTTTATTGGCTTGTGAATGCTGAATATATGGAGTGTGAGCCTTGCATTTTCGTCCATAGTGGTCCCCCCAAGGTGTGTGCAAGCCTCCCATCAGTAGGGGGCTGAATGGATGGGTAAGGCAAACAAGCACAGGCTTAGCCAGCACACCCATCAGCCTCTCTCTCTCCTCCAATGCTTTCTCTTCCAAAGTCAAGAAATTGTGTAAGAATAGCATGGTTGTAGGTAGAAAATATCTGGGATAGGTGTGGGAGAAGTGTAGGTGGGCCCCCCAAACAAGTGGAGTTAAGATGCAGACGATCCGGGCATTTTGGGCTCTTTCAAAACAACATACCAGTACTGTGTACTGATACTTCAACCATCAATAGCCAAACCACACTGGTACGACATACCAGTACTGCCTACTCTGGACCAATTTTTTGTAGAATCATCTTAACTTTTTATCCAACCGTCCGATTGAGTTGATATTGTGACACAATACATAAGACATCCAGATCTACAACTTTTATGTTTTATACTTTTTCAGATTTGAAGTAGATTATGGTCACAAATGAGGAAAACCAAGGTACTACTACCAAATGGTGCGCGTGTTGGTGCCCATGGTACCAAACACCGATACCTCATTCATTTCTTTCACTTTTAAGCCTCCAAATCCTCATGTAATGTGTCCGTATATTCACCTGTAACACCCCAAAACACACCCTGGATGACATTACATTCTAAAACCATTCATATCATGAGAGCACTAATATAATCCCTTAAGAAACAAGACTCCATTTCTCAACCACAAATATTTACAACATTATCCAAAAGAATAAGTCCAAGTCATGGCTAATATGTCTCAAAATTTAATTAAAGAAGCGCAGCGGAATAAACAAAAGAAGCTAGACTACAAAATGTTCCAAAAGAATGTCCTAGTCTAGTACAAAAGGAAAAGAGATCGCTCTATGCATCCACCTCGGGATCCACATTCCCATCTAATGGAGTCTCCCAAGTAGCGAGCTCTTCGACCCTTACGTCCTCCTTCTCAAGCGGATAATCTGAAAAATGTTAGCGATAGGGGGTGAGCACGAAGCTCTACAGAAAAATTCTCCCAAACCCATACAAGGTTTAGAAAAGCATTTGAAATGGTCGGTCTCAATTTTAACATAACATAGATACATAATTTAAAATAAAGTAGTGACATTTAAAAAGGATCTCAAGTTTATTTAAAAATATTACTTAAATGAATAAACGAGCACCACATACAAATAATAATCATTAATTGCCATAACCAATTCCCAATAATTCTTTCGGTAGGTGGTATACTTTGTGGTAACCTCCACCCCCCCTTTAGGTCACCTTTGATTCTCAAGCATCCTTACCGGGAACCTCTTGAGAATGGATGAGCATCCTTACATGGAACATCTCACCAATCACTACATCGTTTCCAAAGCATCTTTATCGGGAACCTCTTGGGAAGGAGTGAGCATCCTTACAAGGAACCTCTCACTCATGTGCATCACAAACAACCCAACCAAGCATACAATTCTAACATTTATCTCAATTTACAAGCATCTATCCAAAAATTCCAAAATATATCATGTAACAATTCCACAACCAACTAAGAAATACATGAGATCACAATGACATCATTTTTCTACCCAACACAAAGCTCTAAGGTTTCGAAATCCATAATAAATAAAGCATTTAGGAAGGAAATACATCACTCTCCAAAAATTAGGGTTTTAAAACTAGAAAAGAGATTTCGTGGGTATTAAACCCTACTTTGTTCAAAACATGTAATCCTTGTAAAAAGCCTAAGAGATGATGATTCCATAGCATATATATATACCATTGATAGCCAAAACATACATATATAAATACCTTAGCCTCGATGTAAGTGAATGAGAGAAAACCTCTACTTTGAATCCTTAGTTTGTAGGAAAAACTTGAACTTTGATCTTGAATCTACCCTTAAATCTCTTGTTTTTCCCTTCTTTTCTTCGTCTCTGATGCTCTCTAAGGTTCCAAGAGGTGTGGGGTGAGAGTGGAGTGAAAGAAATGAGGGAAAATGGGATGAAAATGGGGTTTAAAACACCTCAGCCCCGAAATTCACTGTTCACAGCCTGTTTTGGTTTTTTCTAAAATTACGGTTTTGCCACTAAGAATCTCCAATTTGACCCATATAACTATCCCATGGTTTTTCGAAGTTCCGGATTCATTTTTAATGTTATTTTAACCTAAAAACATTTATTGTTATGATTTACCTCAAAATCAAAGTCAACGTACACCCGAAACACTAAAGTTTTTATTTTACCCATTCGAACCGGCTATTAATGAAGTTTTCTGTTGTTTGCAAGCAAAAGGTGATAAAGGGTGCTTCTTAAATAATTTTATACTTATTTGAAGCCTAAATGTACTCATTATTCTTAAATTTTGATTTAGGATGCAAATGGAAACATTAAATGCAAAACGAAGCTAATTGGACTATTTTGACATTGCTTCGTTATCTGGGCATAACTTTGTCATCCGAGCTCCGATTGAGATGATGCAAGATGATATGGAATGAAAGGAAAAAGCTCTAAAACTTTCATGTTTTTGGTGTTGAGAGATATTGACTGCATCAAGGTCTAAATCGGGCTTGCAATTGCAGCCAGTGCACTGTTCAAGCTAATTGGGCTGTTTTGACATCATTTCGTTATCTGGGTAAAATTCTCTCATCCAAGCTCCAATTGAGATGATTCAAAATGTTGTGGAATGATACAAAAGATCTATACAACTTTCATGTTTTGAGTTTAGAGAGATATGGACTGCATCAAGGTCGAAATCGCGCTTGAAGTTGCAGCCAGTGCACTGTTCACATCCTGTTTTATCCCTTTTCTATTTCCAATCCATTCCTAAGCCAACCAAATCCATCCCAATCCTCTCCAAAACTTATTTCTACACCAAACCTATTTAATACAAGTGCTAGGATCTAAAATTTCATATTTTCACTTATTAAAACTAAATTTCAACTATTATTTCCACTAACATTTTAAATCTCTACTTTTTCAATCTACCAAATTCAAACACACATCACTACATATATCCACATTTTTACCACAATTATTTACTGTATATCTGTATAAATATATAAAAGAAAATGCAGGGTGTTACAATTCACCCCCCTTAAAGAAAGTTTCATCCTCGAAACTTATCTCAAGTAGCGAACAAATATGGATACTTCTCCCGCATTTCTTGCTCCAATTCTCATGTAGCTTTCTCCACTACATGGTGTTGTCACAAAACCTTCACCAATCTGATACCTTTGTTGTGAAGCACTTTTTCCTGGGTGTTGAGAATTTTACCGGTTGTTCTTCATAGGTTGCTTCGTCTTGAATTTCAGTCTCCTCCAAGTTCACGACTGGAGTTGCATCCGAGTGACACCTTCTCAACATGGACACGTGGAACACGTCATGTACTCTGGATAGCTGGGCTGGTAGTCAAAGTTGATATGCCACCTTGCCTACCGCTTTGATCACCTCAAACGGTCTGGTATATCTTGACGGTAACTTCCCCTTCTTACCGAATCGAAATACGCCCCTCTTGGGTGACACCTTGAGCAATACGTAGTCTCCCACCTTGAATTCTAAGGGTCTTCGTATGTGGTCCGCATAACTCTTCTGTCTACTTTGTGCCATCCGTAGCCTCTATCAGATGAGTTGAATCTTCTCCGTAGTTTCTCGAACAATGTTTGGTCCAAACAACCTACTCTCGCCGGCTTCTAACCAACACGTCGGTGATCGGCATGGTCTTCCATACAATGCTTCATATGGTGCCATCCCAATACTTTCTTGATAGCTGTTGTTGTAAGCAAACTCCTCCAATGGTAAGTGGTCGCTCCAACTCCCCTTGAAGTCCAATGCACAAGCACGTAACATATCCTTCACAATCAGTATCATCCTCTCGGATTGGCCATTCGTTTGGGGATGAAAAGTCGTACTGAAGTGTAACTCCGTCCCCATCGCTTGTTGTAGACTCTACCAGAATCTCGCCCCAAACCTAGAGTCACGATCCGACACAATCGAGAGCAGAATGCCGTGTAACCT
The DNA here is from genome assembly GCA_963454935.2 of Ilex paraguariensis. Lineage (NCBI taxonomy): Eukaryota > Viridiplantae > Streptophyta > Magnoliopsida > Aquifoliales > Aquifoliaceae > Ilex > Ilex paraguariensis. Next base: position 101,569 of record CAUOFW020000868.1, read on the forward strand.
CACTATCTCACGGATATACAGTTGGCTCAAAGTCTCGAATGTATCCGTGGTCTTCATTCCCAAAAAGTGAGCGGACTTAGTGAGTCTATCCACAATGACCCACACTGCATTATGCCCGCGCGACGTCCGTGGTAAACTCGACACGAAGTCCATGGTGATGTGATCCCACTTCCACTCTCAAATAGGAAAAGACTGTAGGACTCCTCCAGGCCTTTGATGCTCAATCTTCACCTGTTGGCACACTGCACATTTTGCCACATACTTGGCCACATCTCACTTTATTACCCTCCACCAGTATTGACGCTTCATATCCTTATAAATGTTTGTGCTATCGGGGTGGATAACAAACTTGGAACGATGACACTTTCCCAGTATCTCCTCCTTTAGGGACAAATCATCGGGAACACATAGCTTCTCCCCATATCCCAACTCTCCATTCTTCCAAGACCATCCTTCAATCGCTTCTCCATTCTCCAATCAGGCTCTAATCCAATCGAGTTTCGAATCCTGGCATTGTATCCCACTACCCGTCGCCGAAGTGTCAATTGAGCTATAAGGTTGAATAGATATGGTTGATACTCCGGTTCATCCACCCATAGATTGTACTCCTCCAATGCATCAATCATTTTCCACATATTTACCGCAAAAAATTGATTTCACCCCAAGACTTCCTACTAAGAGCGTCGACAACTACATTGGCCTTCCCCGGATGGTAGTTGAGCGTGAACTCATAATCTTCCAAGTAATCAATCCACCTTCTCTGCCAAAGATTCAAGTCTTTCTGTGTGAAGATATATTTGAGACTTTTATGGTCTGAGAATGCTTGAAATTTCTCCCTGTATAAATAACATCTCCACAACTTAAGAGCAAACACCACCGCAGCCAGCTCCAAGTAGTGTGTGGGATAATTCTGCTCATGCACCATGAGTTGCCTCAAGCCATAAGCCACTATCTTCCCTCCTTGCATTAGAACGCATCCCAAACCTCGTAGTGAAGCATCGGTGTAGACATCGTAGCCTTCCCCATTGCTCGGAATAATGAGGATAGGTGTCATCGTCAACTTCTCCTTCAAGGTGCAAAACGCTAGTTCACACGCTTGAGTCCACAAAAATTTCTCCTCCTTCTTTGTAAGGTGAGTCATCGTCATCGCAAGCTTGGAGAACCCTTCCACAAACCAACGATAATAGCCGGCTAACCCCAAGAAACTCCGTACTTCCGTTACGTTCTTCGGTGGTTCCCATTTCATCACGGCCTCAATCTTTGCAGGATCAACCGCTACTCCTTGCTCGAACACAACATGGCCAAGGAACTTCACTTCCTTCATCCAAAACTCACACTTGCTCATCTTCGCATATAACTTATGTTCTCTCAATGTTTGTAGCACAATAGAGAGATGATGAGCATGTTCCTCCTGAGTCTGTAAGTAAATCAATATGTCATCAATAAACACAATGACAAATTGATCGAGGTAAGGCCGGAAGACTCTGTGCATCAAATCTATGAAGGCTGCAGGGGCATTAGTCAATCCGAACGGCATCACTATATACTCGAAATGACCATACCGGGTACGACAAGCAATCTTAGGAATATCCTCCTCCTTAATACGCAGCTGATGATACCCCGTGCGAAGATCAATCTTGGAGTAATACTTCAAACCCTTCAACTGATCAAATAAGTCATCAATTCTCGGCAACAGATACTTATTCTTTGCGGTAACCTGTTTTAACCTCCGGTAATCCATGCACAACCATAGAGTCTCATCCATTTTCTTCACAAAAAGGACCGGGGCTCCCCAAGGTGAAGTGCTTAGACGGATAAACCCAATCGCCAACAAGTGATCCAACTGCTTCATTAGCTTCTTCAACTCCAAAGGTGCCATCCGGTAGGGAGTAATGGATATAGGTTCGATTCCCGGATAGAGATCGATCTTGAACTCAATTTCCCTATGTGGCGGTAATCTAGGTAATTCCTTGGGAAAAACATCTGAAAACTCCGATACAATTAACACCACATTCGTATAGATTTTATCCCTGTCACGTCCCATCAAGCTAGCTAAGAAACTCAAATGACTTCCCGATTTCGCTTTTATGAATCTACTACCCGTAGTAGGAAATGGATGAGAAGAATCTCGGTTATTCACAAAACTAAAAACGACTCCTCCCGGCAATTGAAATATAATCCGCTTGCGGAAACAATCCATTACCGCCCGAAAAGGGGACAACAAGTTCAACCTAAAAATCACATCATACCCCTTTATCTCTAAAGCAATCAATTCATGCTCCCCAATGCGAAGCATGTAACCCTTGCAGACTTGGCTAGTATCTAACCATTCTCCCGTGGGCAAGCTAATGTTCATAACATGCTCTAGCTTCGTGAAACTCAGTCCCAATTCAAGTGCATATGTCATGCGTACAAATGAGTGTGTTGCACTGGGGTCGAATAATATTCGGGCCCAAGAATTATAAATAAGGATGATACCTTCCACAATGGCATTGGCAATGTCCTCCTCCGGTTGAGTCAAAGCAAATACTCGCCCTTGGTTGGCACCGCCGGGGGCTTGAGCTTGTATCAATCGTTGCGGTGCAGGCCTCGGTGATGGTGGTTGGGCTACTGGTACCTGTCTGGTGGTCTGGATAGGCCCCTGAGGTGGAAAAACTGGACAATGCATCCGAATATGTCCCACACCTCCTTATGCAAAGCAGGATTGTGGGGAAATACCAACTCTAGTCTGAGTGTCTCCCTCTTCTCAGGCTATCAAAATTTGTTGTTCACGTGTCTAGTCTGGGCGACAGTATGGTGTTGGTCTTTGTGCCTCACTAGTGCTAGCACCCGTCCCGATCGGACCTCCTCTAGAGAAACCCTGTCGTCGCTGGCTATCCTCAATGTCTCTCTCTACCAGTGCAGCTTTGTCCACCAAGTCCCCAAAATCACGGATCCTGAGAGTCACCAACTTCTTCCTAATGATCGGCCTTAGACCCTGCTTGAAGCGCTTGGCCCTATTGGCCTCAGTAGATATAAATCCTGTAGCATAACGGGAGAGCTTATCGAACCGCCTCTCATACTTAGCCACAGTCATACTACCCTATCGTAGTGCAAGAAAATCTACCTTCATTCTATCTCTGACCGATTCAGGGAAGTACTTATCTTGAAAAAGTTGGTCGAACTCTTCCCAAGTGAGTTTGTCGGTGTCCCTTCTCCTTTTTATGGAATGCCACCAATAATCGGCCTCCCCCTCAAACAGGTAGGTGGCCAAACCATTTCTCAACTCCTCGACAACTCCAATGTCGTCACAGATCTTCTTCACTCGACGGATCCATCTTTCCGCCTCCAAAGGATTGGAGCTCCCTTGGAAATTGGGTGGTCGTTGTCTTAAGAATTCCTGAAGAGCTGTCATCCTTCGATCTCCGTTCCGATTGCCTAGTACTTGAGCGAGATGATGAGCTCCACCATTATGGTTGTTGTTACCATTTTGGTTTTTTACCAAAGTGGTGAGCTCCCTCAAGCACTGGTAAATGCCTTGCATGGCATCCGGAGGTGGTGGTGGATTTGCTTGACCTCCACGGCCACGACCACGTCCACGTCCGCGTCCCTGTCTTTGTTTGCCATTCATCCTCCTCATCAATTCATAACTTAGTTCATGGATGTACAAGAGATTCTAAATATTAGGTTAATCTAAAAAATAGAACGTGTATAAAATTTCACTAAAGGATTTGATTCACCCTAATCCTAAAGCTCTAGAAGTGGTTCCATAACCTATGGCTCCCATGTAAGATCTAAAGCCTAAGCTCTGATAACAATTTTATAACACCCCAAAACACACCTGGACATCATTACATTCTAAAATCATTCATATCATGAGAGCACTAATATAATCCCTTAAGAAACAAGACTTCATTTGTCATCCACGAATATTTACAACATTATCTAAAAGAATAAACCCAAGTCATGGCATTACATCTCAAAAATTAATTAAAGAAGCGCAACGGAATAAACAAAAGAAGCTAGACTACACAATGTTCCAAAAGAATGTCCTAGTCTAGTACAAAAGAAAAGGAGGTCACTCTATGCGTCCACCTCAGGATCCACACTCTTGTCCAGTGGAGTCTCCCAAGTAGCAGGCTCCTCGACCCTTACGTCCTCCTCCCAACCGAATAATCTAAAAAATGTTTGCGATAGGGGGTGAGCACGAAGCTCTATAGAAAAATTATCTCAAACCCATACAAGTTTAGAAAAACATTTAAAATGGTCGGTCTCAATTTTAACATAACATAGATACATAATTTGAAATAAAGCAGTGACATTTAAAAAGGATCACAAGTTTATTTAAAAATATTACTTAAATGAATAAATGAGCACCACATACAAATAATAACCATTAATTGCCATAACCAATTCCCAACAATTCTTTCGGTAGGTGGTATACTTTGTGGTAACCTCCACCCCCCTTTAGGTTACCTTTGATTCTCAAGCATCCTTACCGAGAACCTCTTGGGAAGGGGTGAGCATCCTTACAAGGAACCTCTCACTCATGTGCATCACAAACAACCCAACCAAGCAAAAAATTCCAACATTTATCTCAATTTACAAGCATCTATCCAAAATCTCCAAAATATATCATGTAACAATTCCACAACCAACTAAGAAATACATGAGATCACAATAACATCATTTTTCTACCCAACACAAAGCACTAAGGTTTTGAAATCCATAATAAAGAAAGCATTTAGGAAGAAAATACATCACTCTCCAAAAATTAGGGTTTTAAAACTAGAAAGGAGATTTCATGGGTATTAAACCCTACTTTGTTCAAAACATGTAATCCTTGCAAAAAGCCTAAGAGATGATGATTTCATAGCATATATATATACCATTGATAGCCAAAACATACATATATAAATACCCTAGCCTCAATGTAAGTGAATGAGAGAAAACCCCTACTTTGAATCCTTAGTTTGTAGGAAGAACTTGAGCTTTGATCTTGAATCTACCCTTAAATCTCTTGTTTTTCCCTTCTTTTCTTCCTCTCTAATGCTCTCTAGGGTTCCAAGAGGTGTGGGGTGAGAGTGGAGTGAAAGAAATGAGGGCAAATGGGATGAAAATGGGTTTAAAACACCTCAGCCCGAAATTCACTGTTCACAGCCTGTTTTGGTTTTCTCCAAAATTACGGTTTTACCACTAAAAATCTCCAATTTGATCCATATGACTACCCTAAGTTTTTCGACGTTCCAGATTCATTTTTAATGTTATTTTAACCTAAAAACATTTATTTTTATGATTTATCTCAAAATCAAAGTCAACGTACACCCGAAACACTAAAGTTTCTATTTTACCCATTCGAATCGGCTATTAATGAAGTTTTGCGTTGTTTGCAAGAAAAGGTGATAAAGGGTGCTTCTTAAATTTTTATACTTATTTGAAGCCTAAATGTACTCATTATTCTTATATTTTGATTTAGGATGCAAATGGACGTTAAATGCAAAACGAAGCTAATTGGACTGTTTTGACATTGCTTCGTTATCTGGGCATAACTCTCTCATCCGAGCTCGATTGAGATGATTCAAGATGCTATGGAATGATAAGAAAGAGCTCTAAAACTTTCATATTTTTAGTTTTGAGAGATATTGACTGCATCAAGGTCTAAATCGGGCTTGAAGTTGCAGCCAGTGCACTGTTCAAGCTAATTGGGCTGTTTTGACATCACTTCGTTATCTGGGCAAAACTCTCTCATCCGAGCTCTGATTGAGATGATTCAAGATGCTATGGAATGATACAAAAGAGCTCTACAACTTTCATGTTTTGAGTTTTGAGAGATATTGACTGCATCAAGGTCGAAATTGCGCTTGAAGTTGCAGCTAGTGCACTGTTCACGTCCTGTTTCATCCCTTTTCCATTTCCAATCCATTCCTAAGCCAACCAAATCCATCCCAAACCTCTCCAAACATATTTCTACACCAAACCTATTTAATAAAGTTCTAGGACCTAAAATTTCATATTTTCACTTATTAAAACCAAATTTCAACTATTATTTCCACTAACATTTTAAATCTCTACTTTTTCAATCTACCAAATTCAAACACACATCACTACACATATCCACATTTTTACCACAATTATTTACTATATATCTATATACATATATAAAAGAAAATGCGGGGTGTTACAATTCACCCCCCTTAAAGAAAGTTTCATCCTCGAAACTTACCTCAAGTAGCGAACAAATATGGATACTTCTCCCGCATTTCTTGCTCCGTTCCCATGTAGCTTCCTCCACTCCATGGTGTTGCCACAAAACCTTCACCAATCTGATAACTTTGTTGCGAAGCACTTTTTCCTGGGCGTCGAGAATTTTACCAGTTGTTCTTCGTAGGTTGCTTCGTCTTGAATTTCAATCTCCTCCAAGTTCACGACTGGAGTTGCATCCGAGTGACACCTTCTCAACATGGACACGTGGAACACATCATGTACCCGGATAGCTGGGCTGGTAGTCGAAGTTGATATGCCGCCTTGCCTACCGCTTTGATTACCTCAAATGGTCTGGTATATCTTGGCGCTAACTTCCCCTTCTTGCCGAATCGAAACACCCCTTCTTGGGTGACACCTTGAGAAATACGTAGTCTCCCACCTTGAATTCTAAGGGTCTTTGTCTGTGGTCCGCATAGCTCTTATGTCTACTTTGCGCCGTCCGTAGCCTCTCTCGGATGAGTTGAATCTTCTCCGTAGTTTCTCGAACAATGTCCGGTCCAAACAAACTACTCTCGCCGGCTTCTAACCAACACGTCGGTGATCGGCATGGTCTTCCATACAATGCTTCATACGGTGCCATCCCAATACTTTCCTGATAGCTGTTGTTGTAAGCAAACTCCACCAATAAGTGGTCGCTCCAACTCCCCTTGAAGTCCAACGCGCAAGCGCGTAACATATCCTCCACAATCTGTATCACCCTCTCGGATTGGCCATTCATTTGGGGATGAAAAGTCATACTGAAGTGTAACTCCGTCCCATCGCTTGTTGTAGACTCTACCAGAATCTCGCCACAAACCTAGAGTCACGATTCGACACAATCAGAGCGGAACACCATGTAACCTCACTATCTCACGGATATACAGCTAGCTCAAAGTCTCGAATGTATCCATGGTCTTCATACCCAAAAAGTGAGCGGACTTGGTGAGTCTATCCACAATGACCCACACTGCATATGCCCGCGCGACGTCCGTGGTAAACCCGACACGAAGTCCATGGTGATGTGATCTCACTTCCACTCTCAAATAGGCAAAGACTGTAGACTCCTCCTGGCCTTTGATGCTCAATCTTCACCTGCTGGCACACCGCACATTTTGCCACATACTTGGCCACATCTCACTTCATTCCCCTCCACCAGTATTGACGCTTCATATCCCTATACATTTTTGTGCTACCAGGGTGGATAGCAAACTTGGAGCGATGACACTCTCCCAATATCTCCTCCTTTAGGGACGAATCATCGGGAACACATAGCTTCTCCCCATATCCCAATTCTCCATTCTCCAATCGAACTCTAATCCAATCGAGTTTCGAATCCAGGCATTGTAACTCCACTACCCGTCGCCGAAGCGTCGGTTGAGCTATAAGGTTGAATAGATATGGTTGATACTCCGGTCCATCCACCCATAGATCGTACTCCTCCAATGCATCAATCATTTTCCACCTATTTACTGCAAGAAAAATGATTTCACCCGAGACTTCCTGCTAAGAGCGTCGGCAACTACATTGGCCTTCCCCGGATGGTAGTTGAGCATGAACTCATAATCTTCCAAGTACTCAATCCACCTTCTCTGTCGAAGATTCAAGTCTTTTTGTGTGAAGATATACTTGAGGCTTTTATGGTCTGAGAACACTTAAAATTTCTCCCCGTATAAATAACATCTCCACAACTTAAGAGCAAACACCACCGCAGCCAGCTCCAAGTCGTGTGTGGGATAATTTTGCTCATGCACCATGAGTTACCTCAAGCCATAAGCACAACCTTCCCTCATTGCATTAGAATGCATCCCAAGCCTCATAGTGAAGCATCACTGTAGACATCGTAGCCTTCCCCATTACTCGGAATAATGAGGATAGGTGTCGTCGTCAACTTCTCCTTTAAGGTGCGAAACGCTAGTTCACACGCTTGAGTCCACAAAAATTTCTCCTCCTTCTTTGTAAGTTGAGGGATCGACATCGCAAGCTTGGAGAACCTTTCCACAAACCTACGATAATAGCCGGCTAACCCCAAGAAACTTCGTACTTTTGTTACGTTCTTCGGTGGTTCCCATTTCATCACGGCCTCAATCTTTGCGGGATCGATCGCTACTCCTTGTTCGGACACAACATGGCCAAGGAACTTCACTTCCTTCATCCCAAACTCACACTTGCTCATCTTCGCATATAACTTATGTTCTCTCAATGTTTGTAGCACAATAAGAGATGACGAGCATGTTCCTCTTGAGTCTGTGAGTAAATCAATATGTCATCAATAAACACAATGACAAATTGATCGAGGTAAGGCCGGAAGACTCTGTGCATCAAATCCATGAAGGCTGCGGGGGCATTAGTCAATCCGAACGGCATCACCGTATACTCAAAATGACCATACCAGGTACAAAAAGTAGTCTTAGGAATCTCCTCCTCCTTAATCTGCAGTTGATGATACCCCATGCGAAGATCAATCTTAGAGTAATACTTCGAACCCTGCAACTGATCAAATAAGTCATCAATTCTCAGCAACGGATACTTATTCTTCACGATAACCCGATTCAAACTCCGATAATCCATGCACAACCATAGAGTCTCATCCGTTTTCTTCACAAAGAGGACTGGGGCTCCCCAAGGTGAAGTGCTTAGACGGATAAACTCAATCGCCACCAAGTGATCCAACTGCTTCATTAGCTCCTTCAACTCCAAAGGTGCCATCTGGTAGGGAGTAATGGATATGGGTTCGGTTCCCAAATAGAGATCGATCTTGAACTTAATTTCTCTATGTGGCGGTAATCCAGGTAATTCCTCGAGAAAAACATCTAAAAACTCTGATACAATTAACACCACATCTGTATGGATTTTAACCCTGTTATCTCCCATCAAGCTAGCTAAGAAACTCAAATCACTTTCCAATTTCGCTTTTAAGAATCTACTACCCATAGTAGGAAATGGATGAGAAGAATCTCGATTATTTACAAAACTCAAAATGACTCCTCCAGGCCACTGAAATATAATTAGCTTGCAGAAACAATCCATTACTGCTCGAAAAGCGGACAACAAGTTCATCCCAAAAATCACATCATACCCTTTATCTCTAAGGCAATCAAATCCAAAATCAATTCGTCCTCCCCAATGTAAAGCACGCAACCCTTACAGACTCAACTAGTATCTAACAATTCTCATGTAGGCAAGCTAATGTTCATAACATGCTCTAGCTTCGCGAAACTCAATCCCAAATCAAGTGCATATGTCGTGCAACAAATGAGAGTGTTGCACCGGGGTCAAATAATATTCGGGCCCAAGAATTATAAATAAGGACAATACCTTCCACAACGACATTGGCAATGTCCTCCTCCGATTGAGTCAAAGCAAATACTCGCCCTTGGTTGGCACCGTCGGGGGCTTGAGCTTGTATCGGTCGCTATGGTGCAAGCCTCGGTGGTGGTGGTGGGGTTGTTGGTACCTGTCTGGCGGTATGGATAGGCCCTTGAGGTGGAAAAAATGGACAATGCATCCGAATATGTCCCACACCTCTGCATGCAAAGCAGGATCGTGGGGTAATACGGGCTCTATTCTGAGTGTCTCCCTCTTCTTAGGCTATCAAAATTCGCTATCCACCTGTCTAGTCTGGGCGACAGTATGGTGTTGGTCTCTATGCCCCACTAGTGCTAGCACCCGTCCAGATTGGACCTCCTCTCGAGAAACCTTATCGTCACTGGCTATCCTCAATGTTTCTCTCTACTAGTGCAGCTCTGTCCACCAAGTCCCCAAAATCACGGATCCTAAGAGTCACCAATTTCTTCCTAATGATCGGCCTTAGACCCTACTCAAAGCGCTTGGCCCTATCGGCCTTAGTAGATATAAATCCTGTAGTATAACGGGAGAGCTTGTCGAACCGCTTCTCATACTCAGGCACGGTCATACTAACCCATCGTAGTGCAAGAAAATCCATCTTCATTTGGTCTCTGAACGATTCAAGGAAGTACTTATCTTGGAAAGTTGATCAAACTCTTCCCAAGTGAGTGTGTCGGTGTCCCTTCTCCTTTTTATCGCATCCCACCAATAGTCGGCCTCCCCCTCAAATAGGTAGGTCACCAAACCAACTCTCAACTCCTCGGCAACTCCTATGCCGTCACAGATCTTCTTCACTCGGTGGATCCATCTATCTGCCTCCAAAGGATTGGAGCTCCCTTGAAAATTGGGTGGTCGTTGTCTCAAGAATTCCTGAAGAGTTGTCATCCTTCGGTCTCCATTCCCATTGCCTAGTACTTGAGCGAGAGGATGAGCTCCACCATTGGGGTTGTTGTTACCATTTTAGTTTTGTACCAAAGTGGTGAGCTCCCTCAAGCATTGGTAAATGCCTTACATGGCATCCGGAGGTGGTGGTGGTGGTGGTGGATTCGCTTGACCTCCACGGCCACGGCCACGCCCGCATCCCCATCCTTGTTCGCCGTTCATCCTGCACATCAATTCACAACTTAGTTCATGGATGTATAGGACATCCTAAATATTAGGTAAAGATAAGGTATAAAATGTGTATAAAATTTCACTAAGGATTTGATTCACCCTAATCCTAAAGCTCTAGAGGTGATTCCATAACCTATGGCTCCTATGTATGACCTAAAGCCTAAGCTCTGATACCAACTTTGTAACACCCCAAAATACACCCTGGATGACATTACATTCTAAAATAATTCATATCATGAGAGCACTAATATAATCCCTTAAGAAACAAGACTTCATTTGTCATCCACGAATATTTACAACATTATCCAAAAGAATAAGCCCAAGTCATGTCTATTACATCTCAAAAATTAATTAAAGAAGCGCAGCGGAATAAACAAAAGAAGCTAGACTACACAATGTTCCAAAAGAATGTCCTAGTCAATTATAAAAGGAAAGGAAGTCACTCTATGCGTCCACATTGGGATCCACACTCCCGTCCAGTGGAGTCTCCCAAGTAGCGGGCTCCTCGACCCTTACATCCCCCTCCTCAATTGGGTAATCTGAAAAATGTTAGCGATAGGGGGGAGCACGAATCTCTATAGAAAAATTCTCCCAAACCCATACAAGGTTTAGAAAAATATTTAAAATGGTCGGTCTCAATTTTAATATAACAGAGATACGTAATTTAAAATAAAGTAGTGACATTTAAAAAGGATCTCAAGTTTATTTAAAAACATTACTTAAATGAATAAACTTACGAATCTCTTTTGGTAGGTGGCATACTTTGTGGTAACCTCCACCCCCCTTTTGGTCACTTTTGATTCTCAAGTATCCTTACCGAGAACCTCTTGAGAATAGATGAGCATCCTTACATGGAATCTCTCACCAATCACTACATTGTTTCTCAAGCATCCTTACCGAGAACCTCTTGGGAAGGGGTAAGAATCCTTACAAAGAACCTCTCACTCATGTGCATCACAAACAACCCAACCAAGCATAAAATTACAACATTTATCTTAATTTACAAGCATCTATCCAAAATCCTCAAAATATATCGTGTAATAATTCCACAACCAACTAAGAAATACATCAGATCACAATAATATCATTTTTCTGCTCAACACAAAGCACTAAGGTTTTGAAATCCATAATAAAGAAAGCATTTTGGAAGGAAATACATCACTCTCCAAAAATTAGGGTTTTAAAACTAGAAGGGAGATTTCATGGGTATTAAACCCTACTTTGTTCAAAACATGCAATTCTTGCAAAAAGCCTAAGAGATGGTGATTCCATAGCATATATATATACCATTGAAAGGAAAAACATATATATATAAATACCCTAGCCTCAATGTAGGTGAATGAGCGAAAACTACTACTTTGAATCCTTAGTTTGTAGGAAGAACTTGAGCTTTGATCTTGAATTTACCCTTAAATCTCTTGTTTTTTCCTTCCTTTCTTCCTCCCTAATGCTCTCTAGGGTTACAAGAGGTATGGGGTGAGAGTGGAGTGAAAGAAATGAGGACAAATGAAATGAAAATGGGGTTTAAAACACCTCAGCCCCAAAATTCACTGTTCACAGTCTGTTTTGGTTTTCTCCAAAATTACGGTTTTACCACTAAGAATCTCCAGTTTGATCCATATGACTATCCTAAGATTTGTTGACATTCCGGATTCACTTTTAATGTTATTTTAACCTAAAAACATTTATGCTTATGATTTATCTCAAAATAAAAGTCAACGTACACCCGAAATACTAAAGTTTTTATTTTACCCATCCGAACCGGTTATTAATGAAGTTTTGCGTTGTTTACAAACAAAAGGTGATAAAGGGTGCTTCTTGAAGCCTTATAGAATTATTTTAAGCCTAAATGTACTCATTATTATTATATTTTGATTTAGGATGCAAATGGAGACGTTAAATGCAAAACGAAGCTAATTAGACTGTTCTAACATCGCTTCGTTATTTGGTCATAAATCTCTCATCTGAGCTCCGATTGAGATGCTTCAATATGCTATTGAATGATAAGAAAGACCTCTAAAAATTTAATATTTTGAGTTTTGAGATATATTAACTGCATCAAGGTCTAAATCGGGATTGAAGTTGCAGTCAGTGCACTGTTCAAGCTAATTGGGCTATTTTGACATTACTTCGTTATCTGGGCATAACTCTTTCATCCGAGCTCTGATTGAGATGATGAAAGATGCTATGGAATTCTAAGAAAGATATTTACAACTTTCATGTTTTGAGTTTTGAGAGATATTGACTGCATCAAGGTCGAAATCGCGCTTGAAGTTGCAACCAGTGCACTATTCACGTTCTGTTTCATCCATTTTTCATTTCCAATCCATTCCTAAGCCAACCAAATCCATCTCAAACCTCTCCAACACATATTTCTACACCAAACCTATTTAATACAAGTTCTAGGACCTAAAATTTCATATTTTCACTTATTAAAACCAAATTTCAACTATTATTTTCACTAACATTTTAAATCTCTACTTTTCCAATCTAACAAATTTCAACACACATCACTACACATATCCACATTTTTACCACAATTATTTACTATATATCTATATACATATATAAAAGAAAATGCAGGGTGTTACATTACCACACATCCACACTTAGTTGCAAGGTTCTAAAATCCATCATTTAAGCTTTAATTACCTACAAGCACAAGATTTTAACATTATTCATAATATCGGCTAACTCTAAGTAATTAAATACAAAGTTAAGTTAAAATGCATGTAATGAGGCCATGAAATTTGCAATATTTTACGCTTATTAAACTGACAGACATTAAAGAATCGGATAGTGAGTCTGCTTCCACTTTAATATTTAAATAAATAATATATATATAAAATATTTTTTGTACAATGGATGAAAAATTATTTTGCTTAAGTTTAATTTTATTATATCATCTTTCAAAAGATATCCATGCATTTATCATGCAAAAAGCTAGAAAAAGTACGAAATTTAGAAAATTTTAAAAGTCAACCAAGACTCCTGTGTGAAAAAGTACATTTGCCAAACACAGATGAGCAAATTGTCTCAGTGGTTGTGTAAGATGTGGTTGTTTAGAAAATTTAAGACAATATAATTAGTGTGTAGAACCAATTTCAAATTGAGCATTAGATTGTCTCCAGTTGATTAGATATGGGCAAAGTAAGGAGTATCCTAAGATAACATCCTATTCTACACCAATGTTAACAAGATATGTAAGAAATGAAGTTAACCGTGTCACTAGTAATATTGATCAGACAGTTCTGACTCAGAACCAATATGATCAAAATAATATATAAATTTTGGAAGAAGTGTACATAATTATAAATAAATGTACATGATTGTACATACTTGTGAATAACTATAAATAAATATAAATAACTATAAATTAATTAAGAAACTCAGTAAATATGAAATAACAAATAAAATAAATAAAAACTCACCAATTGTTGTGACAAGAAAAAGAGTGGTTAGCAAAATTTTTTGTAGAATATAAAAAATAATAAATTGTGGGAATTTAAAACAAACAAGAGGAGAATTTCAGAAAATTAGAAGAAGAACCTATAGGGACAAAAGCAAAATAGAAACCTAGCACTTTCTGGAGAGCACTCCCACCGTCTGGACGGTAGTCTTCACTATAAATTCCTCCCCCCATGCTAGACCGATCATTTACCACTCCCTCGCAATCAGAAATTTGAATATAGTCCAAACTATCAAGGAAAACTTCCTCAAATTTGAAATCTTCAACCAATTTTTGTCAAATTTGTTCCGATTATCCTCTTACCCATCACATTTTGTGTAAAACCTGGGTAAATTTGAACTTTTTGTAAAAGGGACAAAACGGTAATTTCTCACTATAGAACGGGTTGCAAACCTGAATTTTTCTAGATCTCGAAAAACAAAATGGACCTCTGTTGAATTTGTCTCGCGAAGTCTAGTTACTCTATCAAATTTCATCGAATTCTAAAATAGTCGAATTTTTTACGTTTTACGAGAAGGTCGAGTCTTAGGTGACCGAAAAAAGAAAATTTTAATAAAATTTTGAAATTTGGAAATTAATTTAAAGCAAATTATAATAAAAATATTTTGAACTTAAATTGAAACAAAATTTAATCGTTTCAGGGCAAAAAATGAACTCGAGAAAAAGAGGGTCATGTGGTGAATTGTGGACCAAGCATTGGGGGACTATGAAAAGGGGAAAAAATCATATTTGCTTCCCCCAATCATTCAATCTTTACCCAATAGAAGAAGAGAGGGAAAAAGTGAGGGCTTCTCCACTTCTCTGAACGATCTACGACCTTGTGGTGCTGGAATCAACACGGGCCCAAAACAAAAGTTGTTCCTCTCGTCGAGGGCTGCGCGACCACACCAAAAACGACAAGTTTCACAGAAGATTCCAATGACAGAATTTTGAGAAATCAAGAATTTGGACTCGAGGGATATTCTTGGAGGTTCTACCATTGATTGTATGCACAAAGAGGTAGGGTTCCTTCCTACTTTGGTTTATTTTACAACCTAGAGTGTTAAATGAAATGGGTAGGTTGATAGTGTTATATATCACTTGCCTATTGTGATAAAATTGATGAAATGGGTATTGGAAAAAGGTAGAATAAATCCTATATTGTAATGGGCATGTAGAATTTAGTCAAAGTAATTTCTTGAAAAATATGAAAATTAATATATGGGCATACTACGTGTTTACATTATGTCTTTGTGAATAAAGTG
Organism: Ilex paraguariensis; assembly: GCA_963454935.2. Lineage (NCBI taxonomy): Eukaryota > Viridiplantae > Streptophyta > Magnoliopsida > Aquifoliales > Aquifoliaceae > Ilex > Ilex paraguariensis. Next base: position 116,962 of record CAUOFW020000868.1, read on the forward strand.
TGACATTGGCATAGACTATGTGCTAACATGCTTGAGAATTATTGTTGGATATAATGTTAATATATGTGTTATGACATGTTAGCATTATGATGAATTGTGAAATTATATGCTTTTTGATATAACTGGCAATAGAATGGTGGAAATTGCTCATTTGGCATTCATTGCATATTGGGCATGATGTAGGCATCACATTCATGGGCATTAAGCATGACTGTGGGTGTGTGTGTGCATGGTTTAACAAACACCACATAGGTGGATGATGGGTGGGCTCGAGAAAGTTGTATCAAACATCCGATTGAGTCGCACAGTTGCATGAAAAGCTTGTTTCGGGTATAGCAAGAAGGGCTAGACTCTCCCTCGGGTGCAAGACCCGGCTACTAGTTTTATACACTTCTGACAGTGCAAGTCCAAAAATGTGTATCAGTGTGGGGAGCCGGTGGTGGGACACCAAAAGTCTGCTACCCAGCAAGGACACATGATTTTGTTTTATAAAAATTGTCATTTGATGTGTAACATCAATGACGAATTTATTACACATTGACATAACATTGTGTGGTGGGAGCTCGGGATTAAAGGGCAAGAGTGAGTCTCATCTCATTCATGGCATGACATTGTTAAAATTTTAATATTAAATATTATGTTCTTGTTTGGGATTGTTGCTTGATAAATGTTGCATAAACATTTCATGTGGACTTAGGTAGGGGGAGTAGCCTCTGTAGGAAATACATTACTGGACGTGGCTCACCTTATACGGGAAAATATTTCAGGTGCGGGATACACGCCGAAGGATGGCCCTCACATGGGACCTCAAGATTGAAGAAAGCCAAAATGTGGCTTGATATTGAGTTTTTGTAAAGTTGTTATGAAAACTTTGTTTTTGGCATGTGAATTCATGTAAATTAATGTAATATAGTTTGTATGGACTTGTGTAATATGAAAAATCTTCAATGTATATGTATTGTATGGAAATAATATGTTTTGAAATGGATTGAAAATGAAAAATAGGTTAAACAGTCAAACTTAGATAGAACCTATCGGTAGGACGACTTTTCCAGTGGGTAACATCTACCGATAGGTTTTCCTAAAATCGAAAAATTTTAAACTATTTTGCCAAGCTTTTGGGGTTTGGATTCTTTGGTTCCAAGGACATAAATGGGTAAAAAATGAGGATAAATAGTGGTATATTGGATCTTGGTTGGTCAAATGGTAACATGTACACGTGTTACACGTGTGGGTTATAATCCCGGTTAAAGGAATTCTAATGACGTGATGCCAAATTGGGCGACAATCACGGGTATTTATGCGGGTTGATGGATGGTCAACGGTTGACAAAGGATCCCCGATTTTAGAAGCGTCACAGCTTAGTATTAGAGTTTAGGCATACGATTTACCTAGGGCTTCATAGGGCATGGCTCTAGACCATTGCATTCATTATGAATTACATGCTATGTGCTTTAATATGATACGTGTTATGTGTTATATGTTATGTGAATGAAATAAATGGTGAAATGTATAAGGAAAAGAGACACTAGGGTTAGAAAACATAATCTTGGGGGTCTGAAAACAAGGGAACATAATGGTTCAAGGTGTAAAGGTCTACTAGTGGGTGGCATAAGCTCTACTAGGGAGACAAGGAGATGAATCTCATAATTTTAAAGTTGGTCCCTACTTTGGGATACTAAATTGGTGCCTATTATTTTTTGACATGTGTGTAGATGCCAAGTAGAGGAAGGGAACATCGAGGAGGTAGGCAAAATAATAATCAAACACCACTGACCTTGGACCAACAAACCAATGCTATGAGTACGAGGGCTGCTAACCTAGCACAAGCAAACGCCAACATGAGCCAAGGGGTTCAAGCCATCCAAAGGAGTTTAAGTTCCATGACCCACCAATGTTCATGGAAAAATTAGAGGACATCCAACCCACAAGGATCACAAGGGCAGGGCCAAGGCTATCAAGGCCAAGCCCAAAGTAATTTGTCCCAAGGAGGGAAGAAATTCAAAGGGGTATTTCAAGGAGGCTAAAAGACATGTTTCTATTGTCGACAACCGGGCCATGTGAGGAAGAATTGTCCCCTGAGGCAAAGCTCAAAGAGTTCTGAGATGCCTCAATTCCAGTTATCAGAGAGACTCATGCAAGCACACATTGTTCCTCCCCTGCCCTATTAGGGACCAGGGAGATTTATCCCAACCACAGGGTACTGCACAAGCCCTTACTACTTCACGTGCGTAGACTCCGCAACTAGGCCGAATGAGCCAGGATGTGTGCCAAGGTAGAGAACAGGACTCTCAAGTGGCAACATCGGGGATGTAGGAGACAGACTTTGACGATGCACCATAGAGTGAGCTGATGGATCAATCTGTGATCCACAATACGTCACTTATTCCTTATTTATGGGCATACATGTTACTTGATTTGAACTTGTCATATACCATCATTTTGATGTTCTTGTGCATGATACAGTTTGAGATATCGCAACCCTAGAAGAGTCCTTATGGGTAAAATTCACCCCTAGGGGCTAGGGTGTGTGTTGATTGGATATGTCAGGGTTGTGAGTTAGAAATTTGAGGGATTCTACTCACCGTGGACCATAGGGTCATGGACATGTCAGAGTTTGATGTCATCCTTAGGATGGACTAGTAGGCGGCATATCGGGTCGTCATCAATTGTGATCGAAAGAGGGTAAATGCCTACACACTGGATGGTGTTTGTTTCAAATTTCAAGGGGAAAAGCCTGAAGTTATATCCAAAGTAGTGTATGACTTCCATTGGCACGAACAATTGATGGGTTGGCTAGCAAGCCTTACCCTAGAGGATGAGGCGAGATAGAAGTTAGGTTTACCCCGGGTGGTTTGTGAGTATGAGGATATTTTTTTGGATAAACTACTAGGATTACCTCCACATAGGGAGGTAGACTTCACCAATGAGTTACACCCCTGGTACATCGCTCTTTTCTATGGCTCCACATAAGATGGTGCCTGTTAAGTTGCAAGAACTCAAGGTTCAATTATAAGATTTGTTGGACAGGGGATTTATTAGATCGAGCATTTCACCCTAGGGCGCTCTGGTGTTGTTTGCCAAGAAAAAGGATAAGACCCTTTGACTATGCATAGACTACCAACAATTAAATAGGGTTACTATCAAGATAGTTAAGCACGGGTTTATTCCAACATAGATCTTCGTACTGGCTACCATCAGGTGAGGATTAGGGAGGCAGATATCCCTAAGATGACATTCAGAATGTAGTATGGGCATTTTGAGTTCACTATAATGCCATTTGGATTGACGAATGCCCCGATGGCATTCATTGATCTCATGCATAGGGTGTTCCAACCCTACCTAGATCGATTCATCATGGTCTTTGTTGATGACATCTTGATCTACTCCAAGTCTGAGGAGGAGAATAAGGGTCACTTGAGTATTGTTCTCTAGACCTTGAGAGACCATCCATTGTGAGCCAAGTTCAGCAAATGTGAATTTTGGCTAACCGAGGTGAAATTCTTGGGACACGTGGTGTCGACTTCGGGTGTATCCGTGGACCCGGAAAAGGTTGAGGCAATCATGAATTGGGAGAGACTAAAGTCCGTCTTCAAGATACGTAGTTTCTTGGGATTGATAGGGACCTACCGAAGGTTCATGGAGGACTTCCCCCAATTAACTGCACCTATGACGAGATTGACTCAGAAAGGGGTCAAGTTTTAGTGGAATGAATTGTGCGAGAAGACATTTTAGGAGTTAAAGAAGAGGCTTACTTCATATCCTATTTTGGTAGTTTCGGAGATGGAACAGATGTACATAGTGTATTATGATGCCTCTAAAGATGGACTTAGATGTGTTTTGATGCAGCTCGGGAGGGTGGTGGCTTATGGTTCTCGCCAACTAAAGAATCACGAGTAGAATTATCCTACGCATGATATGGAGTTGGCGGCCATTGTTTTTGCCCTGAAGGCTTAGCGCCACTATCTATACGGTGAACAGTTTGAAGTATTTTAGGACCATAAAAGTCTGAAGTACATTTTTACATAGCGGGACATCAACATAAGGCAATGCAGGTGGATGGAGTATTTGGAGAAATACAACTTCACATTGCATTACCATCCCGGTATGGCAAATGTGGTGGCTGATACACTCAGCCAGAAGTCACGGGGAGTGTTGGCTAGCATGGCTTCCCGAGAGTGGTGGATGCTCGAGATTGTGGGACAGTTTGGACTACATTATAGGGATCAGGCTCAAAGTGTTTTAGGGAGCTTGGTAGCTACGCCCTCCCTACTAAGTAGAGTGATCGAGTCCCAGGGATAGGACCCAGAGTTATTATCCATCAGGGACCAAGTATAGCTAGGTACAAGTGATGAGGGCTGGATCATTCACTCAGATGACAGTCTTCGGTATATGGGAAGAGTTGTGGTTCCCCAGTTAGCAGATCTGAGAGAGGAGATCCTTAGGGAGTTCCATTACTCTCGATTTACTGTGCATCCAGGTGACACGAAGATGTACCATGATCTTCGTCACCAATACTATTGGAGCGGGATGAAGAGACACGTTGGGGACTTTGTTAGTCGATGTCTCACTTGTTAGCAGGTCAAGGCTGAGCACCAGAGACCAGCGAGATTGTTCCAGCCCTTGGAGGTAGCTAAGTGGAAATGGGAGCATATCACTATGGATTTTGTGACTCACTTGCCATGGACATCGCGGGGACATGATGCGGTGTGGGTGATAATGGACCGGCTTACAAAGTGACACACTTTTTTGCAGTGCGGATGACCTTTACACTAGAAGAATTCTACAGGTTGTATATACGAGAGATTGTCCGATTGCATGGGTGTCTGTATCTATTGTATTAGATTGGGATCCCAGGTTTACGACTCACTTTTGAGAGAGTTTCCAATGGGCCATGGGGACACAATTAATGATGAGCACAACTTTTCATCCCCAGACAGCTGGTCAGTTAGAGAGGACTATATAGATATTAGAGGACATGCTACGGGTATGCGTCCTAGATTTCAAGGGTAGCTGGGAAGAGTATTTACCCTTAGTAGAGTTCACCTACAATAATAGTTATCAGACGAGCATTCAGATGACACCCTATGAGGCACTATATGGGAGACCTTGTCCTTCTCTGATTTGTTGGACAGAGGTTGGAGAAAGACCCTTTACGGGTCTGGATTTGATCAAAGAAACCTCACAGAAGGTGGACTTGATATGGTAGCATCTTTTCACAGCTCAGAGCTGGCAAAAGGGCTACAACGACAGACGGTGGTGACCTCTAGAGCTTGAGGTGGGAGATCACGTATTCTTGAAGGTGATGCCTAAGAGGGGAGTGGTCAGATTTGAAAAATAGGAAAAGCTATTGCCGAGGTTTATCGGGTCCTTCGAGGTACTCGAGAGGGTTGGTACAATGGCTTACAGATTGGCATTACCACCAAATTTATCGGTGTTCATGCGGTATTCCATATCTCTATGCTCCGGAAGTATACTTCAGATCTGACACATGTAATGGATTGGGGTGAGTTGATTGTTGATGTGGATGGGACCTTTGAGGAGCAGGTTTTATGAGGCAAGACTGTGAGGCTAGTGAAGGTGTTGTTGCAGCACCAAGGTGTAGAGGAGGCGACATGGGAGCGTGAGGACACCATACGTACCAATTATCCGTTCCTGTTCGAGGATGGAGGTACACTTCTATCATTTTAAGCATAATATTAATTTTGCATATGCATGTGGTTAAGTCTGTATGTGTGTGTGAATTTCGGGGACGAAATTCTTTTAAGGGGGGCAAAATGTAAAATCTGGGTAAATTTGAAATTTTTGTAAAAAGGGTAAAACGATAATTTGGTACTACAAAACGGGTTGCATACCTGATTTTTTTAGATCTCAGAAGATGAAACGGACCTCACTGTTGGATTTGTCTCGCGAAATATAGTTACCTTGTCAAATTTCATCGAATTCTGGGATAGTCGGATTTTTTACGTTTTACGAGGCAATCGAGTCTCGGGTGACCCAAAAATAAAAATTTTAATAAAATTTTAAATTTCAAAAATTAATTTAAGGTAAATTATAATAAAAATATTTTGAACTTAAACCGGGATAAAATTTAATTGTTTCAGGGCAAAAACGAACCTAGGAAAAAGACGTTCGTGTGGCGAATTGTGGACCAAGCATTGGGGGACTATAAAAAGGAGAAGAAAATCATATTTTCTTCCCCCAATCATTCAGTTGTTACCCAATAGAAGAAGAGATGGAAAAAGTGAGGGTTTCTCCACTTCTCTCTATGATCTACAGCCTTTAGGTGCTTGAATCAATACGGGCCAAGAACAAAAGGTGCTCCTCTTGTCAAGGGCTACATGACCACACCAAAAATGACGGGTTTCACCAAAGATTCCAATGACGGAATTTTGGAAAATCAAGAATTTAGACTCTAGGGATATTCTTGGAGGTTCTATTGTCGATTTTACGCTCCAAGAGGTAGGGTTCCTTCCTACTTTGGTTTATTTTACAACCTAGGATGTTAAATGAAATGGGTAGGTTGATAGTGTTATATATCACTTGCCTATTGTGATAAAATTGATGAAATGGGTATTGGAAAAGGGTAGAATAAATCCTATCCAGTAATGGGCATGTAGAATTTACTCAAAGTAATTTCTTGAAATATGTGGAAATAGATATATGGGCACACAACGTGTTTACATTATGCCTTTGTGAATAAAGTGTGATATTGACATAGACAATGTGCTAACATGCTTGGGAATTGTTGTTAGATATAATGTTAATACCAATGTGGTGTATAACATGTTAGCATTATGATGAATTGTGAAATTATATGCTTTTTGATATAATTCGCAATCGAATGGTGGAAATTACTCATTTGACATTCGTTGCATATTGGGCATGATGTAGGCATCACACTCATGGGTATTAAGCATGAGTGTGGTTGTGTGTGTGCATAGTTTATCAAACACCACATAGGTGGATGATGGGTGGGCTCGAGAAAGTTGGAGCGAAGATCCGATTGAGCCGCACGGTTGAATGAAAAACTTGTGTTGGGTATAACAAGAAGGGTTAGAAACTCCCTCGGGTGCAAGACCTAGTTACTGGTTTTATACTCTTTCGACGGTGCAAGTCCAAAAAAGTGTATCTATGTGCGAAGCCGGCAGTGAGACACCAAAAGTCCACTACCGAACAAAGACACATGATTTTGTTTTATAAAAATCGTCATTTGATGGTAACATCAATGACGGATTTATTACACATTGACATAACATTGTGTGGTTGGACCCGTAGAGGGCTCGGGATTAAAAGGCAAGTGTGAGTCTCATCTCACTGATGGCATGACATTGTTAAAATTCTAATATTGAATATTATGTTCTTGGTTGGGATTGTTGCTTCATAAATGTTGCATTAACATTTTACGTGCACTTAGGTTGGGGGAGTAGCCTCTGTAGGAAATACTCTACTGGGCGTGGCTCACCTTATAAGGGAAAATATTTCAGGTGCGGAATACACGCCGAAGGATGGCCCTCACATCGGACCTCAAGATTGAAGAAAGTCGGAATGTGGCTTGATATTGAGTTTTGTAAAGTTGTTATGAAAACTTTATTTTTGGCATGTGAATTCCTGTAAATTATTGTATAGAGTTTGTATGGATTTGTGTACTATGAAAAATCTTCAATATATATGTATTGTATGGAAATAATATGTTTTCAAATGGATTGGAAATTAAAAACAGGTTAAACAGGCAAAACTGAACATAACTTACCGGTAGATCACTATCCAGTGGGCAACACCTACCGATTGAATCTTGTCCAAGCAAAATTTTGGTTATCAGGCACAACCTACTGGTAGGACTTTTCCAGTGGGCAACACCTGCCGATAGGTTCTCCCAAAATCTGAAAATTTAAAACTATTTTTCCAAGCTTTTGGGCTTTGAGTTCTTTGGTTCCAAGGATATAAATGGACATAAAATTAGGATAAATAGTGGTATATTGGATTTTGGTTGGTAAAATGGTAAAATGTACACATGTTATATGTGTGGGTAATAATCCAAGTTAATGGGATTCTAAAGATGTGATGCCGGATTGATCGACAATGACGGGTATTTCTACTGGTTGATGGATGGTCAACGATTGACAAAGGACCCCTGATTTTAGGGGTGTCACATTTTGAAGGTAACTACCAATTGAAATCAAGTGAAATAGAGCATTTGAAGAGAAATTGAGAAAAAATGGATTCAAGATGAAGAACAAGAGGATCTACGAGTTGGGTATAGAAAGATCAACTCGAGCAACCTCAAGCACCTCCACAACAACCAAGACTGGGAAATATCTTAAACAAGGTGGTGTTTGAGAATTTTGAGCAACAGGCTTAGTACGATGCTAATTTTCTGACTAAAACTATTAATTCTGAAAGACCAGTTATTTACGAAGATTTTGAGAACATAGGCATACGTCAAATTCTTGCTGCTAGAGGATGGTTACATTATGTTAGATTTATTGCCCCTGCATATGACTGTTTAGTTCGTGAATTCTATAGCAATGCTGAAATGATTGGGGAAAGGCAATTGGGTGTGTTTGTCCGGGGTATTGTTTTTCAAGTTACACCAGCTGCTATAGCTGAATTTTTTCAAACCTATGCAAAGACAAGAGAACCTAGAATATCCCTACACTGAATTACCTGATTTAGATACCATAGGGAAATAGGTGACGGGTAACCTAGAATTTGGTTGGGGTAGACTGAATAAATATATCAAGCAAGGAGACTTGACTGATAAATACCACATCCTAAATTTTATAATAGTGAACAATTTCCTACCTCAAGCACAAAAAAATCAAATTTATATTGAGCAAGCTTATTTTTTATATGCATTCAGAATGGGGCACATAATCGATTTGTTAAACTTAATCATGGATCATATAGTACTTACTGTGAATAGAAAGAAACCCTCACTCCCATATGCTATGTTAGTTTCTCAGTTGTGTACGAAGAAAGGAGTGATCATTGATTCGATATAAAAGACAATTGACCATGCTGATCCATTAGACAAAACTTCATTGAGAAAAAGTCATAGAGGGCAACCTGAAGAATAACCAGAGATACCCCACCCACCACAAGAAGAGCCATTCCAAGGCCCTGAAGAATTTATTCCACCATAACAACAACAACCACAAGAGGATCAACCATACATACCCCTGGATGACAGAACTGACAGACAAATTTTACTAGGATTGGAGATGGCAGTCAATCAACTCAGTTAACGTATGAAGGATTATGAACAAAACCAAGCAGAAATATTGAGTCTACTAAGACAGCACTTTGGACAAGGGCCACCTACTTCTTTAAGACTAAAGGCTATCTTTCACTCTACTTTTTAATTATGCATTATTTTACTTATGCACTTGTTTGCTTTGAATTTATGTGTTTGAACCTATGTATGTTTTGAATTTGTTTGTTCTGAACTTAGGTGTGTTTAAGTTTGTTTTTGTTAACGTTAGAACTTATATTGTTAAAGTTAGGAAAACTAGTTCATATGATTCACAGTTAAATTAAGTTAATATGTTAATGCTTTGCAAGAATAATCTTAATCTGATCATGCGGGATTTTCATGTCTTAGTTGTGTATTATCTTGATATGTTTGTTTAAACTTATTCTTAACTGCACAAGTAGATATCTTTATGATTAAAAACCTTATGAAATATTACTCTCTTTACATGTGTAGTGAAAATGTAAAACTAGTGCAAATCTTGAACTAATCTTTCTTGCAAAGATATTCTACATCTACTCAATTAAAGATCTTCGATTCAGCAGTAAACTTTCTTTGAATAATTTCATTACCTTTGTTTTGGTTAGCACTTATTGAATTATATTGTTAACATTATCCTTAACTTTCATGGAGAAATTATACAGATATATGATTTCTGGAAAATGATCTTAGGCCATCTTTGATTAAATGTTTAGCCTTGACCATTTCTTTTACAAGATTATATATTTAGTCAACCATTATTGAGCCTTAAAAATATAAATTATTTTCTTAGACCTGATAAAATAAATACCCGAGCCATATAAGAAAAAATATTAAACCTACCTTTGCTATCTAATTTTCTTGCACCATCTTTTAAATTAACTAGATAAGGAAAAGCAGAAGAAGAAGAAAAGGTAGAAAAGGACAAAAAAAGACAAAAGATCGATCCCAGTTCAAAGAAAATAAATTTTAGAAAGAAAGAAAAGTGTCAAGAAAGTGAAAAATGAGAAAAATAAAAGAATAAACATGCAAAGTCATATGAGAACTAGAATGAGGTGTGCCACAATACTAAGATAGCATTTGAATCCCATTGACGTCATTTCATACACCTTAAACCCATGGCCACATTACAACCTTACTAAAGTCCTTTTTGATTCTAGAAATTACATATTATATTAATCCTATCAATTATAAAAAGGAAAATGTTAATGGTATATTTAATATAGTGTTATTCTTTCATGAGGTTATGTCAAATTCCACTTTATTCAACTAACTGCTCTTTTGATTACTTACATTTGAGGTTATTTTCTTTGTTAAATATATTCCACTAACATGTAATTGTTGAGAACATTCACTATAACGTGTGTATATTTTTGCTGAGTGTGTTCCAAGGACGGATTGACATCAAAACCACCATGGAAGAAGGTAATATTTCTCAAGTGATTTTTGAAAATAAATAAATCATTACACACACACACAAGTTTTTATAAAAATATATAGATAATGTTACAACTAATGTGTGTTACTCTTATGGTGAGCAGAAAAAGAAGTATTCATGCAATGCACAGGAATACTGATTTAATTTTACTTATGAAAAATATGAATTATGAATTCCTAACTACTGAAGTTTGTAGGTACCTTCACTAAAAATCTTCACGAGACAGAACTCGTCCACTAGGGATCACCTAGAGGTTTAAAAGCTTGTTGCATCTGCTAAATGCAATCATGAAAAGATCTACAAAAATGATTTTACTTCTGTTTATAGTTTGTTAAATAGTTTTTATTAGGGACTAGTAACGTTTAAGTTGGGGAGTGTGATTAACTCTAATGAATATATAAATTAGAATAGTTAAATAAGTCAAATGATTAAAATAAAATAACCAAAAACTACTAATTAAGATCAATTAGGGTTTGTGCAGAAATCAGGGTTTTAATTATTTATGTTTAAAAATTTCCGGGTTTAATGCAGAATTACTACAAAATACAAAGAACAAGATGTCAAGGCTTGAAACATTGAAGGACTGAAGTGTAATTTCCACAAAACATGAGTCAACATCCAAGTTGATAATCCAGCAAGATGCCACTGTCCAGACGGTGGGAGGGGCCATCCAGATGGTCACCATAGGCGGCTAATGATCATCTCTCCACCTTATGCTCTCCTCTGGCTATAAATAGGCATGCCTCCTTCCTTCTGAAAGAGGCCGGGCAACTAAGAGAAGTTTCAGAAAGGGAAAAGAAAAAAAGAGAGAAAGGGAAAGAGAATTTGTAACTTAATCCGGTCCGTCATACACTTCAATTCAAATCTTGTATTTCTACATTTCTGTTGTATCTTTCTATTTGGATAGCTGAACTACCACCACTTTTTTGTCATAACCGATAATAAAGGTGGTTGTGTTTCAACTGTTCCTTATGAAAGATGTTTTAGGATCTGTATTTTAATTTTAGTTGTAATGAAAATTGTTTGCACTCGTTGCTTGTCTGTAGCAATGGGGCGTGAGTAGTTACTTATATCCTCCAATGAGAGGTAAGCATATGCATAATACCGGTTACTTTCTGGAAATGCTGATGTTTTATATATATATATATATATATAATATGCTTCATGCATGATACAGTGAAGTACGTAATTCTAGTGTTGTGCTTGAAATTATGTAATCAATGCATCCTGAACCTGCCGGTTAAATATCTACGGTGTCCCTATCGGTATGATTTATCCTCCACCAGAACACTGAGGATATTTTACTGATGCATGATACAAAACCTAAATGATCCTCATGAATGGCTTGCCCTTCTAGATTATTACGGTTGTTTAACTACTATATGTAACTATCAGATTAATGACCTAAGTGATCCTTATGAATGACTTGTCATTCTAGATTATTAAGATCGTTTGACTGGTAAAAATGATAATATTCCAAGTCGAATATCTTCGGCATTCCTATCGGTATGGTTTATCCTCCACCGGAACGCTGAGTATGTTTAACTAGTATATGTATCACAAATGGAGTTAAATGAATAATTCAAGTATTCCTCATGAATGACTTGTCCTTCTGGTTTACTTAAATTACTTAGTTGGCACATCTATAACCAGCTAACCTAAGAAGTTGTTGTGTTATGACTTAATACCACCAATTAACCTAAGAAGTGGTTGTGTTATGCTTTATTATGTACGCACTTATTATTAAAAATTCAATTGAATAATTCAAGTACTCCTCAAAAATGGCTTGTCCTTCTGGTTTGCTTGGATTAATCAATTGTCATGGATACTACCAGCTAACCTAAGCAGTTGTTGTGTGATGGTTTATGTACATCAGACCTACCAGTTGATTTGCTAGTAACATGGAAGTTAATTGCTGTAAGGTAGCATTTCTAGTACTTGACCTGTATAATGCATATATGATCCTTATACTGAAGGATACTTTTTATATCATTGTCTTATATACAATTTTATCTACGACCAACCTTTTAATTAAACTAGTTATTAATCTAAGCTCACATCACAAGCTATCACATGTTGTCCTATTCGAGATAACAACTTTACTATTTTAATTTAATTTCCTAATTACACACACTATTCATGGGATCAATACTTGGACTTAAAATTGAGTATAATAATTAGTCGAGTATAAACAAGGAACAAATGAATCGTAATAGTATTGTTGGTCTCTTTTTTACACATTTAAAATTAAAACGAAAATTGTTATGATGATGTCACATTATTTGATCTCGATTTTTAGTTTCATTTTTTTGTCATTGTACCATTGCTACTTTAATTTCTCTCAAATAATCAAAACAATTATTGAGTGTAATGGTTACATTATGTTAGGAATATTAGAGGATATAATCATTTACTAATAAGTGAACAGATAAACAAGTTAGCCCTCATAAAAATCAATAGACCACTTGTCCATGTGGTATGTAATTACCTCGGTGTAAACAAGTAGAATTCATTTTATCAATTTTTTAATATTTCTATTGAACGGTTACACCACATGCACTACTGATATTATATTAAGTATTTACTCAATAACAAGATGGGTAGGTGAACACCGTTGGATAAAGAGACTGATAGAAGCAGAGAAAAATATTTAATGTAATAGCCATACCACAATATCAAGGGAAAAAAGATGTGACCAACTAATTATGGAATAACAAGTGTGGATTTTATGGATTTCATTATTTTAATAACTATCAATAACTCTTCGGTGTATAATATTAATTCGATCACAAAAAAGTGTGAATCACCTTGTGTGTGACACCATACTTATTCATCAATGATGCAAATGGCCTATTACAGAATTGCAATCCACCATCACTTATTATAGCATGAAGCATCCCAAACCTCAAAAAAATGTTCTCATTGAGAAACTTGACCATGACCTAGTAGTCATTGCTCTTGGTTGGGATAGCCTCCACCCATTTGGACACGTAGTCCAATGCTAGTAGAATGTATACGTAGCCAAAATACACTGGGAAGGGACCCATGAAGTCTATGCCCCAATAGTCAAATATCTCTATATGAAGTACAGGGGAGAGAGGCATCATGTTTCTTCAGGTCACACTACCAAGTCTTTGGCACCTATCGCATTCTTTACAAAAGGAAACATAGTCTTTGTTTAATGAGGGCCAGTAAAAACATGATTGTAGAATTTTTGCCGAAGTCTTCTTGGACGAGAAGTGCCCACCGCATGCTTCTGAGTGGCAAAATGCAAGGACATCTTGCTGTTTATTTTCTTGTACGCATCTCTGCATGACTTGGTCAAGGCAATACTTGAACAAGTATGGGTTGTTGAAGTAAAAGTACTTCACATCCGCCATAATTCTTTGTCTTTCTTCTGGGCTCCAATGCGATGGTATTTATCCTATAGCAAGATAATTGCATATGTCAGCATACCAAGGAAAAATATACTGAATTAAAAGCAAATGCTCATTAGGGAAAAATCAAGGATAGGAATGTGCTCATTGGCCTCTTGCACCACAAGTCAGAATAAATGGTCCGCCACCACGTTCTCAACTCTCTTTTTGTCTTTGATCGTCAAATTTAATTGTTATAGGAGGAGTATCCACCTAATGAGTCTCAGTTTTGTATCATATTTAGATAACAAATACTTCAAAGCAGGTTGATCGTTACAGACTACTATGGGTGAACCAATAATGTAGGACCAGAATTTATCCAATGAAAATACTACTGCTAGCCACTCCTGTTTGGTGGTGGCATAATTCATTTGTGCCTCGTTAAGGGTTTTCTAGTATAGTATATTACATAAGGTCTCTTGTCTTCCTTTTGACTGAGCACAGCGCCGACCGCGTAATCACTCACGTCACACATAAGCTCAAATGGTACATCCCACTTGGGTGGTTGCATAAATGGAGGTGTTGTGAGCATACTTTTCGGTTTTTTAAAAGATATATCACAATTATCTGACTACACGAATGGTACATCCTTAGAAAGTAGGTTGGTCAAGGGTCGGGCTAATGAACTAAAATCTTTAATAAAACGACGATAAAAGCCACATGGCCAAGAAACGGCTTGATATCTTTGATAACCTTTGGAGTGGGAAGGTTGAAAATTGCCTCAACCTTTGATTTGTCAACTTTAATCCCCTTCATCGAAATAATGTGCCCAAGCCCAATTCCTTGTGTTACCATGAAGTGGCACTTCTCCCAGTTGAGCACCAAGTTCTTCTCCTCGCATCTCTCAAGAACTCTGTCCAAATTCTCCAAACATCCACTGAAGGAAACCCCTAACACTAAGAAGTCATCCATAAATACTTCAACAATCTTCTCCATCATATCACTAAAAATCCTCATCACGCAATGTTGAAAAGTCCATTGGGCATTACACAGGCCAAAAGGCATGTGACAGTAGGCAAAAGTACCATAGGGACAAGTAAATGTGGTTTTCTCTTGAACTTTCAATACAATCTCAATTTGATTGTAGCCAGAGTACCCATCTAAGAAACAATAAAACAATTGTCCGACTACTCTATTCAATACATGGTCAAGGAAAGGCAAAGGGAAGTGATCCTTTCTTGTGCAAGAGTTTAGCTTTCGATAGTCAATACATACTCTCCATCTGGTGATCACCTTAGTTGGAGTCAACTCATTATCCTCATTTGCCACCACAGTGACCCCCAATTTCTTTGGTACAACTTGAGTGGGACTCACCCATTTACTCTTGGGAATCAGGAAGATGATGGCTACATCAAGTAGTTTAGTTACCTCGGCTCCCAACACATCCTTCATAATTGGATTCAACATTCTTTATGGTTGTCGGGATGGCTTTGAGTCTTCCTTAAGGTTGATGCGGTGTGTGCAAATGAAGGGGTTTATCCCCTTGATGTTGGTAACTGCCCAACCAATCGCTCCCCTGTGCCTCCTCAACACTTTCAAGAGATCCTCTTCTTGTTTCTCCTCCAAAGTTGAGCCTATCAACACCAGAAAGGTCTTTTCATCCCTGAGGTATGTATACTTGAGATTTGATGGTAATGGCTTTAACTCTAAGGTAGGATTTTGCATATCCAATGGGAAGATCTTATTGTCTTGGTGTGGAAGTTTCTCAAATGTAGGGGTCCATTTTTTCACCCCTTTCTAGCTCTCTAGCTCCTCTTTCTCATCAACCTCTTCCTCCCCCAATTTGAACATGTTCAGCAGCTCTAAGTGCTCTTGTAAGCTTCATCAATCCTTTCCTCCAATTAATAACATCACTAGAAGTATCAAGAAATGTTCTACCTAATATGATGAAAATTTGGGAGCCAAGGTTAGCAATCAAGTGAGTCTCAAGCACAATAAAATTGGCAAGAAAATCAAAATTATAAACTTGAACCAAAACATCCTCAACCATTCCCTTCGGTGTTCGAATGCTTCGGTGTTCGAATGCTTCGATTCGCCAACTAAATAGTGATTGAAGTTGGCTTTAACTTTTCAAGTTATAGTTATTTATACACCGAGTAGGGTAGGAGGTTGACACTAGCCCCTAAATCAAGAAGTGCTTGTTCCACCCGATAATTCCCTATTGTGATGGCAATGGTAGGGCATTTGGGGGTCTTTGAACTTTGGTGGGGTGTTGGTCCTCAAGATTGAGCTCATTTGCTCAGTGAGGAATGCCTTCTTGTGGACATTCAATTCCCTCTTCATTATGCACAAGTCTTCCAAAATCTTGGCACATGATGGGATTTGTTTTATGGTATCAAGGAGTGGGATGTTGATTTTAACCTGCTTGAACATCTTAATTACATCATAATAGTTAGCCACCTTCACGGGTGGCTTCAAACGACTGGGAAAAGGGGCAGGAATGGGGGATGCATGTACACTTTCATCAACCACTTTCTTTTTTCCACTCACCTCACCCCCTTAGTGTCACCCTTAGTCTCTTTGTCTATTGGCAATGTGGCCTTGGGTGAAACTTTTGGCACAATGGTCTTATCAATGTTTTTGCCACTTTCAAGGGTGGTGATCGCCTTGAGTTTCTCACAACACTCCCTTATAGGCTCTGATGAATCAACGACGTGTTGACCTCTAGGGTTTTCTTGGGGTTAAGCGAGGAATTTCCCTTTCTCTTGTTGTGATGTCCCCATAGAGTTTGTCAACTTTGTGAGTTGAGTCCTAATGTCATTAAAAGCTATGGCATTTTGATTTTTGATGTTTGTTTGGCTTTGGATGAAGTTATACAACACTTCCTCCAAATTCCCCTTATGGGGAGGTTGGTAGGTAGGAGGATTGGATGGTCCTTGTTGACCATAACTTTGTACAGGTGGATTCAATGGATACCCTTGCAGATTGTACCGGGGGTATTGGGACCTAGACGCTTGACTTTGGCCTTGGTATTGACTTTGCTTAAGAGGCATGGGAGGTGAATATGTATTAGAACCATGAGGAGTGGGATTCTGATTTCTCCAACTAAAGTTTGGGTGATTACTCCAACCCAAATTGTAAGTATTTGAGTGTGGAGAGAATGATTGTCTTGTTTGGTTAAAGACATTGACTTGCTCATGGTACACTTCCTTAAGTGCCGAAATGTTAGGGCGCTCCGATATGGAATACTCCACACTCTCACAAATCGAGCAAGACTCCTCGGTCTTTGAAGTATTGGACACCTCGTGTCTCCGATTGACCTCAAGACTCCCCACTTTCTTAGACAACTTGGAAATTTTGTAAAGCAAGTCTTCTCGTTCTCTCAAATCATGCATCCCTCCCCCATGTGCTTGATTACTACCTTGAGGAGAAGACCTTGGTACATCAGTAGGATCCAAGACATCTCAAGATTGTGCATTTTGCACCAATGTACTAAAGTATTCTAGGGCCTCATTGGGTCCTTGTTTAAGTACTCTTTATTGCACATCATGTCAATGAATTGGCAATGGCTCGGTGTAATTCCTTCACAGAAGAAACTCTCCAATTGCCATGATTCAAAATCATGATGTGGAGTGGATTGAAGTAATTCCTTGTAACGATCCCAACAGTTGTAAAATTGCTCATTAGGCTTTTCTGAATTTTTTTGGATTTGTGTTTTTAGCGTGGTGGTTTTGGGCACCGGAAGGAATTTGTTCAAAAACTTGAAAAGCATTTGAGCCTCAGAAGTTATGGATCTAGCCCGCAAGGAATTCAAACCAAGTTTTGGCTTTGTCCTTAAGGGAAAAGGGAAACAATTTCAAATGAGCTATGTCTTCCACAACATGATACCAATGGAGTGCGGATCCAATTACCAGGTCTTTCACCTGAGGGATATTCTAGCCCTTTTTGCTAACCCTGACCCAATTTTCTTAAAACCATGTGACTCAGTCGAATCATCAATCCAACCTTCCCAAGCCCACTCGTCATACACCAAATGAGGTGAAGACGACAACCATGCACACATACCCTCAATATGCGATGTCCCCGTGCATATGTAATGTAATGTACCATCGCATGTCAATGTCATGTCTCATGTGTAATGAATGTCACATTAACAACTTCAATGACACATTTCATCATGTATCATGGACAATTATATCATACTCATATAACCTCCACAAAAATAACTCATCACCATGTCAATATATTGTACACACATATTAACATTTCTTTTCAACACAATCCATAAGCTTGTTACTAAGCATGTTACTACATAATCAAGCAATAACACACTTAACTCTCAAGGCATAAAGTAAACACTTAGTATGCCCACAAAACAGCCCCAAATTAGGCCATATAGCAGCCCCAAAATAAGCCACAAAACATCCCTAAACCAGCCACATAGCAGCCCCAAATCAAGCCACAAAATAGTGCACAAAATAGCCCCTAATTAGTACACAAAATAGCCCCTAATTAGCGCACAAAACAGCCCCAATTTCAGCACCAAAACAGTCCACAACATGGCCTAAAAACAGTCCAAAAATCAGCCCCTTAACAGTCCATTTGGACAACCCTTGGACAGCCCACATACAATCCAATTTCAGCCACTTAAGGTAAGAATAAAACCAAGGTTGGAGGGAACCCTACCTCAATAGAAGTGTAAGAACATCTATAACACCAAAACAACCTCAAAGCTTTGATTTTTCCCAAAGTCTCCTCTTGGATCTTTGGTGAAATCCACTCTTTTTGGTACGTACGTGTAGCCCTCGTTGAGAAGATGAACTTTGGCTCTTGGTCCGAGTTGATCCGAGCGACGGAACTCCGGATATTGAAGAAGAAAGAATTGTTTTCTCTCTTTTCTCTCCTCTTTCTCTCCAACGTGTGAACCAGCAGAATATAGAGATATTTCTGCTGAAATATCTAATATTTAACACTATTTATAATTTTCAAGACATGACCTGAGTTGCGCCACATGTCCCCCACTTGCTCGGTCCGTTTTCGCCCCGAAATGATTTAATTTCGTACCATTTTAAGCTCAAAATATTTTATATAAAATTTATTTAAAATATTTTCCAACTTTCAAATTTTTTTAAAAAAAAATTCGTTTTTGGGGGTCACCGGACACCCGTCGCCTCGAAAAATGTGAAAAACTCGACTATCTCGGAATTGATGAAAATTGACAGGGCAGGTAGATTTGGCAATGCGAATCCAACGGTGAGGTCCGTTTCATCAGACGAGGTCTAGAAAAATACCAGTTTTTCAACCCGCGCTATAATGGCAAATTATCATTTTGCCCTTTTTTTAGAAAAAGTTAAAATTTTTCCTGGGTTTCACAAATTTTCTTAAAATAGTCATAATTTTTTATCCAAACGTTCGATTGAGCTAAATTTTTGACACAATACAGAGGACATCCTGATCTACTACTTTCATGGTTTTCACTTTTTCAGATTCGAAGTGGACCATGGTAAAAATGGGGAATACAAAGGTACTATTACCTAATGGTGGTAGTGCCGGTACCTATGTTAACAAGCACCAATACCTCCTTGATTGCTTTCACTTTTAAGCCTCTAAATCCTCATGTAATGTATCCATCTATTCACCACTCATCCACACATAGTTGTAGGGTTCCAAAAGCCATCAATTACTCTATTATTACTTGCAACATCAAAAGTTTTACATTATTCACAACGTCGACAAAATCTAACTAATTAAATTCATGTAATGAGGCCATTAAAAATGCAATATTATGTGCTCATCAACCCCCGCCATTGATGTTATGCATCTAATGACCATTTATAAATTCTAGGTCTTTCTTGGGGTGGGTATTTATTGACTTCCACCAATGGGCACCCAACCAACACGGCATCTATGGACTTCCACCAACGGCTCTATGTATGCCAACACACTTTATGGACTCAGTACCATTGGATTGCGTATCCAAATCACTGGGTCTTATACCTAAGGAATAATCTAGCCCTTCTTGCTAGCCCCGACCCTATTTTAAATGCAATCCGTGAGACTCAGTTGAACTCTGGTCCAACTTTCCCAAGCCCACACAACATCCACCAAGAATGGTGTTTGATCAAAACCATGCATACACCCATACCCATGTCACATGCCCACGAATGTGATGCTTTCCATGCATATGCACTGTAATGTACATTTGCAATTCCAATGTCACATTCATCATATCATGAGTGTAACATTATACACACAATTTTCACAACGTCAATTATATCATGAACATATAATTACATTCCTCAATTTTGACCAAGCATATTATATCATATCCATTCAATCAACATGCTTAATCCTTCCTCATAATTTTATCAAACACCTTTAATGCACATAATCGTGTAACACACAATAATGCCCAACACATCACATTATCCATGAAATTACCAAACCAAGCAATTTCAACAAACTCAATTTATATAATAATTGGTTTAACATGTTCTGTACCCATTTTGCATACTCTACCACACTAAGAATACGTCAAGACAAGAGATATAATCTCTAATCATGTTACCCACTTCATACGCAAACCCTAAGTTGAAAATAAGCCTAGTTAGGAAAAGAACCCTACCTCATGAAGCGTAATACGAGTGGTAGAAACTCCAACAAGGCCGAATCAAGCTCCAAATCTTGATTTTAAAAAATCTAAATATTGAGACTTTGGCGAATTCTATGATTTTTGGTACGTAGATATAGCTCTCGTCACATAGAACAACTTTCGTTCTTGGCCTGAGGCGATTCGATGAACGGTTGGCCATAGATTAGAAGAAAAAGAAAGAACCATTGAATTTCTCTCTCTTCTTTCTATCTCTCTTGATCAAAAATTTGGTGTAAAATGCAGATAAATCTAATTTTCTCTCCTATTTATACCCTTTAATACCTGGCCCTCATTGCACCACATGTCCCGTCTTTTCCTGATTCAATGTTATCCCGAATCAATTAAATGCCATCTCGTGTTATGTTTAGCATATTTTATTTGAAATAATTTTAAATTGTTTTTCATGCTTCGCAATCAAATCCCGATCGCATTTATTTTGATTACGCGACGCCTGATCGTATCACAAAACGTGAAAAATCCAACTATTTTAGAATTCAATGAAAATTGACTGGATAACTAGATTTTGTGAGACGAATCTAACATTTAGGTCTATTTTGTCATCCAAGTTCTAGAAAAAATTGATTTTTTTACTTGTACTGCAATGGCTAATTATCGTTTTGCCATTTTTCATAAACAAAAACTTCTCCCAGATTTTACAACATATCACCCCCAGACCAATAACCAAGCCGAGTTGGATAATAGGGAGATCAAGAGCATACTTGAGAAGATGGTTAAACCTAATCGAAATGATTGGTCATTTAGATTGACTAATGCCTTATGGGCTTTGATTAACCTTAATCAATATATAAATTAGAATAGTTAATAAAGTCGAATTAGTGTGATAAAATAACTAAAAACTAGTAATTGAAGTCAATTAGGGTTTGTGCGTAATTAGAGTTTTGATGCGTGTTATGCTTAAAAAGTTTCAGGTTTAATGCAGAATTACTACACAATACAAGGAGCAAAGTATGGAAGCTTGAAAATACAAAGGCTAAAGTGTTATTAAACCAAGAGAAGAGTCAGCATGCTACAAGTTACAAATCCAGCAAAGCTCCACCGTCCGGACAGTGGTGGTGGCATCCAGACGTTCACCCTTGATGCATATCTTCTTTTCTTCCACCTCATGCTTCTCCAAACAGCTATAAATAGCCATGCCATCTTCAGTCTTCAGCAGGCCAGAACCAAGAGATAAATCCAAGAGAGAAAAGAGAAAGAAAAAAGAGAAAGAGAAAAAGAAAAGTTGCAAAAATGATCCGGTCTGTAATGCACTTCAGTCTAAACTTTGTACTTTTACATTTCTGTTGTATCTTTCTATTTGAATAGTTGAACTATCATCACTTTTTCTCTTAACTGATAATAAAGGTGATTGTCTTTCAGTTGTTCCTTGTGAAAGACATTTAGATTCTGTTTTTTAATTTTAGTTATAATGAACACTGTCTGCACTCCTTTCTTGTCAATAGCAATGGGATTTGAGTAGTTCCGTATATCCTCCAGTGAGAGGTAAACATATGTAATACTGGTTAAATTCTGGAAATATAGATGTTTTATATATTTATATATCTATGTATTATATGCTTCATGCATGACATAGTGATATACGTACTTTCGGTGCTGTGCCTGAAAGTATGTCATCAGCATCATTAACCTGCCGGTAAAATAACCACGACATTCCTATCGGTATGGCTTGTCCTCCATCGGAATGCTGAGGATGTTAACTAATGCATGGTACACAACCTAAATGACCCTTATGAATGTCATGTCCTTTTGGGTTATTAGGGTTTAACTTATATATATATATATATATATATATACATATAAGTGATCCTCATGAATGGCTTGTCCTTTTAGATTACTCTGATTGTTTAACTGGTATAAAGGATAATATTGCCAGTCTAACAACCACGACATTCTTATCGATATGGTTTATCCTCCATCAGAACGCTGAGGATGTTTAACTAGTATATATATATATCACAGATAGAGTCAAATGAATAATTCAAGTATTCCTCGTGAATGGCTTGTCCTTCTGGTTTACTTGGATTAGTCAATTGGCATATCTATAACCAGCTAACCTAAGAAGTTGTTGTGTTATGACTACTACCACCAATTGACCTGAGAAGTGGCTGTGTTATGGGTTCTTATGTATGCACCTACTATTATGAAGACAAATGGATAATTCAAGCATTCCTCATGAATGACTTGTCCTTCTAGTTTACGTGGATTAATCAGTTGTCATGGATACCACCAGCTAACCTAAGAAATTGTTGTGTGATGGTTTATATACATCAGATCTACCAATTGACTTGCCAGTAAAATGGAAGTTGATTGTTGTAAGGTAGCATTTTCAGTATTTAACCAATATAACGCATATGAGATCCTTGAACTGAAGGATACTTTTTATTAGTGTCTGATTCTATCTGAACATAACTGTTCACTTAGACTAGTTATCAATCTAAGCTCACATCACATGTTGTCCTATTCGAATTAGCAACTTAACTATTTTATTTCATTTCCAAATTATTAAAACTCTTCGTGGGATCGATACTTGAACTTAAAACTGACAAAACTACAATTCGACAACTTATACTTGGGTGTATAATATTAATCCAATCACTAAAAAGTGCGAATCAAGTTATTGGCGCAGCTGCCGGGGAGTTACAGTAATTTGAAATTAAACAAAATACAAAAGTTGTTTATTTGTATTATATGTATATAATGTGTGTTTCCTTTTTTTAAATAGTTTATGTCTGTTCATTCATCCGTAGGATATGTAAACTAATCATCTCCTTTGTCTTCATCATCTTCATCAACTCAAGAATCCTTTGAACTAAGTATGCCTAGAAATGTACCTAGGGAAGAACAACCTAGAGAACAAGAAGTGGTTCAAAATATTCGACCATTAAGAGAATATCTACACCCTACACGAACTAATGCCCCATCATGCTTTGCTTTTCCAACATATGCTCCAAATCTTAATATTAAGCCAGAAACAATACAATTATTACCACAATTTAATGGTCTAGAAACTGAAAACCCGTATGTTCATATGAAAGAATTTGAAGAAGTCTGTGAAACTTTGCAAGATAATTCTGAAATTGTTAGACTAAAACTATTTCCTTTTTCTTTGAAAGATAAATCAAAATAGTGGCTTAGCTCTTTAAGAGCCAATTCAATCACAAACTAGCAAGCTTTACAAGTTGAGTCTTTAAAAAGTTTTTTTCTGTACATCGTACAAATACATTAAGACGTCAAATAATGAACTTTTCTGTAAAAGAAGAGGGAAATTTTTATCAATATTGGGAAAGATTTAAAGATCTTCTCCAAGCTTGTTCACATCATGCATTTGAAAACTGGACCTTAGTTGGTTTTTTCTATGATGCTCTTCCACCTGCAATGTGACAATCTGTTGAAATGATGGTGCAATGGGAATTTTTGAGTAAAAATCCTGAAGAAGCATTTCAATTTTTTGATACTATTTTTGAGAGTTCCCAGATGTGAGACTCGACTTCTTCAAACATAATAGAAACTAAGTCATCTACATCTAAAAGAGGAAAATATGTGTTAAAAGATAATGATGATTTAAGAGCTAAAATGAAAAGTTTATCTCGAAAATTAAAAGCTTTAGAGATGAAAAAAATAAAACAAGTATCTGTCATATCAACTATTGATCAAGTATGTGAAATTTGTGCGTTGTCAGGACATTCTGCAGCAGAGTGTCCAACTATGCCTGCATTCAAAGAAGTGTTAATTAAACAATTTAATGCTATTCCAACTTATAATAATAAGCCTTATATGGATCCATATTCTGAAACTTACAACACAGGATGGAGATATCATCCAAATTTTAGTTGGAGAAATACACAACCCACAAATCAAACACAAGGTCCACCACAATCACAAAATCAACAAAGTAATCAGCCATATCAACCTCCACAAAGAAGAGCTTTGGAAGATACTATGAATCAATAAATTCAAATTGAAATGAATTTTAACACTCAAACAACTCAAGCTTTTAATGATTTTAAAGCTCAAACTTCTCAGAGTATTGAAGACATTAAAAGTTATCTAGCTAAATTAACCCAGTCTTTGAGTACTTCGGAGGAAGGAAAGTTTTCATCTGTGACACCCCAAAATCCGGGGGTCCTTTATTAGCCATTGGTCATCCGCCAACCTACGGAAAATACCCATGATAGTTGCACAACTCGACTCCACGTTAATAACATCCCATTTTACTGGGATTTCAACCCATACGTAAAACCCGTGTTTGTTTTTATCATTGGATCCAACCATGGTGCAAAATACCACTATTCATACTCCATTATAGCCCATTTGTATCCTTGGAACCCAAGAACTCATAGGCCGAAGGCTTGGCAATGTATTTCTTATAATTTCAGATTTTTGAAAAACCTTCCGGAAGGTTTTGCTCAACCTTCTGGAAGGTTTTGCCTACTGGAAAATAATTTACATTAACCTTTCAGAAGGTTTTCTTCAATCTTGCAGAAGGTTTTGCCTACTGGATAATAATTTACATTAACCATTCGGAAAGTTGTCATCGACCTTTCAGAAGGTTTTGCCAGTTTTTCTACAAATCCTTCCTTCTTCATTTCCAATCCATTCCAAACCACCACAATTCCATCTAAAACATGTTTAACAATATTTTCCACAAAAAATCTAATAAACACAAGTTCCATTACAACAAATTCATATGATTACACTTTAGAGTAGAATTTTAATAAAAGTCTTACAAAACTTGATTTCAAAAGCCACAAACCGGCTTTTCTTCACCCTCGAGGCCCCAAATGAGTGTCATCCACTGGAATGTACCCCACACTTGAAATGTGTTCCTATATAGGGTGAGCCAACGCCCAATAGAATATTTTCTACAAAGGCTATTCCCTAACCTAAGTGCATATGCAATGTTCACATGCAACATTTCACAAACAACAACCGTTCCAATCAAGACTAGTCAATCTATATTGGAATCTAAAATGTCATGCCATGATATGAGATGATACCCACTCATGCAACTCAACCCGAGCTCTCACCGACTCCTTTCTCCCATGCAATGCTATGAGTATTAAAACTGGGCTCTCCAACCCCCGTCATTGGTTTCACTCATCCAATGACCAGTTTAAAATCTCCTGGGTCTTTCTTGGGGTGGGTATTTATGGACTTACACCTACAGTCACCCAACTGACACATAATTTATGGGCTTTCACCAACGGTTCCGCATACACCGACACACTTTATGGGCTCTTATACCAACGGAAGTGCGTATCGGAATATCGGGTCTTTCACCCGAGGGATAGTCTAGCCCTTCTTGCTACCCCGACCCAATTCTTTTCATGCAACTTTATGACTCAGCTGGATATTCAATTCAACTTTTTCAAGCCCACCCATCATCCACCTACATGGTGTTTGATGCCAACCATGCATCCACACCCATAATTGTGATGTCTCCGTGCATACGCAATGTAATGCACCATTGCTATTTCAATGTCATGCTCACATGTAATGAATTCCATATGAACAACTTTACCATATATTTTCATATTTCATGGCCACTCATATCATATGCATATAATAGTCAAATTTCATCACAATGTCAATATATCAATGAACATATATCAACATTTCATTTCCAATAATAATTCACAAGCATGTTATTTCCTCATATATATACCAATAACACACTTTGTTCACAAGGCATAATTTAAGCACATAGCATACCCACACAAAATCAAGTTCCATGGAATTACACAAGTAATTACCAGATACCAATCCCAACCTAGGAATCTAATTGAAATTAGGTCAATTTCCCGTACCCAATTCACTAAATTAATTAATTTCATCAATTCCACATCCATAGGCAAGTGATATATATCTCTATCAACCTACTCATCACATAAAACACTCTAGGTTATAAAATAAACCCAACTAGGAAGGAACCCTACCGCTTGAAGCGTAAAGAACGATCGTAGAAAGTCCCAAGAACCCACTTCTAGCCCAAATCCAAGCTTCGAATAAATCTTGTACCTTGATCTTCGGTAAAAAGCTATCATTTTTGATACATAGGCATAGCCCTTGATGAGAAGAACAACTTTTCCTCTTGGCCCGAGTGGATCCGAACACTTGATCTCCGTAGATCATAGAGAGAAGGTGGAGAACCCAAACATTTTCCCTCTCTTCTTTTTCATGTTGGAACTGGCTGAAGAAATGGGGAGGAAATCAGATTTTCTCTCCTATTTACAGTCTTAGAATACTTGGCCCACAACGTGCCACACGACCCACTTTTTCCCGGGTCCGTTTTCACCATGAAATGATTAGATTTCGTTCTGGTTTAAGTTCAAAATATTTTTATTTTAAATTAACTTAAATAAGTTTTCAAAATTTAAAATTTTATCAAAAATCTCATTTTTGGGTCACTCCAGACTCGATCGCATCATGAAATGCAAATAATTCGACTATTTCAGAATTCGATGAAATTTGACAGGGTAACTAGATTTCGTGAGACGAATCTAACGGTGAGATCCGTTTTGTCATCAAAGATCTAGAAAAATTCAGATTTTCAACCCGTATTGTAGCAACAAATTACCCTTTTGCCCTCTTTGTAAAAAATTTAAATTTGCCGGGTTTTACACCATCTCAATCTAAACCTCCACAAAGTTAGATTCAAGCTAATTCTGTATCATTTTAAGCCTCCCCAAGTCAAGTACAAGCAATTACAACACTAAGAAGTGGAAAAATCATTGACAGAACTATTAAACCAAAAATTTCAAAGGAAATACATAAAGAAAATCCTGTTAATGAACCACTTGAGCCTGAACCTTCAATTCAAATACAACTAGAAATAAAAAATGAACAAGATCAACCATGTCATATTCCTCTACCTTTTCCTCAAAGGATCAAGAAACTTTCATCTAAAAAAGATCAATCTGAAATTTCTGAACTGTTCAAACAAGTCAAGATTAACATTCCTTTGTTAGATGCAATAAAACGAGTTCTAACTTATGCTAAGTTTTTAAAAGATCTTTGTAAAATAAAGATAAGAACAAATGTACCAAATAAAGCATTCCTACTTCAACAAGTTAATACTATAATACAACATGATACTCTTCTTAAGTACAAAGATCCAGGTAGTCCTACAGTCTCATGCATCATTGGAAATTTCCAAATCAAATAAGCTCTGCTAGATCTAGGATCCAACTGTAATTTAATGTCATATTCAGTCTATACACAATTAGGATTAAGTGAACTAAAATCCTCCAATATCACATTATAATTAGCAGATCGTTCAATAAAAATTCCACAAGGAACTGTGAAAGATGTTATTGTCCAAGTTGATCAATTCTATTTTCTAGTAGATTTTATCGTTATAGACATGGAACCAAATTATTATGAATCTGCATATATACCTTTTATTCTAGGTCGACCATTCCTAACTACATCAAATGCTTTGATTAATTATAGAAATGGAATCATGAAACTTTCATTTCGAAATATGACCTGGAACTAAATATTTTTAATAGTGCTAAACAACCTAGAAAAGAAGATAGAGTGTATGAAAAAAATTGTGTTGAAACATTAACCCAAAAGTTTTTTGAAAAAGTTTTTCTAGAAAAAGATTTTTTCCCAATGCGCACTGTCACAGGCTGGCATGTATATATTGACTATCAGAAACTAAATTCACTCACCATAAAAGATCACTTTTCATTGCCTTTTCTTGACCAAGTTTCGAAAGAATAGCTAATCATGCATATTATTGCTTTCTAGATGGATATTATGGTTATAATGAGATTGAAATTGATAGTGTAAATTAGTGTGGAGGAGTAGAGGGAACAAATTACACTTGGCAACTGGGATCTAAGCTCCGGTCTCATGTAGTTTGTGTTTTAGATTACTTGGGGATTGGGGGAGATTTGCACAATAAAAATATAGTGGTTAACCAGCTCGGAAGCTTGGGTAGGCCACTCTTCAATGGAGATTCTTGCTCCTTTTCTCTTTTCTCACCATTCAGAAGGTTTATAGGATAGATCCTATGTTACTAGGATTCTCCCTCTACTTTGGGAGAGTTACATAATATTTATAGGGTTGTTTTTAGTTCTATGGGATCTGCACCGAGATCCTTGCTATTTATTCGAGGAACTCTCCTTAATCTTAGGAGAGGATCTTGGCTGATTAAGGATTTTGAGTATGACTCTTTGCCATCTAGCAGATTTTTGTTATCATCTAGCTGTCTCCTTATCACTTCCGCTATTAGTGCGTATGGGGGAAATCTAGCCCCGACCTGAGATTTCTGTGCCTTTCCTAACTTCTTACCCAAACCTGCTCATCTAACCTCTTGGCCTAACCTCTTGATTTGACCCCCTGGTTCGACCTCATGATCGGAAATTATTCTAAGTATCATCAGTTGCCCCCCAGCCCTTATCCCAAGTGAACTTGGGTAGGGCTGAGCAAAGGCTTAATCAGGACAGACCTCCTGATACAAACCTCGATTTGTGCACGAACAGGTTTTTGATAGTTTTAGGCAATCATCTCACTTCCTACTTTCTCGTGCATGTTCTCCACTTTGTACCGTTAGCTTTAACTGCCTCCGAATCATGGGGGAGCGGTTCATTTCATCCTTTGAACTCCCTCTCTGCACTTTTTCCCTCTCTACTGCTTGTAACTTTCAACTTTTTGATTTTGTTGGTGCCACTAGGGTTTTGCTAAGGAACAATTTTCCCTGATTCAATCCGAGGTTTTGACGAGATTTGCTCTTTGCCCCTAATTCTGGCTTTGGCCTACTATTCCTCCTCTCCAAAGTATGTTTTTCACCCTCTGCTTGTCTCTTTGTTCTGGATCCCTCATATTTGAGGTGGTTCTTGTATTTTTGGACCATTCGATTTTGCTATTTTAGAAATCGAGGTCTATCACTATCTTGAATTCCCCTTTTTTTGGACCCTTATTCGACCACTGATTCACACTTTTTAGTGGTCTGAATTATATTATATTGTACACCCAAGTATAATTGGTCAAATTATAGTTTTCTCAGTTTTAAGTCCAAGTATCGATCCCACGAAGAGTTTAGTAATTTAGACTATAAAATAAAATTAAATTAAAAAATTAAAAGTGTAGTTTGAAGCAGAATATTGTTTTATAGCTTGTGGTGTGAGCTTAGTTTGATAACTAGTTTATTTAAATAAAAACAATGCGGAAATAAAGTGCAGAGATAATAAAATGCGTAAACAAAACAGATTAATGACATAAATAATAAAGTGCGTAAGTAAATGCGTTAGCAACAAGAATATAAAAGATACCCTTCAGTTTAAGGGTCCCATATGCATTATATTGGTTAGATACTGAAAATGCTACCTCACAACAATTAACTCTCATATTACTGGAAAGTCAACCGGCAGGTCTGATGTAAATGAACCATAACACAACTGCTTCTTAGGCTACACTGGTGGTAATATATTATAACACAGCTGCTTCTTAAGCTACACCGGTTATAACTATGTCAACTGATTAACCCAAGCAAACCAGAAGGACAAGCCATTCATGAGGAATACTTGAGTTATTCATTTGATCTCATGATTGCAAGTGCATATATATAAACCATAATATAGTTGCTTCTTAGGCTACACAGGTGGTAATATATTATAACACAGCTGCTTCTTAAGCTACACTGGGTATAGATGTGCCAGTTAAATAGCCTCAACGTTCCGGTGGAAGCAAAGCCATACCCATAGGAACATCGTGGTTGTTAGGCTCTCATAATAATTCTATATAATAATAATCAACCCTAATAATCCAGAAGGACAAGTCATTCATGAGGATCATTTAGGTTTGTACCACACATCAGTCAACTTCCTCAGCATTTCGGTGGAAGCAAAGCCATACCGATAGAAACGCCGTGGTTGTTAGACCGGCGGGTCTTATGATATACTGATGATATAATTCAAGGCACAACACCAGAATTATACACATCACTATATCACGCATTAAGCATGTAATACATATATAAATAAATGTATAAATAAAACATCAGCATTTCCATAATCTAAACAGTAATATACATATGTTTCCCTAACACTAGAGGGTATAAACGACAACTCACGCTCCATTGCTACAGACAAGCAAGAAGTGTCGGTAGTATTCATTACAATTAAAATAAAACTTCTTTCACAAGGAACAATTGAAACACAACCACCCTTAATATCATTCAAGACAAAAAAAGTGGCGATAGTTCAACCATCTGAATAGAAAGATATTTAAGAAATGTAGAAATACAGAGTAACAAACGGACCAGCTTTCAAAGGCTTTTTCTTTCTCTCTTTTCTTTCTCTCTTTGATGGCCGGCCAGCTTTCTTGGTAGGAAGGAAATTTTCTCTTGAAATGGTATTGTGAAGGCTTGGAGTACTTGGAGTGGAATGTTTCAAGTCTCTTGAAGAATGAAGGCAAGACCCCTATTTATAGGGGAGGGTGAAACTTCAGCCAAGGAGGGGTCCTAACCCCCTTCTCACCCTTTAGGAATGTTGATCCTTGCAGCAGAGCTAGATGTCACGGTCTTAGGCTTCCACTTGTCGCATTCTAGAGCTTCCATGTGTGGGGGGGTCCTAACCCCTACCTTAACCTTCCTAAAGGTTAAGCCTTGCAGTAGTGCAATGTGTCTT
Source organism: Ilex paraguariensis (assembly GCA_963454935.2). Taxonomy (NCBI): domain Eukaryota; kingdom Viridiplantae; phylum Streptophyta; class Magnoliopsida; order Aquifoliales; family Aquifoliaceae; genus Ilex; species Ilex paraguariensis. The sequence continues at coordinate 148,295 of CAUOFW020000868.1, forward strand.
CTTCTGGAGCTACCACTTGTTGCCTTTTGATTTGTCCATGATTCTTTATTACACCTTAGTCGTTCATAGTTTCAAATCTTGCAAAATTGCATTGTATTTCCCATTATTTCTGCATTTGACCCTGAAATTTACACATAAAGTATTAAAAACTTTACTTTGCACACAAACCATAATTCATAATATTTAGCGATTTTATCTTACAAAATTGATCACTTAATTATTTTATTTACACACTAATTAGGGTTAATTACACCCGCCAACTTAAACTTTACTAGTCCCCAGTAAATATAGATTATAACACAAAATAAAACATAAATAGAATTAAAATCATTTTCGTAGATTTTTCCACGATTGCATTTAGCATATGCAATAAGCCGTTAAACCCCTAAGTGATCCCTAGTGGACGAGTTTTGTCTCGTGAAGGTTTGCAGTGAAGCTACCTACAAACTTTAGTGGTTAGGAGTTTATTATTCATACATTTTCACAAAGATAATTAAATCAATATTCTTTCTTTCTTGCTAGAATAGTTCCTTTTTCTGATCACTATAAGAGTAACACACGTTAGTTGTAACATTATCTTTATATTTTTATACAAACTTGTGTGTGTGTGATGATTTCTTTTGTTTCAAAAATCACTCATGAAATATTACCCTCTTTCATGATAGTTTTGATGTCAATCCTTTCCTGGAATATACTCAGCAAATAATACATATTTGTTATAGTGACTATTCTCACAAGTTACATGTGATTGAAATATTGTTAGCAAAGCAAATAATATCACATGTAAGTATTTGAAGAACATATATTTTAATAAAATTTGAATTTGACATAATCTCATGAGTGGATATCAACACTATACTAGACATATTATCAACATTCTCCTTTTATAAGATAGAATTAATACAGATGCATGATTTCTGGAATCAAAAAGGACTTTCTTTAGGTTGTAATGTGGCCATTGGTTTTAGGTTTTAAGAAATGGCGTCTATAAAATTCAAAAGCTACCCTTTATATTGTGGCACACCTCTTTCTTTTTCTTTTTTTTTCACTTTCTTGGTGAGTGCATTTAATGCTCCATCTCACTTTTTATTGAATGAGTGCGTTTTATGCTCCATCTCATTTTTAACATGTGTTTATGAGTAAGTGCGTTTTACGCTCCATCTCTACTCACCACACATTTTTTTTTTAATAAAACATCATTTTGATTTAAAAGAGGGTGCAAGAAAATTATGTAGCCAAGGTAGGTTTGATATTTTTTTTCTATGGCACGGGTATTTTTCGGGGTTTTAATGAAAAGACTTTATACTCTTTTAGGCTCAATCATGGCTTACTAAGGATTTAATTTTGTAAAAGAAACGTTCAAGGCTCAAAATTAATGACAAAGGGCCTAAGATCATTTTCCAGAAATTATCCAGCTGTATCATTTCTATTTAAAAGAGTTTCAAGGACAATGCTGATAATATAATCTAACAATTGCTAATTAAGACAAAATTAATGAGATTATCCAAAGAAAGGTTATCGCTGAATCGAATATTTGAGTAGATGTAGAATACCTCTCTAAAATAGATTGGTTCAAAATCTGCATTAGGTTTCGCATCTCCATTATATATGTAAAGAGTGTAACATTTCATACGGTGCTTCTAAAGATAAGTTTGAACAAAAATATTTTGATACTATACAACTAAAGTATAAAAATCTCGCGTGATCAGATTAAGGCTATTTTCACAAAACATAGGAATATCAACTTAATTTAACTATGAATCATATGAACTAGTCTTCCTAACTTAAAATTTTCATACATGAACTAGTTTAAAACACAAACAAATTTAAAACATATAAATATGTTCAAAATATAGAATAATTTGAAGTGCAAGTGCATAAAGTAAAAGTGCATAATGTAAAAGATGAGTGAAAGAAAACAAATTGTTTTGTAGAATCTCCAGTCTGTTTAGGAAGTAGAAGACCCTTCTCCGAAACGATCTCGAAGTAGCTTCAAAATCTCAGCTTGGTTTTGTTCATATTTATCTATGTGTTTGTTGATCTGAGTAATATTGTTCTCCACCTCTAGTAAGATGCATCTATTAGTTCTGTCATCCATTGGGATGTATGGTTGATTCTCTTGTAATTGCTGCTCTTGTGATATGAATTCTTCAGGTACCCAAAATGGTTCCTCTTCTTATGGTGAGGGTATTCCTTGTTGGTTTTCCAGTTGTCCTCCTTGACTCTTTTTTAATGAAGTTTTATCCAATACTCCAGGATGATTCACTGTTGACCATATTGGATTGATGATCACACCTTCATTCCTACATAACTGAGAAACTAGCATAGCATATGAGAGTGTGAGTTTCTTTCTATCCACAGTGAGTATCATTTGGACTATGATTAAGTTTGGCAGGTCAATTGTGTGTCCCATCCCAAATGCATATAAAAAATAAGCCTGCTCAATAAAGATTTGATTCTTTTGAGCTCGAGGTAACAAACTGTACACTATTATCATATTCAGAATCCGGTATTTGTCTGTTAGCTCTCCTTGTTTAATGTAATTATTTGGGCGTCCCCAAAAAAATTGTGAATTTCTTGTTAATTCTTTTCCTACCTTATGCAAATCAGGTAGTTCAGTGTACGGATATTGTGGGTTGGGTGGTCTTTGCATGGGGTTAAAGAAATTGCTATAGTAGTTGGTGTAACATGAAAAACTTTACCCCGTACAAATACACGCAATTGTTTTTTTCTCTTTAATTTTAGCATTACTGTAAAATTCCCAAACTAAGCAGTCATAAGCAGGAACAGATAACCTAACATAATGTAACCATCCTCTTTCATGGAGAATTTGTCTTATTCCTAGGTTCTCAAAATCTTCATATATTACTGTTCTTTCAGAAATAATAGTTTTAGTTAGAAAATTAACATCATACCAGAGCTGTTGGTCCAAATTTTCAAACATCACCTCATTGAAGATACTTCCCAATTGAGGTTGTTGTGGAGGTGCCTCAAGTTGCGGAATTCGATCCCTTCGTGCTTGGCTTGAAGACCTTCTTGTTTGTTGTCTTGAATCCATATTTTTTTCTTGACTGGTTCCTGATTTGTAACTGCAGAATGCTGCTCTGATTTTCTGGAATTCTGCTCTTTTTCCTGTATTTCCTGCAATTTACAAAATTAAATAGCCATTCTAAAAAACTTTGTTAACACTCTTTTTTTTTTCTTGTAAAAAAATTGGTGGGTTTTTAATGTTTATTTGTTGTTGAATATTTACTGATTTTCCTATTTCATCCTATAGTTATTTACATTTTATATACATTCACAAAATTATACATCTTATTGATCATATTTAGTCAGTATCAGAACTATCTGGCTCAGTAATACTAGTGACACGGTTAACTTCACTTCTCACGTATCTTGTTAACATTGGGGTAGAATAGGATGGCGCCTCAGGATAATCCTTACTCTGCCCATACCTAATCCACCGTAAACGATCAGACGCTCGTCCTGAAATTGGTTCCGCACACTTATTATATTGTCTCAAATGTTCTGTACGACCACATTTTACGCAAGCACAAAGACGATTTGCTCGTCGATGTTTAGCATATGTACTTTTTCCACAAAGGGGTCGTGCTTGGCTTTCGAAAATCTCTAAATTTCTAACATATCTAGCTTTTTGCATGATCAACGTATGTATATCTTTCGAAAAATGACGTAATAAAACTAAACTTAACCAAAATAATTTTTCGTCCATTTTAAATTTTTTTTTAATTAAAGATGACTTGAAAAATTATTGAAAATTGACTCACTATCCAGTTTTTTAACGTCTACCAGTCACAAAGACGGACATAACTTCTTAAATTACAATTACTATTTTAAACACAAACAGTATTTGAAATGTAAATACAGAAATAGCCAGCACTTATAAAAACCAGGAATCTGTTGTCTTTCAGAGATTATGATATCTGGCTTTTACGCAGGAAGTTTAATCTGTCAAATAAATTACACATAATTAGTATTATTACTTACAAACAACTAACAATATATTTTTAGTGCATATAGACTGGATCAAAAAGCAGAACAGAAGTCACATTTTGTGTGAATCCATCATAGTATGGCTTAAGTCTTTGTCCATTTACTTTGAAGATAGTCCCAGTTACTGGATTTTCAATTTCAATTGCCCCATAGTCGAAAACTTGCTTGACTATATACGGTCCTGTCCATCTAGATCTTAGTTTTCAGGGAATAAACGAAGCTTTGCATTATATAACAGAACTTTTTGAGATGGTTTAAAAGATTTTCGCACAATATTCTTGTCATGGAATATTTTGGTTCTGGATTTCACAATTTTTGCATTTTCATAAGCTTCATTTCTTAATTCTTCTAACTCATTGATTTGAAGTTTACGTGATATTCCAGCTTTATCCATATCAAAATTCATCATTTTGATTGCCCAATAAGCTCTATGTTCTAATTCTACAGGCAAATGACACGATTTACCATACACTAACCGATAAGGAGACATTCCTAGAATAGTCTTATATGCAGTACGGTAAGCCCAAAGCGCATCAGTCAATCTTAATGACCAATCCTTACGATCTGGATTTACTGTCTTTTCTAAAATGTATTTTATTTCCCTATTAGCTAATTCAGCTTGGCCACTTGTTTGTGGATGATACGGAGTGGATATTTTATGTGAAATTGAGTATTTTTTCATAAGATTCTCAAAAACTTTATTACAAAAATGTAATCCACCATCACTGATGATTGTTCGAGGAATTTCAAATCTGGATAAAATATTTTTTTTAAAAATTTGATCACTGTTCTGTGATCGTTATTTCTACATGGAATTGCCTCTACCCATTTAGAAACATAGTCAACTGCAACCAAAATATACAGATATCCAAAGGATGGAGGAAATGGTTCCATAAAATCGATGCCCCAACAATCAAAAATTTCAACAATTAAAATAAGGTTTAAAGGCATCATATTTCTTTTTGAAATATTCCCCATTCTTTGACACCTGTCACAATTTAAACAAAAGATATGAACATCTTTAAAAAGTGTTGGCCAATAAAATCCACACTGCAGAATTTTAGCAGTGATTTTCTTTGAAGCAAAATGACCTCCACAAGCTTCAGAGTGACAAAACTGAATTACTTGATGGATTTCATGATTAGGCACACATCGTCTTATTATTTGGTCTTTACAGTATTTAAACACATAAGGATCTTCCCAGAAAAAATTACGTGCCTCACTTAGGAACTTATTTCTATCAGACCAAGTATAATTAGAAGGAATAGTACCAGTAGCTAGATAATTGGCTATATCTGCATACCATGGTACTTCGGTAATTGCTAAAGTTGTTCATCTGGAAAGGTTTCTCTAATGGCTAATCTGCATAATGGTAATTGGTTCCTCTTTTACTTCATAATTTAATCTTGACAAATGATCCGCTACCACATTCTCTACTCCTTTCTTATCTTTTATGATAAGATCAAATTCTTGAAGTAATAAAATCCATCGTAGGAGACGTGGTTTAGCTTCTTTCTTAGTAAGCAAATATTTTAAAGCTGCATGATCTGTAAATACTACAATTGACGATCCAACCAGATATGATCGAAATTTATCTAATGCAAATACAACAGCAAGTAATTCTTTTTCTGTGGTTGAATAGTTCATTTGTGCATCATTTAGAGTTTTGCTTGCATAATAAATAACATAAGGTTTTCTTTTCTTTGACCTAATACAGCTCCTACTGCATAATCACTTGCATCACACATTAGTTCAAAAGGTAGAGACCAATCAGGAGGTTGCATAATAGGTGCAGAGATAAGCATGGTTTTTAATTTATCAAATGCTAATTGACATGCATCATTCCATTCAAAATTTATATCTTGACATAAGAGATTACAGATTGGTCTTGATATTAAACTAAAATTTTTAATGAATCTTCGATAAAATCCAGCGTGACCCAAAAAAGACCGGATATCTTTTACGGTTTTTGGTGAAGGAAGATTAGCTATTAAGTCAATTTTTGATTTATCAACTTCAATTCCTTTTTGAGAAACTATGTGACCTAAAACAAAACCTTGTGTAACCATGAAATGACATTTTTCCCAATTTAAGACAAGGTTTGTTTCTTCACATCTAATAAGTACTTTTTCAAGATTTTCTAAACATAAGTTAAATGAATCATCGTATACTGAAAAGTCATCCATAAAAACTTCTAGATAGCATTCTACCATATCACTGAATATACTTAGCATGCAACGTTGAAAAGTAGCTGGGGCATTACATAACCCAAAAGACATTCTTTTATAAGCAAAAGTTCCAAACGAACATGTAAAAGTAGTTTTTTCTTGATCATCTATTGCAATTTGAATTTTATTGTAACCAGAATATCCATCTAAAAAATAATAATATGCATGCCCAACTATTCTTTCCAAAACTTGATCTAGCAATGGTAACGAAAAGTGATCTTTTCTTGTGAGAGAGTTTAGTTTTCGATAATCAATACATACACGCCAACCTATGACTATACGCACCGGGACTAACTCATTTTCTTGATTTTTTATGACTGTTACACCAGATTTTTTTGGAACTACTTGTGTAGGACTAACCCATTTACTATCAGATATAGGATAAATAATATTAGCATCTAACAGTTTTAGGACTTCAGCACGAACTACTTCCTTTAAATGAGGATTTAATCTTCTTTGCATTTGACGGGATGGTTTAGCGTCATCTTCTAGATAGATACAATGAGTACACAGAAGTGGACTTATACCTTTTATATCTGCTATTGTCCATCCAATAACACTTTGATGATTTTTCAAAACTTTTGTTAGTTCTTTTTCTTGAATTTCAGATAATTTTGACGATATTATAACTGAATATGTTGCCTTTTCTCCTAGAAAGACATATTTTAAATTGGTTAGAAGAGGTTTTAATTCTGGCTTAAAAACTTTGACATTGGATTCTACAAGTTTTGGTAACAATTCTTCGCATTGTAGATCCTTTGTGGATGTATTTTCAGATTTGGTTTCAGGTATTGATTCTAATGCCAATAATTCTTTTTCCAGAAAATTCTTTTCAAAATATATTTGACTTAATGTCTCAACAAGGTTTACTTCATATGGTTCTTCTTCGTTTTCTTCTTCTTCTCTAGGTCATTTTGTACTTTTAAAAATATTTAGTTCCAAGGTCATGTTTCCAAATGATATTTTCATGATTCCATTCCTACAATTAATCAATGCATTTGATGTAGCTAGGATTGGTCGACCTAAAATTATAGGTATATATTCAAATGAACATCCTTGACAACATGGCTCCATGTCTATAACAATAAAGTGTGCTAAAAAATAGAATTGATCAACTTGGACAATCATATCTTCCACAATTCCTCGTGGAGTTTTTATTGATCGATCTGCTAGTTGTAGTTTAACATTGGAAGGTTTTAATTCACTTAATCCTAATTGCGTATATATTGAATATTGCATTAAATTACAACTGGATCCCAGATCTAGTAGGGCTTGGTTAATTCTATAATTTTCAATGAGACGTGAGACTGTAGGACTACCCGGATCCTTATACTTAAGAAGTGTGTCTTGATGTATTATAGTATTAACTTGCTCAGTTGAAAATGCTTTCTTTGGTACATTAGTTCTTCTTTTGATTGTACAAAGATCCTTTAAAAATTTAGCGTAAATTGGAACTCATTTTATTGCATCCAACAAAGGAAGGTTAATTTTTACTTGTTTATATAACTCAAGAATGTCAGATTGATCTTTTTCAGATGAAGGTTTCTTGACTCTTTGAGGAAAAGGTAAAGGAATAGGACATGAAGGATCTTTTTCACTTGGTGTTTCTGATTGTTTTTCAATTAAAAGGTTCAGGTTCAAGTGGTTCATTTATAGGAATTTCCTTCCGTATTTGTTTTGGAATCCTAGGTTTAATAGTTTTATCAATTTCCTTACCACTTCTCAATGTCGTGACTGCTTGTACTTGACTTGGTGAGGCTTCAGATGATATAAAATTAGTTTGATTTTGACTTTGTGGAGGTTTAGGTTGAGATGGAAACTTCCCTTTTTCTATAGTACTTAAAGACTGAGTCAACTTAGCTAGATGAATTTTAATATCTTCAATACTCTGTGAAGTTTGAGATTTAAAATCGTTGAATGCTTGATTTGTTTGAGTATTGAAATTCATTTGACTCTGAATAAATTGATTCATAGTGTCTTCCAGAGTTCTTTTCTGTGGTGATAGATATGGTTGATTTTGTGGCTGTTGTAGACCTTGTGTTTGATTTGTGGGTTGTGTATTTTTTCAACTAAAATTCGGATGATTTCTCCATCCTGGATTGTAAGTTTTAGAATATGGATTCAAATAAGGCTTATTATTATAGGTTGGAACAACATTTGATTGTTCAATTAAAACTTCTTTGAATGCTGGTATAGTTGGACATTCTCCAGCAGGATGTCCTGACAACGCACAAATTTCACATATTTGGTCAGTAGAGCTAACAACAGATACTTGCTTAATTTTTTTCATTTCCAAAGCCTCTAGTTTTTGAGATAAATTAGCCATTTTTGCTCTTAACTCATCATCTTCTTTTAATACATATTTTCCTCTTTCAGATGTAGATGACTTATTTTCTACAATGTTTGAAGAAGTCGAGTCCCACATTTGGCAACTCTCCGAAATTGTATCAAAAAATTGAAATGCTTCTTCAGGGTTTTTATTCATAAACTCTCCTTGAGCCATCATTTCAACAAATTGTCGCATGGCAGATGGAAGTGAATCATAAAAGAAACCAACTAAAGTCTAGTTTTCAAATGCCTGATGTGGACAAGCTTGGAGAAGATCTTTAAATCTTTCCCAACATTGATAAAAAGTTTTTTTTTTATTTTACAGAAAAATTCATTATCTGGCGTCTTAATGCATTAGTATGATGCACAGGAAAAAACTTTTTTAAAAACTCAGTTTGTAAAGCTTGCCAATTTGTGATAGAATTTGCTCTTAAAGAGTTAAGCCATAGTTTAGCTTTATTTTTTAACGAGAAAGGAAAAAATTTTAATTTAATCATTTCAGAATTATCTTGCAAAGTTCCACAGACTTCTTCAAATTCTTTCATATGAACATAGGGATTTTCAGTTTCTAAACCATGGAACTGTGGTAGTAACTGTATAGTTCCTGGTTTAATATTAATATTTGGAGCGTCTGTTGGAAAAACAAAACATGATGGGACATTAGTTCTTGTAGGATGTAGATATTCTCTTAATGGTCGAACATTTGGAACTACTTCTTGTTCTCTTTCTTCTTGTTGTCTAGGTACATTTTGTGCCATACTTAAGTTGAATGATTCTTGTGTAGATGTAGAAGAAGATGATGAAGGAGTGGATTGATTTACAGAACCTACGGATGAATGAACAGACATAGACTAAAAACAAACAAGCAAACTATAAACATATAAAAGAAGTATACACCTATATTTTTTATTTTTTATTTTATTTTATTTATTTATTACTATAACTCCCCGGCAACGGCGCCAAAAACTTGATTCACACTTTTTAGTGGTCTGAATTATATTATATTGTACACCCAAGTATAAGTGGTCAAATTGTAGTTTTCTCGGTTTTAAGTCCAAGTATCGATCCCACGAAGAGTTTAGTAATTTAGACTATAAAATAAAATAAATAAAAAAATTAAAAGTGTTGTTTGAAGCAGAATATTGTTTTATAGCTTGTGGTGTGAGCTTAGTTTGATAACAAGTTTATTTAAATAAAAGCAATGCGGAAATAAAGTGCAGAGATAATAAAATGCATAAATAAAACAGATTAATGACAGAAATAATAAAGTGCGTAAGTAAATGCGTTAACAACAAGAATATAAAAGATACCCTTCAGTTTAAGGGTCCCATATGCATTATATTGGTTAGATACTGGAAATGCTACCTCACAACAATTAACTCCCATGTTACTAAAAAGTCAACCGGCAGGTCTGATGTAAATAAATCATAGCACAACTGTTTCTTAGGCTACGCTGGTGGTAATATATTATAACACAGCTGCTTCTCAAACTACACCGGTTATATCTATGTCAACTGATTAACCCAAACAAACCAGAAGGACAAGTTATTCATGAGGAATACTTGAGTTATTCATTTGATCTCATAATTGCATGCGCATATATATAAACTATAACACAGTTGCTTCTTAGGCTACACTGGTGGTAATATATTATAACACAACTGCTTCTTAAGCTACACTGGGTATAGATGTGCCAGTTAAACAACCTCAACGTTTCGGTGGAAGCAAAGCCATACCAATAGGAACATCGTGGTTGTTAGACTGTCATAATAATTATATATAATAATAATCAACTCTAATAATCCAGAAAGACAAGCCATTCATGAGGATCATTTAGGTTTGTACCACACATCAGTCAACTTCCTCAGCATTTCAGTGGAAACAAAGCCATACCGATAGAAATGCTGTGGTTGTTAGACTGACGGGTCTTATGATATACTGATGATATAATCCAAGGCACAACACCGGAATTATACACATCACTATATCACGCATTAAGCATATAATACATATATAAATAAATGTATAAATAAAACATCAGCATTTCCATAATCTAAACAGTAATATACATATATTCCCCCACACTAGAGGGTATAAACGACTACTCACGCTCCATTGCTACAGACAAGCAAGAAAATTGAGTAGTATTCATTACAATTAAAATAAAACTTATTTCACAAGGAAAAATTGAAACACCACCACCCTTAATATCATTCAAAAAAGTGGCGGCAGTTCAACCATCCGAATAGAAAGATATTTTAGAATTGTAGAAATACAGAGTAACAAACGGACCAGCTTTAAAGGCTTTTTCTTTCTCTCTTTTCTTTCTCTTTTCTTTCTCTCTTTGATGGCCGGCTAGCTTTTTGGTAGGAAGGAAATTTTCTCTTGAAATGGTATTGCGAAGGCTTGGAGTACTTGGAGTGGAATGTTTCAAGTCTCTTGAAGAATGAAGGCAAGACCCCTATTTGTAGGGGAGGGTGAAATTTCGGCCAAGGAGGGGTCCTAACCCCCTTCTCACCCTTTATGAATGTTGATCCTTGTAGCAGAGCTAGATGTCGCAGTCTTAGGCTTCCACTTGTCGCGTTCTGGAGCTTCCATGTGTCAGGGGGTCCTAACCCCTACCTTAACCTTCCTAAAGGTTAAGCGTTGCAGTAGTGCAAGGTGTCTTCTTCTGGAGCTACCACTTGTTGTCTTTTGATTTGTCCATGATTCTTTATTACACCTTAGTCCTTCATAGTTTCAACTCCTGCAAAATTGCATTGTCTTTCCCATTATTTCTGCATTTGACCCTGAAATTTACACATAAAGTATTAAAAACTTTACTTTGCACACAAACTATAATTCATAATGTTTAGCGATTTTATCTTACAAAATTGATCACTTAATTATTTTATTTACACACTAATTAGGGTTAATCAATGAGGTGCACCATTTTCCTGATACACCATTTTTGTTGATAACACCATATTGTGGTGAGATGCATCATTTGCATGATAAACCATTTTATTGATGATAAGTTGAAAAAAAAAATTGATGAAATTTTATTTTATTTTTGAAAAAAAAATATAAAAATATCAAATATTGAACTATATTTTTCTTCCTAACTATTTTGGGACTTGTGTTTGATTGACCTAGAACCTGAACTTTTAACATATGGGTGTACCATAGAAGTTTATCCAATGCTTAAGTATCAGATGCATGTCTTCAGTCAAACTCAAGCAAAGTGTACCATGAATATGTAATTTTTTTGCAATTTACCCAAGGAGATTCACATCTTAAAGAGTTTGACATAAGTAGTGGAGATGAATGAAGTACCCTTGTGGCCATTGTGTCATTCTTTTTTCGAGGGTTAACTTACATGTACTCAAAAGAAAAATCTTTCAAATTCAATTTTGTTCCAAAGTCTTATTATTCTTGCTTTGGTTAGTGTGCAAAATTGTAAATTCCCACATGTCTATACTATCAACAATCATCCTATTAGCTTCGTTCTACTTTTAACATCTTTATTTACATCCTAAATCAAACTATAAGAATAATAAGTATAAAAGGCTAAATAATGAAAGAGAAAAAAAAATATGACATTTGCATTCTCATCAACGAGCTAGCTTAGAGGAATTGAAGAAAGATTTTTTCTAAATATACTAGTTCTACATCATGTTGTCATGGATGATTCTAGGAGACGGAGGGTAATTTGATTTTGGTTAATGAATTATTCTAGACATGGATCTTTATGAAAGTCATCCTACCTATATTGGAGATGGGTACGAGATAGGATTTGTGACAAAAGACACCCAAACTCGAGTTAGACAAGTATAGAAGAACTAAGCAGTCCGAAAGACTACCTTTCACTAATTTGATCATAACTCTTTGTTGGAAAGTCCAAATTGCGCACCGTTATTTTTGTTAGAACCCTAAATCGTATATCTTTCCAACCATATAGGTCACACATACTAGAAATACCTGAGTCAAATCAGTTTATTCTTTGAAGTTGACCAAAAATCTGCACTATGGTGTTCCTTGGATAGTAAAGTGTAGTGCTTTCTTCTTAGACTTTGAAGGTGTAAACCCCCACATGTTTATATTAATATAGTAATTTACTTGTTTAGTGATTTGTATATATTTTATGACGTAAGAATAAACTATATATATTGAAACCATAAGAATTTGGGATAGTCGTTAGCACATATGGTGGTTCGGAGGAATAAAATAGTAATTTTAATATTTCGAGTATAAATTTATTTTAATTTTGAAATAAATCATAAAAATAAATATTTTTAGGTTAAAATAACATTAAAAATGAATCCGGAACTTTCAAAAACCTTAGGGTAGTCATATGGATCAAATTGGAGATTTTTAGTGGCAAAATCATAATTTTGGAGAAAACCCAAATTGCAGCCTGTGAACAGTAACCCGTCGGGACTGCTGTGTTTAAAACACAGATTTCAGCCCATTTGCCTCTATTTCTTTCACTCCACTCTCACCCCAAACCTCTTAGCACCCTAAGAGAAGATAGAGGAAAGGAGGAAAGGGAGAAATGAGGTCTCTTTAGCTTGGGTTTTGGTTTGGAACTTTGATTCAAGGTAGGGGAATTCTTCCTATTCTCTTACATTGAGGTTAGGGTTAGTTTATATGTATTCTTTTGGCTTAAAAATCTTAATTACTTGTTATTATATACTTGACTCTTGGTATTCTTGCATTTATTGTCATGTTTTAAACATTTTGGTGGTTGGGTAACCATTAAAACTCATTTACTTGCTTCAAAACCTAATTTTCAAGAAAAAGGGGATTTTCCCTTAATTTCTCCATTATTGTTGATTCCGAAAACTCTAGTGTTTTGTGTTGAGTAATGAAATAATATTTATAATGATCTCATGCTTTTCTTTTATAATGTTCTATTGGGATTATTTGGTTCTCTTGTAATTTGAGAAATACCCATGTGATTGGGGGTTTATGAAATTATTTGTATTTGAGAAAATAGTTGGTATTGTATCTCTTGTGTGGTTGTGGGGATAAACATGGGTTACTATTGACCGGGTATAATGGAGTGGGTAGACGACTTTTTACTCCGTGTGGGTTGAACTATTCCTACCACTCGTAATGTGGTTAGTGCCTTGCGAATGCTAAACCATTATCACTCACGGGGTATCATGGAAAAAGGGAATTGTGTGTTTTGTACGTGGGTCATGATATTTCGATGGTTACCATGCGAAATCTTACTTCATACCTGAGATACGAATACAGAAAAAGGGTTATTGTTTATTGTACTAGAAATGGTTTCTACCAGAATCTTGGGAAGTATGGAATTCTGTAGGAACTTGGGAGAAACGATTTATGGTGGAATGGACTAGTTGTTGGATATTGGATTCATTTATGTCTTAAATTATTGTTGTGCTTAAACTTGAGATTTGTTTAAATGTCCTGGTTTTTATTTTCAAAGTTATATATGTTATTTGTGAAATGAGACCGACCTGTTTTATATATATTTTTTAAACCTTGTTTGAGTTGCTACAGAGCTTCGTCCGCTATCGTTAAATATTTTTTAGATTTGGTGCTAGAGGAGGACCTCGGAGCTAATGAGCTAGGGCATGGGGAGGCCCCACCCGAGGGGATTCTAGATCCCGAGGTGGACATCTAGGGCTATAGTTATTTTTGTACTAGACTAAGAAATCTATTTACGATCATAAATAGTCTAGTATTTTGTTTATTCCGCTGCTAAAGTTGAGTGTAATTTTTTTGGGGTGTAACTGTCATAACTTGGCTTATTCTTTTGGGATGACATTGTGGATAGTACATATGATGAATGAAATATTTTTATGATGGTTAAATGGACCTGGTGTGGTCAATGTAGTATAAATGCACAGGTTGTGTTTTTGGATAGAGCTCCCCGTACAAAAGAGACTCTGCCCGAATTTTGTTAAATTAAGAATGTTCGTAAATCATGAATTTATTTAGTTGCTCTCATGATATGAATAATTTTAAATGGTAATGCTGTCTATGGTGGTTTTTGAGGCGTTACAAAAATGATAGTTAATTGACTTGATCTGAAATGCATAGCAGTACTTGGCCATGTATCTCTGAGAAACAATTTTAGGGCTTCTTTGATCAACCTTGAGCCTTAGCCTTTCCGTTCAAAATATTGTCCCTAGTCACTGTGATTAAGCTGTAAATGAACAAATTTCGTTTCCTTAACCACATTTTTTTACCAAGCCACATGGAATATATTTATCCTACATTGGTTATCCCGAGATGAGCAATGCTTATATTGAAGAAGGGGATGTGATGATGGGAAATGAAACAAAGGGATGAAGTTAGCATGAATTGAAAAAAGGGAAAGCAAAAGCAAAAAAGAAAAAGAAAAAGAAAAAAAAGGTCAAAGAAGGCAAAAGCAAAAGGGAAAAAAGAAAAGGAGAAAGAAAGAAAAAAAATGTAATTAAAATGAAGGCGGATTGGAAAAAAAATGAATAATGCACCAAAAAGGTGAATTGCGACTTTAATGCCATATTCTCGGGATAATTCACTTTGAACTCCTTTTTCCCTTTGTTTCTCTTAGCCCTCACCCAAGCCACATTATAACCAAAAAAAAAAAAAAAAATCATTTTTGATCTCAATGATACATGATAAAAGTACATTCTAAAGGAAAAGAGAAGTCAATGACACTATCTTAACATTCAATTCATGAGATTATGTCAAGGTCGTTTCAATTGTTTAATGGGCTTTTCAAATAGGGATTATATGTAAATTATACTTCATTTTTGAATACAAGATTCTGCTTTGCGTATAAACATTGAGAGAAAATCACTATTGTAAAACCCCGGAAAAATTTTAAACTTTGCAAAAGCAAAAGGGCAAAAAGAAAAGGAGAAAGAAAGAAAAAAAATGTAATTAAAATGAAGGCGGATTGGAAAAAAAATGAATAATGCACCAAAAAGGTGAATTGCGACTTTAATGCCATATTCTCGGGATAATTCACTTTGAACTCCTTTTTCCCTTTGTTTCTCTTAGCCCTCACCCAAGCCACATTATAACCAAAAAAAAAAAAAATCATTTTTGATCTCAATGATACATGATAAAAGTACATTCTAAAGGAAAAGAGAAGTCAATGACACTATCTTAACATTCAATTCATGAGATTATGTCAAGGTCGTTTCAATTGTTTAATGGGCTTTTCAAATAGGGATTATATGTAAATTATACTTCATTTTTGAATACAAGATTCTGCTTTGCGTATAAACATTGAGAGAAAATCACTATTGTAAAACCCGGGAAAAATTTTAAACTTTTTCCAACAAAGGGCAAAATGGTAATTTATCACTATAATACGGAATTGAAATATGCATTCTCTAGAGCTCGTATGACACAACGGACTTCGCCATTGGATTCGTATCACGGAAACTAGTCACCCTGTCAAATTTTATTAAATTCTGAGATAGTCAAAGTTTTGCACGTGCTTCGAGGCAGTTTGGTGGCGAATGACCTTTTAAAGGTCCCCAAATTTTTTTTTTATAAATTTCCTTAGAATTGGATAAAAGTTCAAATAAAATTAATTTGGACTTAAATCAGGATACAACGAATCGTTTTGGGATGAAAAATGGACCCAAAAATAGGAAATATTCAGTGCGACGTGGATCGAACATTTGCGACCATAAATATCGGCCAAATATTTGAATTTTGAGAGAAATATCTCATTATTCAGCCCCCGTTGGCCGGCCAAAGAGAGAGCGAGAGAGAGAAAAGAGAAGAAACAAGTTAATTCTTCAAGCTTCCTACCTCAGATCTTTGAAGTTTTGTCACTTGGACCAAGAGTTAAAGTCGATCACCGTGACGAGGGCTATATCTATGTACCAAGAAAAAAGTGAATTTCACCGAAGATCAAAGAGGAGACTTCGGAGAAATCAAAGGTTCTTGGGCTTTGGTTGGTGTTCTTGGAAGTTCTATTACTTCCTACACGCTACAAGAGGTAGGGTGCTTCCTACTTTGGTTTTATTCCTACCTTTTGGGCTGATTTAAGATACTGTTATGTGGCTGTTTAGGGACTATTTTTTGTGGCTATTTCGGGGCTGAAATTGTGACTGTTTTGGGTTGAAATTGTCGACTGTTTCATAGCTTGTCTAGAGGTTGTTTTATGGCTTGTTTAGGGGTTGTTTTGTGTCTTGTTTCGGGGCCGTTATGTGGCTTGTTTAGGGGGCTATTATGTGGGCATATTATATGTTTACATTATGCCTTGAGGAGTAAGGGTGTTATTTCTTGATTATGTAATGACATGCTTGGTTGTTGTTATTTGATAAAATGTTGATATATGTGTATTAATATATTGACATTGTGATGAATTTTTGGAGGTTATATATGTATAATTTAATTGTCCATGATACATGATGAAATGTGTGATTTAAGTTGTCCATGTGACGTTCATTACATATAAGACATGACATTGATATGCAATAGTACATTACATTGCATTTGCACGGAGGCATCACATTAATGGGTTTAGACATGAGTGTGGGTGTGTGTGTGTGTATGGGCATGGTTTATTCAAACATCATACTTGGTGATTGAAGGTTGGGCTTGGGAAAGTGGGATTAAATATCCTATTGAGTCACACGGTCGCATTCATGGAAAAACTTATGTCGGGTATAGCAAGTAAGGCTAGACTCTCCATCGGGTGCAAAACTCAACCACATGGTTCTGGTACTTTCCGGCGGTGAAATTTCAAAAACGTGTCAAGGTTTATGGAACCGGAGGTTGAGATACCAAAATCCACTACCCAACAAGACACAAGATTTTGATTTAGAAAGTACTCATTCAATGAGTAACACCCATCAATGATTTGGTTTTATAATGAAACAACTTTTATTCCAAACGATCATTGGATGAATTTTTTGTCAAATGACAGTTTCATTTCACAAGTGCATTGCATTGTGTTGTGGGAGTCGGTGAGGACTCGGGTTAAAGTTGCATGAGTGAGTCTCATCTCATTTCATAGCATGACACGGTAAAATTCCAAACATGGGGTTGCATTTTCTTGATTGAAAAGAATGTTGTCTGTAAATTGTTGCATATTCACACTTCATATGCATCTAGAGTGGGGAGTAGTCTTTGTAGGAGATACCCTATTGAGCGTTGCTCACCCTATACGGGAAAACATTTCAGGTGCAAGACATACGCCAATGGATGGCTCACCTTTAGAGCCTCAAAGGTGAAGAAAACCGACTTGTGGCTTTTATAACTTATTTTGTAAAACTTTTGGAGAAATCTAGTCTTGACATGTAATTTTATGAAAGGGACTGTAACCGAACTTATGTAGACTATGAATTGATGTATGCTAGACCTCGGATGGGTCACGTAATTAACTGTTGTTATGGAATTGTGGATAAATAGACCCGGTGTGGTCAATGTTGAATATTGGACAACGGATGGGTTTTGTAATTGTACGATGCACAGATTGTGTTTTTGGATAGAGCTTCCCGTACAAAGGGGACTCTGCCTGAATTTTGTTAAATTAGGGATCCCGGTAAATGGGACAAAACGGTGTGATATCGAGTTACACAATATCTATAGGTTGATGGGCGATCAACGGACACCCGAATTTTAGGGTGTCACAGCTTGGTATCAGAGCCTAGGTATACGGTTTACCTTGGGCTTGATGGGCATGAGTCTAGACCATTGCATGCATTGTGCATTTCATCTTATGTGTTTTAAATGCTACATGTTATATGCTATGTGTGATGTGAATTATATGCATGGTGAAATGTATATAGAAGGGGAAACCCCAAGGTTATGTTTGGAAAAAGGGTGAACCGGATAGTTCAATGTGTAAATGTCAACTAGTGGTAGCATGTGCTCTACTAGTGACACAAGGAGAAATCTCAAAGTTTAAATTTGATCTCTATCTTGGGATACTATGTGAGTGTTATATTGCTATTTTACATGTATGTAGATGGAAAATAGAGGAAGAGGAAGAGGACGGGGTAGAGGACGCCGAGGCGATGGGTGGAACAACCAATCACCATCGGCCATTGACCAACAAGCCCTTGTAGAAGCTATTGGTGTTGCAGTGGCTACCATTGCTCAAGCTAGTGTTGCGGCTGCTGCCATTGCACAAGCTAGAGCAAATGTGCGCCAAGGAGGCTCAAATAACCTCCAGAGGTTCAAGCACATAAGCCTTTGACTTTCATGGGAGGGACGGATCTGATGGTGGCTGACCATTGGTTCCGACAAGTCGACAAGATCTTAAGGGCTATGAAGATCACCTCTGATGCCACTAAGGTAAATCTAGCTGCATTCCAGATAGAGGGAGAATCCCAATTGTGGTGGGATTGGGTAAAGGCCTCAAAGAACTTGGAGGCGATGACTTGGGGAGAATTTTGAGAGCTTTTCATGGGCAAGTACTTTCCAACGGCTGTTCAACATGTGAAGGCTATGGAATTCTTAGATCTGAGACAAGGGACAATGACGGTGCTGGAATACAGGGCTAAGTTTACTAAATTAGCCCGGTTCGTCGACAACTACGTAGCCATAGATGAGGCCAAAGTGAGAAGGTTTGAGGATGATTTAAAATTATCCATCCGGGGTAAAATTGTGGGCCATTGCCTGCAAGATTTGGAATCGATGGTCAGGACTGCTATGGCCATTGAGAGAGAGGTAGACGATGTATGGAACATTCGGGAAGCGGGTGTTAAAGATATGAAGAAGAAGGGCCAGTCTTTTTCTTTAGGTTCGGGGAAGAAGCAAAGGACTTTGACTCCATAGGGCCATGGCTATCAAAGCCAAAGTCAAGATCAATCCTCCCAAGGAGGGAGAAATCAGAGGCCTCCTTATCAGGCAAGTCAACGGACTTGCTATCATTGCTACCAATTGGGGTATATGAAGGGGGATTATCCCCAGAGGCAAGGATCCCAGGGCCAGGGGGCATCTCAATTGCAATCATCAGTGGGATATTCACAGTCTCACTACACTCCTCCCTACCACACCATGGGCCAAGGAAGCCAGTACTAATTCTAGGGTGCTACACAGGGTCCTGCTACTTCATGTGCGAGGACTTCACAATCAGGCCAGATGGGCCAAGGCATGGGTCGAGGTTGAGGATAGGGCTCATAACCCGGGACTTCAGGGACCCTGGGGCGTGTCTACGCCATTGTGCCATAGACTAAGCCAGCGGATCAGTCGATTATATAGAGTACATTTCTACTCTCTCGCTTATGGGCTACAGTATTATTTGATTCTGGTGCATCTCATTCTTTTATTGTTGCATCATGTGTGAAACTGTTGGGCTTGGAGGTTAAAACCTTGGAAAAGCCATTGCATGTAACTTCTCCTCTAGGTGCTAGGGTGAGAGTTGACCAGATATGTCAGGATTGTGAGTTAGAGATCTTGGGGATTCTATCACCATAGACCTTAGGGTCATGGAGATGTCAAAGTTCGATGTTATCCTTGGTATGGACTGGTTGACGACACAACATCTTGTTATTGATTGTGATCGCAAAGGGGTCACTACTTTTACTCCGGAGGGGATTTGTTTCAAGTTCCAAGGGAAAAGCACGGTACTTTACCCCCTAGCCGTGTACTACTCTAGATGGCACGGGTAGTTGATGGGTTGGCTAGCAAGCCTAACCCTATAGGATAAGGCGAGACAGGAGTTGGGTTTACCTTGGGTGGTTTGTGAGTATGAGGATATTTTTTCAAATGAACTACCAGAATTACCTCCACATAGGGATGTAGACTTCACTATTGAGTTGCACCCAGGTATATCGCCTATTTCTATGACTCCGCATAGGATGACACCAGTTGAGTTGCAAGAACTCAAGGTCCAATTACAAGAATTGTTGGACAGGGGCTATATTAGACCGAGCACTTCTACATGGGGTGCTCCAGTGTTGTTTGCCAAGAAGACGGACAAAACCCTTTGACTATGCATAGACTACTGGTAGTTGAATAGGGTCACTATCAAGAATAGGTATCCTTCGCCATGGATTAACGATTTGTTTGACCAACTGAGAGGGGCATCAGTCTATTCCAAGATAGATCTCCGCACCGGATACCATCAGTTGAGGGTTAGGGAGGCAGATATCCCTAAGACAGTGTTTAGGATGCTGAACGGGCATTTTGAGTTTACCATCATGCCTTTCGGATGGACAAAAGCCCCAGCGGCATTCATGGATCTCATGCATAGGGTGTTCCA
The DNA here is from genome assembly GCA_963454935.2 of Ilex paraguariensis. Lineage (NCBI taxonomy): Eukaryota > Viridiplantae > Streptophyta > Magnoliopsida > Aquifoliales > Aquifoliaceae > Ilex > Ilex paraguariensis. The sequence goes on from CAUOFW020000868.1 coordinate 169,040, forward strand.
ACCCTACTTGGATCAGTTTGTCGTGGTCTTTGTGGTTGACATTCTAATCTACTCCAAGTTTGAGGAAGAGCATGAGGGTTACTTGAGGGTTGTTCTCCAGACCTTGAGAGACCATCAGTTGTATGCCAAGTTTAGTAAGTGTGAATTTTGGCTTACTGAGGTGAAATTTTTGGGATATGTTGTGCCCGATTCAGGTGTACCTATGGACCCGGAGAAGGTTGAGGCAGTCATAAATTGGGAGAGGCCGAAGTCAGTTTTTGAGATACGTAGTTTCTTGGGATAGGCAGGGTACTATCGGAGGTTCATCGAGGACTTATCCTCATTAGCTGCACTTATGAGGAGATTGACCCATAAAGAGATCAAGTTTGAGTGGAATGACCCGTGTGAGAATTCATTCTAGGAGTTGAAGAGAAGGCTTACTTCAGCTCCTATTCCAATAGTCCCAAAAAGGGGACAGAGGTACATAGTGTATTGTGATGCCTCTAAGGACGGGCTTGGATGCGTTTTGATACAGTCCGGGAGGGTAATGGCTTATGGTTCTCGGCAGTTAAAGAACCACGAGTAGAATTACCCCACACATGACATGGAGTTGGCGGCCATATTCTTTGCCTTGAAGGCTTGGCGCCACCATATATACGATGAAGAGTTCGAGGTGTTTTCAAACCACGAAAGTCTGAAGTACATTTTTACGCAGTGGGACCTTAGCATGAGACAACGCAGGTGGATGGAGTATCTGGAAGACTATGATTTCACTTTGCATTACCACCCTAGTAAGGCAAATGTGGTGGCTGATGCACTTAGTCCGAAGTCACGAGGAGTTGTGGCTAGTATAGCTTCTAGGGAGTGGCAGATGCTCGAGACTATGGGACAGTTCGAGCTACATTATATGGGGCAGGCTTAGGGTACCTTGGGAAGTTTGGTGGCTACACCTTCCCTACTGAATAGGGTGATTGAGTCCTAGGGGCAAGACCTTAAGATATTGTCTATTAAGGACCGAGTACGGTTGGGTACAAGTGACGAGGGCTGGACCATTCACACGGATGGTAGTCTTCAATGTAGGGGAAGGATTGTGGTTTTCCACTCGGCGGATTTGAGAGAGGAGATTCTTAGGGAGTTTTATTGCTCCTGTTTTGCTATGCATTCAGGTGGCACGAAGATGTACCATGATCTTCGTCACCAGTATTATTGGAACGGGATGAAGAGAGACGTTGGAGACTTTGTTAGCCAATGTCTCACCTGTCAACAGGTTAAGGTTGAAAACTAGAGGCCAGCAGGGTTACATCAGCCTTTGGAGGTAGCTAAGTGGAAGTGGGAGCATGTCACGATAAATTTTATGACCCATTTGCCACAGACATCGTGGGGACATGACGCGGTGTGGGTGATAGTAGACTGACTTACCAAGTCGACAAACTTTTTTGGCCGTGCGGATGACCTTTGCACTAGAGGAATTCTACATGTTGTATATACGAGAGATTGTCCGATTGCATGGGGTGCCCGTATCTATGGTATCTGATCGAGATCCTAGGTTTATGGCTCTTCTTTAAGAGAGTTTTTAATGGGCCATGGAGACACAGTTGATGATGAGCACTATTTTTCATTCCCAGACGGACGGTCAGTCGGAGAGGACCATCCAGACGTTAGAGGACATGCTACGGGCATGCGTCCTAGATTTCAAGGGTAGTTGAGAAGAACATTTACCCTTAGTGGAGTTCGCCTACAATAACAGTTATCAGACGAGCATACAGATAGAACCCTGTGAGGCACTTGATAGAAGGCCTTATCGATCTCGGGTTTGTTAAACGGAGGTAGGAGAAAGACCCTCTATGGGTCCAAATTTGGTTAGGGACACCTCCGAGAAGGTCGACTTGATATGAAAGCATCTTCTCACGGCTCAGAGCCGGCAACTACACTGGCAAACAGTGGCAACCTTAAGAGTTTGAGGTGGGAGATCATGTCTTTTTAAAGGTGATGCCTAAGAGAGGAATGACCTGGTTTGGTAAGTGAGGAAAGCTGTCGCCGAGGTATATCGGCCCCTTCGAGGTACTCGAGAGGGTGGGTGCAGTGGCTTACCAGCTGGCGTTACCGCCAAATCTATCGGGTATTCATGCGGTATTCCATGTCTCTATACTCTGAAAATACACCCCGGATCCGACCCATGTAATGGATTGGGGGAGAGCTTGTTGTTGATGCTGATGGGACCTTCAAGGAGGGACCGGTACGCATCATGGATAGCCGGGAACAGGTTTTGCGAGGCAAGACCGTGCGACTAGTGAAGGTGCTGTGACAGCACCGAGGAGTGGAGGAGGCGACATGGGAACGTGAGGACACCATCCATACCAATTATCCCTTCTTATTTGAGGATGGAGGTACATTCTTATAGTCATTTAGCATTATTTGACTGTTGCATATGCATGTGATTATATGTGTATGTGTATGTGAATTTAGGGGACGAAATTCTTTTAAGGGGGGAAGAATGTAAAATCCGAGAAGATTTTTATACTTTTCCCAACAAAGGGCAAAATGGTAATTTGGCACTATTATACGGAACTGAAATACGCATTATCTAGAGCTCGTATGACACAACAGATTTTGTCATTGGATTCGTATCGCGAAAACTAGTCACCCTGTCGAATTTCGTCGAATTTGAATTTTTACACGTGGTTCGAGGCAGCTGGTTGGCGAATGACTTTTTAAAGGTCCCTTAAAAAATGAGTTTTATAAAATTTCCTTAGAATTAGATAAAATTTTAAATAAAATTAATTTGGATTTAAACCGAGATATAATGAATCCTTTCGGAACGAAAAATAGACCCGAAAATAGGAAATATGTGGTGCGACGTGGACCGCACATTTGTGACTATAAATATCATCCAAATATCTGAATTTTGAGAGAAATATCTCATAATTCAGCCCCCCTTGGCCGGCCAAAGAGAGAGAGAGAGAGAAAAGAGAAGAAAATAAGTTAGTTCTTCAAGCTTCCTACCTCGAATCTTTGAAGTTTCGTCGCTCGGATCAACTCGGACCAAGAGTTACAGTCGATTACCGCGGCAAGGGCTACGTCTATGTATCAAGGAAAGTGAATTTCACTGAAGATCCAAGAGGGGACTTTGGAGAAATCAAAGGTTCTTGGGCTTTGGTTGGTGTTCTTGGAAGTTCTACTACTTCCTACATGCTACAAGAGGTAGGGTTCTTCCTACTTTGGTTTTATTCCTACCTTTTGGGCTGATTTAAGAGGCTGTTTTGTGGCGGTTTAGGGACTATTTTTTGTGGCTGTTAAGGGGCTGAAATTGTGTGTTGTTAAGGGGCTGAAATTGTGACTATTTTGGGTGAAAATTATGGACTGGTTTATGGCTTGTCTAGGGGCTATTTTATGGGTTGTTTTATGGCTTGTTTAGGGGCTATTTTGTGGCTTGTTTCGGGGTCATTATGTGGCTTGTTTAGGAGCTATTATGTGGGCTATTTTCTGGGCATATTATATGTTTACATTATGCCTTGAGGATTAAGGGTGTTATTGCTTGATTATGTAATGACACACATGGTTGTTGTTGTTAGATAAAATGTTGATATCTGTGTATTAATATATTGACATTGTGAAGAGTTTTTGGTGGTTATATGCGTATGATATAATTGTCCATGATACATGATGAAATGTGTGATTTAAGTTGTCAATGTGACGTTCATTACATATGAGACATGACATTGATATGCAATAGTACATTACATTGCATTTGCATGGAGGCATCATATTCATGGGCTTAGACATAAATGTGGGTGGGTGTGTGTGTACGGGCATGGTTTATTCAAACATCATACTTGGTGATTGAAAGGTGGGCTCGGGAAAGTGGGATTGAATATCCTACTAAGTCGCACGGTCGCATGCATGGAAAAACTTGTGCCGGGTATAGTAAGTAGGGCTAGACTCTCCCTCGGGTGCAAGACCCGACCACATGGTTTAGGCACTTCCCGGCGGTGAAATTCTAGAAAAGTTTCGGAGTTTACGGAACTGGAGGTTGAGATACCAAAATCCATTGCCTAACAAGACACAAGATTTTGATTTATAAAGTACTCATTCAATGAGTAACACCCATCAATGATTTGGTTTTATATTGAAACAAATTTTATTCCAAACGATCATTAGATGGATTTTTCGTCAAATGACGATTTCATTTCACAAGTGCATTGCATTGTATTGTGGGAGTCGGTGAGGACTCGGGTTAAATTTGCATGAGTGAGTCTCATCTCATTTCATAGCATGACAGGGTAAAATCCCAAACATGGGGTTGCATTTTCTTGATTGAAAAGAATGTTGTTTGTAAATTGTTACATATTCACATTTCATATGCATCTAGGGTGGGGAGTAGCCTTTGTAGGAGATACTCTATTGAGTGTTGCTCACTTTATATGGGAAAACATTTCAGGTGCAAGACATACGCCACTGGATGACTCACCTTTAGAGCCTCAAGGGTGAAGAAGGCCGACTTGTGGCTTTTATAACTTATTTTGTAAAACTTTTGGAGAAATCTAGTCTTGACATGTAATTTTATGAAAGGGACTGTAACCGAACTTATGTGGACTATCAATTGATGTATGCTAGACCTCAGATGCGTCATGTAATTAACTGTTGTTATGGAATTGTGGATAAATAGACCCGATGTGGTCAATGTTTACTTATAAATGGACCCGGTGTGGTCAATGTTGAATATTGGACAACGGATGGGTCTTGTAATTGTACGATGCATAGGTTGTGTTTTTGGGTAGAGCTCCCCGTACAAAGGAAACTCTGCTTGAATTTTGTTAAATTAGGAATCCCGGTAAATGGGACAGAATGGTGTGATATCAAGTTACACGATATCCACGGGTATTCCGCGGGTTGATGGACGATCAACGGACACCTGGATTTTGGGGTGTCACAATTATAACTATAGAGTGAGTCACTCTAACTGAAAACCCTTGGTGAGAATTGCATCGATGGTGAATTTGGATGGCCAAAATGGATGTGGAAGTTTTTGGGTAAGTTGTTTAAAATTGCATGGTCATTACACACACACGACTCTAGAAGGGAGATGTGTAGGTTACCTATTTTTGAATAGCATTTTAAGTCTATGGTATGACTAATTGGTAACTAGTTCGGGTGAATGCAAAAATTTTGGTTCAAGGCACCCTAGGGTTGTTTAGGATGATGAAATATGTTTCAAATACTAGATATGAAACCAAAAAAAAAAAGGAAAAAGAACAAAAAGAGAAAGAAGTTTGCAGGTAACTTCATAGTAAACCTTCACTGGAAAAACTCATCCGCTAGGGATCACCTAGTGGTTTAAAAATGTAGTGAGTAGGACAGGAACAAATTAGAATACCATAGACTTTATTTTGTGGTTTACTTGACAGTGTTCATTTTGTTTGACTTAGAATTCCATTGCATGTGTTTTGAAATTGTCAACAATTAAATCGCATTACAATTTCGTAAATGAATTCAAGCAAAGTAAAACAGTGTGATTGTGTAGCATAGATCATGTTTTTGGATAGTTACTTTAAGAATTAGGTTGTTAGAATGTATTAGAGTCAAATAAGAAAGATAAAGTGGAATGGGAGTAAAAAAGAGCAACAAAGAAAAAATTTTGCAGAATTAAGGGCAGTTACTTGTACCAAGTCAAAGAGGTACCGGTAGCTAGAAGACAAAACACTCAGGTTATCGGTACCTGATTGATGAGGTACCGATACCTCGTGCCCTAATTTGCGAAAATTGAGGGTTTTAAAATGGGAAAATGGTTTTCATTTCATAATTCCCATTTCTTCTCCTCTGAAACACTCTCCTCTTGATAGAAACCTTCCAACCCATCTAAAAAACATTGGGCATCCGTCTAATTCCTCAACTACTCCACTCAAGGTTAGAATTTGGTGATCATGGCAAGTAATGGTAAGCACTCTTCCCCACCTATTGATATGTTTGCTTTGATTTGGGAAAGGGTTTTCCCATTTTTGGTTTTTAGTGTGCTAATGGCTTTGATGGCCCGCACAAAACAATAGAGTCTCGCCCCAATGAAACAAAGTGGCATGGGGACCCAAAGAAAGGCAGATGAAGCAAGCCCAAGTGGTGGGGAACAGAGGAAAAAAAAGGAATAGTGACCCCCATTCGGAGACCATTGGGGTGGGAAACATGACGTGTGAGCATTGGCTGGATAGACCTACTTTGGGGCCAGATTGTGATGTTTTTAAAACTATTGAGAACCATGGCTTACAATTTTGCTTCCAAGAGGTGAAGGGGTATGTGCTCCCTTTTTATCATAAATTGGTGCTTGTGGATATCAAGTTGGAGCTTTTGAGAATCATGGTGTAGGGGAAAAAATTAACGTCACTCAACAGTCATAGCTGAGGTGTTAAATTATCAAAGGCCTCCTTCTGATAGAATCAACTACCCTCATGACGTCTCTCCTAGTGACATGTTGTCCCCATCTGAGTTTGGCCCAATAGGCAAATAGAGTATCAAGAAAAGGAAGGCTATGACTCAAGGATCTAGGCACCCTGAGGAGAAGGCTGGGCCATCTATATCCACATCTACCCCTCCAATGACTCATCCCAAGCAGTTGGCTTGGATCGAGGAGAGATTGGATGAGTTTGGGGGAACTCTATAGCTGCTGACTTTGATGATGAAGAAAGTTTTTGAGCAGGCATTCCCGAGAGAGCCTATCCTTGAGGTGCCACCACCAACAGCTATTGCATCAGATATCCCATCATAGACTCCTAGCACTTCTATCCACCTTCCTACTCTAGCCCTCTCGATGGTATGCTTGAAGTGGCAGTTTCTGGAGAAGATGAGGCAGAGGATGATGGTGATGATAAGGGAGATGGTGATGATGATAGGGAGGATTAGAGGGGGGAGAGACAAGCAGTCATTTCTTGCCTTTTGTCTAGCAATTTTTAGGAGTCCTAGGTTGGAACTAGTTGGAGTAGGGATGACAGGCCTAGTAGAGGACTTTCTACGAAAATAGGCCAGTTTTTTGTGTTCTTTGTACTAAATGAAAACATCTATGCATGAAGAGCAATAATTTTGAGTTTAACTTTGTCCCGAATTCATTGGCTTAAATGCAATTTGATTTTAATATTTTGAATTAGTCTCTGAAATGAATAGCATGGATGGTAGTGTCATTAGAGCTTTAGTTTTATCTTTTGAATAAGATTTGCTAGGGACTAGACAAACTCGAGTTGGGAGGTGTGATGAGTGCGAAATATTGCATATTTAATAGCCTTATTAAATCAATTGTAATTTGTTTTTGTAATGTATTATTGAGAGTTAGCCTAAATTGGAGATTAGTGTAGAAAAGTATTGATTGTAGGTGATTAAATTGTAAATATAGGTGTTAATCACTTTGTAACGTAATCGGGGACAATGGGCAAGAAAGGAATTCAAGAAAAATGGCTCAGGACAAGAGAGGTACTGGTACCCTAATCCTTAGGTACCGGCACATGAGCTTACTAAAATTGAGGTACAGGTATTTGAGCTTACTCAAATTGAGATATCGATAACTGGCACTGTACCTCAAATTTTTGAAAAATTGAAGAATGAAGTAGGTATCGGTACCCTCATCACTTGGTACCGGTACTTGAGCCTACTACCATAGAGTTATCGGTACCTTATCACTTGGTACTAGTACCCAAAGTCCAAAAATCCCAAATTACTTTCTCCATGACTCCATCTACTACAAGGGCCCACTTCTTTATATCTGAACAATGTTTTGACCATTTCAACACTCCACCACAGCCTCATAACCTCTACATTTTTTCTATTTGCATGAAAGAGTGGAAAGGGTAATGATGAGATGATAAGGGAGAGAGTGGTTGAAAAGGAAGGGGGTATGCTTTGGACTGACTTCAGAAGCCTTTTAGATAACCTCTTCCCAAAGCAATCTATCTCAGCACATTCAATAGCAGGGGAAGAAGGAAGGATGTGGACGAAATTTATATACACTTTGACTTTTGGAAGATAATTTCAGCTTTTA
>CAUOFW020000869.1:0-176855 GCA_963454935.2 Ilex paraguariensis
TTTTAAATTTTTTTGAAACAGGGAATTGTTCCAAAACATGCAGTTTTGTATTCGTGATTAAAATGCCAATGCACTTGATTGCTTATTATACTGTTTGATAAGTTTATTATGCCAAACCCATCTCTCTGTTTGACAAGTTTATTGATGATGTGTATCAAACACATGACACTAACTTTGTCCAAGATGTTTACGGTTCCAACATATCAGTTCTTATACCATATCCATATTTTGTTTTTGTTCACAAATCATTTTTTTATGGATGAAAATTACTCCACAATCATCTGCTTAAGCTGATTCTAACAGTAACATCCTAGTTACTGATGACATTCAATGTGAGATGATAAAGGCTGATGCATTCTGGCTTTGGTAGTGTTTGATTTGTTTGCAATTTTGGAAGAATGAGGGCAGTTGTACTGAAATCTTGGGACTGGTTTGCTGTTAGGTTGGATGGTTTTGGCTGCAAGTTTTTTGAGATTTTACTTAAAAATGGCGCATGTCCCTTAGTTTTGTTTGGTTGTTTTTGTGAGGCTATGTGCCTTGATTGCTTCTTTTAATTTCTCTGTTTTATAATAAATAAAATTTCTTTCTGTTTTCTTAAAAAAAAAAAAAATAGTTACAAAAGTGTTTACTCGACTTCTTACCCCAATAATCGGGTAGGAATAACACACCTGATCAGATAAGATAGACCAAGAATTTTTTTTTTTGCAAAGTATCGGGTAGCAAGACAAAAGAGTATATTTTCTACCTATAGGTTAGGGTGAACACCCCTAGTATTAAGGAAGAGTGAGTCTGCTTTAGATATGTTTTTCAACGCAGTGCACAACTTTCTCCGACTATTTTTGGATGTTGCTGACGCTCTCCTCCAGTTTTTATATAATTAAATAATTCTTTATTTTTTTTAAATAGTAAAAATTTATCCATAGTAAAAAAAATAATTTTATTTTGAATATTAAAATTCAAAATATTTTTCAAATGAACAATGTTACAAAACCTAAATAAAACTCAAAAATTTACAGCTCAAATGCATATCATCTCTTAGATGAGTAAGTTTCATTAATTTATTCAGTGGGACTCACTCATCTAAGGGATGATATGCATTTGTGTTATAATTTTTGATTTTCATTTGAGTTATGTAGTATTTTTTTTTTCAAATAAGGTAAGATTTATTGACGTGAATAAACTGTTAAAAAAAATAAAATTGGAGAAACATCCAATTATTTGAGAATTGGAGGGAGCCAAACCCTTTTGAAGGAGGCTTTAGCTATTTTCTACATTAGGTTCTTTGTGGTGCATGACAGGACACTTGTCTAAGATTATAATTAAAATGTAAATAGATAAATTTATTGTGATTAAAATAATGTCACATGTTTGAATTACAAAAAAAATAAAAAAAATTATACTTTGAGCTCTTAATTATAACTCTATTTTTCAATAATTTTCGTCCAAAAAAATAACAAACATTTGTTATTGAGGCAAAGTGAAATAATTAAATAGTTGATGGGCTAATATAAAAATTTAATAATAGAGAGGACAAAATAAAACATGAATCATAGTTAAAGGGATGAAGTGTAATTTAGCTTCCACAACATGGAAAACATCCCACACATGATTGATTCCACTGAGAATCGCTAGAATTATCCTTATTTACATTGTGATTGACAAACTCCTTCGATATATTCATTGGTAATCATGTTACTATTTTACCTTTTTCCTAGCAGAGGGTACGACATGATTACCAATGAATATATCGAAGGAGTTTGTCAATCAAAATGTCCAACAAAATCCTTACCTGAGTACACAAAGACTGGATCAACAAATTGACATACTACTACTTCAACAGTTGCTATCTATTTTTACAACAAACAGTAATCCCCTCCCCAGTGCAAATTTACCTAGTATCCATGGCTGAAAGCAACTCTTGGCATATCTCCTTTTTCTTCTTCCTCATTATCCCTTGTGCATCTTCACTATACTTCAACCTATCTCGTATCGGACCTCATGATGCTAACGTCAATATAAAGATCACAAAAGATGCTAATGTCAATGAAGAAGGCATTCAAGTCACCCCAAATGTGGAATTTGGTTGGAAAATTGGTCGAGCAACATTCATGCAGCCGCTGCACTTATGGGACAAGGCTTCAGGGACCATGGCAGACTTCACAACCCATTTCTCTTTCGTAATTGATTCAGGTGGTGATGTTAACTATGGCGATGAGCTAGCTTTCTTCCTGGCCCCTGTCGATTACAATATCCCTGAAACCGCCACAGGTGGTACCCTTGGTCTTGTAGGTTGGAACGTGACATCAAACACAAACTCAACTGTGGGTCAATATGTTGCAGTGGAGTTTGATACTTGTCAGAATACTTGGGATCCCTCTTCCACACATGTAGGCATCAATATCGACTCTGTGAAATCTGTTTCTACCGCATTATGGTTGACCAATATTACACAAGGGACAGAAAATGAAGCTTGGATTAGCTATAATTCTAGTTCCAGCAGGCTCACAGTTGTTTTCACCAATTCTTCAAATAATGGAACCCAACTCGCCAGCCTTGAACATGTTGTGAATCTCAAGGATCACTTACCAGAATGGGTTATTTTTGGATTCTCAGCTGCAACAGCAGCTTTGTATGAGAAAAACAATGTTAAAACATGGGAGTTTAATTCGAGTTTACCAGTTGACACCGATTTAAGACCCCCAACTCCAACTCCAAGCCCAAATCCAGACCCCAATATAGTTGTCACCGGAGGAAAGAAAAACCAAATAGGATTAGTGGTGGGGTTGAGTGTAGGTCTCAGTGTTTTGGTTATGATCGGGGTGGCTTTGGTTGGTAATGGCGTGTGGAAAAAGGGGAAAGCCGAACAACAACAGATTGTTATTGAGTCGTCCATGGATGACCAATTTGAAAAGGGTAGCGGACCTAAGAAGTTCTTATATGGTGCATTGGTTTGTGCAACGAAAAACTTCGCAGAGCAAGAGAAGCTTGGAGAGGGAGGATTTGGTGGAGTTTATAGAGGTTTCTTGCGCGAATTGAATTCCTATGTTGCTATCAAGAGGATATCAAGGGAGTCTAAACAAGGGATAAGAGAATACGAGTCGGAAGTAACGGTCATCAGTTGCTTGAGGCACAGAAACTTGGTGCAGCTCAAAGGTTGGTGCCATGAGAAAAAAGAACTCCTACTTGTTTATGAGTTCCTGGCTAATGGTAGCTTAGATTCACATCTCTTCAAAAAAATAGTGTTGTCATGGAATCTGAGGTACAAAATTGCCAAAGGCTTGGCCTCGGCATTGCTCTATCTGCACGAAGGATGGGAAGAATGCGTACTACATAGGGATATAAAACCAAGCAATATTATGTTAGATTCAAATTTCAATGCGAAACTTGGGGATTTTGGGTTAGCTAGGCTGGTTGATCATGAAAAGGGATCGGAAACGACAGTTCTGGCAGGGACTTTGGGCTACATGGATCCTGAATGTGTCATAACAGGCAAGGCTAGCAAGGAGTCTGATGTATACAGCTTTGGAGTCGTTTGTTTGGAGATAGCATGTGGCAGAAAACCCAGTAGTTTTAGCGTGCAAGAAAGTCAGATGACAATTGTAGAATGGGTATGGGACCTTTATGAATCAGGAAGATTCTTGAAGCAGCAGACCAAAAACTATGTGTGGATTTTGACAAGCAAGAAATGGAAAGGTTGCTGGTGGTTGGCCTTTGGTGCACTCACCCAGACTATCATCTCCGATCGTCGATAAGGCAAGCTACTCTTGTCCTTAATTCTGAATCTCCCTTGCCTATTCTCCCATCAAAGATGCCACATGTCCCGACAAGTTTTGGTCTCCCAGCAAATATGCCTACATCTTGGTCCTCTTCGTCTAGTGGCACCATTATTTCGAAGAACAGCTGAATTTTCTCCATGTCTTCCACATCCGAAGAAGCTTTTTCCTCATCTGGATAAAGCCGACTCTGAGAATATCTGGCAAAAGATATGTATGATATTAGTCCCACATAAATGAGGGATGCATGATGAATAAGCTGTGGTACTCTAGTTCTAATAATTTCATGTTATTCTTAAATTTAAATTTGTGTACTGAAAGACCCTTGATGGTAGGCTTTCTTTGATGATCATCCATACAGGAACTAATGGTTTTAACCTGAACAAGTTATATTAAAATTTGATTTTTGAATTGCTAACCAAAATGCAGCTCTGCTGATTAGTTACGGCTATGCTAAAGGTGAAAAGATGTTTTAGCAGCTAGTGTACAGGAGGGCTATGAGAAAGACTCTAAATCGGTTCTGTTTTTTAATATGCAATCCAAGATTATGGTGGAAGACCTATCGGAAAAATATGTGTGGTTCAGTGATGACTTCAACATCGATCGTAATAAGTAGGTCAATTATATGTATAAATGATGCCTTGGTTGTGACATACTATGGCTGTAGCTACATTGATGCCACATGTTGAACTCTCATGCTAGATGTTATGAACATACTATAACAGACATTTGCGATTAGGGCAATGTGAAATAATAAAAGTAATTGAGAGAATAAAGTGAAAAATACAATAATTGAGAAGGCAATAAAAAAAAGATCATAGTTAAGAGGATAAAAATGTAATTTAACCATAGAAATATGCACATCTAACCTCCTCGTATCGACCAAAAGAAAACATCTACACTAGATTGTCCTTATTCATATGTAATTCGATTACTTCATCTTTACTGCGCTCTTTCTTTTCTTTTGAATTCTTCTCCTCAATGGGGGACAGCAAGGCTCTGCAAAGGACTCCGCAAAGTGGCAATATGTTTGTTATTGATTTAAAATAATTATTCTGGGTCAAGTTTGATAATGTACAAATTGAGTTTGTACATTCCCTGTCAAGTATGAGTAATAAATACAATAATTAAAGTAGAGAGAATACGAAAATTTTAGTGGTTCAGTCAAGGTGACCTATGTCCACTCTCTGAATGACTAGGGTCGCCAGATATTTTATTAACTCAAATGTGCAAAGAGAGCAAAGAGCTACAAGCTGCGAGGGAGAGGAGAAAGTTGTGCTCAACAAGGTATGATCTATCCCTCAAGTGTTGGTAGGGCTTACAATTTATAGTTGCTCCAATAACAAATTGAGACGAGTTATTAGTAACCAAGTAGCTATTTTATTGGAAGTGACAATATCTTCTCAACAGGCAAGGCAGTTACGGGGCTCTCTATGAGATTCGGTTAAAGAATGACAAGGGGTGTTGACCATCTCCAAGGCGACAAGGATAAGACTTTGGATGACCCTTACTCTAAGGTGGCAAGAAGGAGGCTCTTGGATGACCTTTACTCCAAGGTGGTAGAGGAGGAGGCTCTTAGATGACCTTACATGCTCCCTGCTGATGTAGCTCCTTGATCTTGATAAACTTATCCAAGTTGACTACGTTGATCTGAACTTGCTAGATCTCTAGAAGATTGGCTATGAACTTGGACCGGACTTATAATTTGAGTTGGGCCATTGAGTTTGACCCATCAAAATTAAAATAAAAAAAAAATATTGAATCAAATATTTTAAGATCGATCTCAAAAAATATAACTTTTGAGGTCAAGTTACGCTTTTTCTTAAAAGTAATTTACAATTTTATTGAGATTTTTGGGCTCTATCTTAAAGTTAAAATCCATTCTAACGCACTTCATGATTGAACCCTCCCAAAAAATCGTTTGTGGGGTACGGTACTATTTTTTTTTTTTTGGCTACTATAGAATTCTTCTTATTGGCATTGTGATTGACAAACTCCTTTGATGTAATCTCTTGGTAATCCATTCAGGACGGCTTTTAACTTTTCCCTTTGTCTATTTTTTTGGCCAGCTACAAAGACTATTTTTAGTTTATATATAACATCCATTGAGAAGTTGACATGATTGTGCAAAATGGCCGGCCACTTGCAATTTGTTAAATTTCTCAGCAAAAAAAAAAAAAAAATGTTTACGATCTATAGCAACGTTTGGGAGAGGTAATAATAGTCTTATAAAATGACTAATTCCTGGACTTGAATCCATGGCCCATGGGTATGAGGCGAGTGTCGTCCAAGATGCTAAAACCATAAAAACTCATACAATATGTCCAACAAAATCCTTAGCTGAGTACACAACGACTGGATCAACAAATTGGCATACTACTACTTCAACAGTTGCTAGTTATTTATACAACGAACAGTCGTCCCCTCCCCAATGCAAATTTTACCTAGTACCCATGGCTGAAAGCAACTCTTGGCATGTCTCCTTTTTCTTCTTCCTCATTATCCCTTGTGCATCTCCACTATACTTCAATCTATCTCGTATCGGACCTCATGATGCTAACGTCAATATAAACATCACAGGAGCTGCATATATCACAGGAGAAGGCATCCAAGTCACCCCAAATGAGCGCAATGTGACATTAGGTCGAAGAATTGGTCGGGCCACATACATCCAACCGCTGCACTTATGGGACAACGCTTCAGGGACCATGGCAGACTTCACAACCCATTTCTCTTTCGTAATTGATTCAGAGGGTAGTGATCGCTATGGACATGGGCTAGCTTTTTTCCTGGCTCCTGTCGGTTCCAATATCCCTGAAAGCGCCACAGGTGTACCCTTGGTCTTGTAGGTTGGAACATGACATCAAACACAAACTCAACTGTGGGTCATTTTGTTGCAGTGGAATTTGATACTTTTCAGGATACTTGGGATCCCCATTTCACACATGTAGGTATCAATATCAACTCTATGGAATCTGTTTCTACTGCAATATGGTTGAACGATATTACACAAGGGATAGAAAATGAAGCTTGGATTAGCTATAATTCTTCTTCCAGAAGGCTCACAGTTGTTTTCACCAATTTTTCAAATAATGGAACTCAGCATGCTAGCCTTAACTGTGTTGTGAATCTACAGGATCACTTACCAGAATGGGTTATTTTTGGCTTCTCAGCCGCAACAGGAAATCTTTTTGAGAGAAATAATATTAGAACATGGGAGTTTAATTCAAGTTTACAAGCTCAAAATGATACAAGAAGTGCAAGTCTGGATCCCAATAGAAGCATCACAAGAAGAGGGAAAGATAAGAAAGGACTAGTGGTTGGGTTATCTGTGGGTATTTCGGTTATTTTCGGGTTGGGTTTGCTTGGCTATGGCTTGTTTAAAAAGAGAAAAAGGGGAGAACAAGATCTTCTCTTTGAGCCATCCATGGATGACCAATTCGAAAAGGGTAGTGGACCTAAGAAATTCTCACACGGAGAATTGGTTCG
Source organism: Ilex paraguariensis (assembly GCA_963454935.2). NCBI lineage: Eukaryota > Viridiplantae > Streptophyta > Magnoliopsida > Aquifoliales > Aquifoliaceae > Ilex > Ilex paraguariensis. The sequence continues at coordinate 7,263 of CAUOFW020000869.1, forward strand.
TGCAACTAACAACTTTGCGAAGGAAGAGAAGCTTGGAGAGGGAGGGTTTGGTGGTGTTTATAGAGGTTTCTTGAAGGAGTTAAACTCCTATGTTGCTGTTAAAAGGGTATCGAGTGGGTCAAAACAGGGGATAAAGGAGTATGCCTCAGAGGTCAAGACCATCAGTCGACTCAGGCATAGGAATCTGGTGCAGCTAATTGGTTGGTGCCATGAGAGAAGAGAACTTCTACTTGTTTATGACTTTATGCCCAATGGTAGCTTAGATACTCTATCTTTTCAAAGAAAAAAACTTGTTGACTTGGGTGATGAGGTACAAAATTGCTCAAGGCTTGGCCTCTGCAATACTCTATCTACACGAGGAATGGGAACAATGTGTGGTGCATAGAGATATAAAATCAAGCAATGTTATGTTAGATATAAATTTCAATACAAAACTTGGGGATTTTGGGTTAGCTAGGATGATTGATCATGGAAAAGGATCCACGACAGATTTGGCAGGGATCATTGGCTACATGGATCCTGCATGTATCATAACTGACAAGTCTAGTAAAGAGTCAGATGTATACAGTTTTGGAATTATTGCATTAGAATTAGTACGTGGAAGAAAACCCATAGATCTCAATGCCCCAGAAAGTCAGATAAGAATGGTTGAGTGGGTTTGAAACTTTTCTGGAATGGGTAAGCTACTTGAAGTAATTGACCCGAAACTATCTGCAGATTTTGATGAGCAAGAAATTGAACATTTGATGATTGTGGGGCTTTGGTGTGCTCACCCAGATCCCAGTCACTGGCCTTCAATTAGACAAGCAATTCAGGTCCTCAATTTTGAAGCCGCATTGCCCATTCATCCGTCCCAAATGCCAGTGCCTACATATACAGCTCCCTCAGCACATATGGCTACTTCCTCGCAGCTGTTGTCCTATGGAACCATTGTATCCGAAAGCATCTAGGTCTAGTCTTCCAGCTACATTTATGACACCGATTCCTCAAAGGTTACCACATCTTCCGTAGCTTTGTCTCCATCTGCATCGCTTCTGTAGACATAGTGGGTATATACAATTAATAAGTGTGTCTGTAAGGTATTCAATATCTAAAAATTTTACTTTTGAATCAAACATGCATTATATTAACTTGCATTTTTCATAAACTAATTAATGGTAGCATAATTCTCATATTTGTAGTTAATTACCATAATAATGAAAATTTTGGGATGTCTAGACTGGAAAGTCCACAGATTCAGATTCGGTTTCCAAATGGAGACTTCAACCAACTTCTCCTTAACCCCAATTTTTCCTGACAATTGTCTCCATGGTGTGACTTTGTAGCTCTCTCTTTGGACACCAACTTTCTCTCCGGTCCACCTCATTTCCCCTTATATCTTGACCTTCATAACAAATAATTCTCCTTTTTTTTTTTTTTTGAAGAAAAAATAATTCTCCCTCAAAACAACTTATCACATGCATTTGTGATCCCAAGGACTTTTCAACATGTTGAGATCTACTTTTGATAAAAGTTAGACAATGTCTGACACTACTGGTCACTGCCAAAACGAGTAGAAATTAGAGTAGTTTGAGAGAACAAAATGTTTGTTTTGGTGAGGAACGGGGCCACAAAGCTCATAAGTGTATCATTATGGGGTGGGCTAGCTAGGAATCAAATAACTGCAGTCTAGAATTAGCATGTGAAAGAAAATTCATTCATCACAAGGCAAAGGAAGTTAGATAAGAAGAGTCCAAGTGGTTTGACAGCTTATGCATTATGAAAGCTTACCAAATCAGCAGATCACCTAGTATAAACATGATCTATAGTGGAACATCTGAAAATTTTTTAGGAATTTATATGTACATTCAGATAGCAATCCCAGGCCTATTTTCGGCCAGGAATTCATGCTGTTAACTTAAATTTGAAGCACCATTGGGCATTGACAAATCTTCGTCCAAGATGCTCATGTCAACTAATTTTGTTGCGCCTGTTACTACATCTCCATTTTGATTCCTAAAGTGGTCCTTATTTTCTGAGGTAGCCAAATCTAGTCTGCAAGCTGTGGTTATGATGACATCTATCAATTTTCACATCATCTTCTGCAGCTTCTTTTCCATGTGCATCCCTTTGGAAGGCATGATAAGTTGACATAAAGGGTGCCTAAGATTGTCATGTACTTGAGGTGTAATAATTCCTGTGTACTAAACCATACGAATTATTAAATTTTACTTAATTAGTATTTGATGAAGGTATTCTAAACCGACTAGCTCATCTCTGCAAAAGAGGTTCTAGGTAGCAAAGGCGAAGTTCTACGTAGCTGCCCTCATCCTAATTCTGCTATGAAGATACTACTTGGGGTGCATCCAACTCCTACTAGGAATATACAGATAATCAAGGAGGTGAAGAAGTATATGGAAAGAGATCCCACCAAGTCCAACACAGACCCCCTTGATTTTCTTCTAGAATATCTTCTACTTATTTAGCAGATAATCCTTACGTAAAAAGGGTAATTTTACATGATTAAGGTATGCCATACGAGCCAACCCAAAATAATAAGCTTTCATTAGACTAGGACCATAAAAGGCTCCATTTGGCATGGATTACTTGAATGCCGTAGCGCCTAGTACTCAAACATTAGCTCAAGAAACCTAAAAAGGCGTGATCAGCTAATATCCTTGAACCGATAGTCAACTTTTGGGCTAACCTAGCTTCCTCCACCCTAGGGACCAAACAAGGGGTCATTGGTGTTAACTCTGAGCAATCAAAATCAAAAAAAATAAGAGAAAGGGAGAAGAGAATATTATTGAAACACAATTAGCCATAACAAATCTTGAAAGAAAATTATATATAAGAGATCTTTATACAGTAAATTAAGTTAGGGCAATATAAAAAAAAATAAATGACTAAACTATCCCTAAGTCTAAATAAAATAACTATTCTAACACCCTCCCTCAAACTCATGATGTGGTAACATTAAACATTAAGAGTTTGCTAAGAAGAAAACGGAAGCGTGCAATGGTGTGAGATTTCGTAAAGAAACGATCAGCAAGTAGCCAATGCAATCAAACTATCTCTGCTGTTATGAAGGCCATAGCATGATACTCAGCTTTAGCAGATGATCGAGCCACAACAATTTGTTTCTTACTTTTCCACGAAATATGACAATCACCAATGAAGAGACAGAAATCAATAGTGGACTTGTGATCCATAGAGTCACCAACCCAGTCTGCACTAGAGTAAGCACGAAGTTCTAGAGACAATCAAATAGCAATGAGAGGTCCAATAGAAAACCAAAGCTCAACAAAAACCACCAACAACAATGCTCAACAAAACAAATCCTAACAAAGAAAAAAAAAATCAGAACTAGTCCCAAACCAACAGTAGTCAAAATCAGAAACTAGAACAAAAAAAAATAGTCAATGCCAAATAATGCAAAGTTCGCCACAAATCAACTTTGCAAATCAAATACACACCTAGTAGTTCTTTCACAAAATCAGACCCAAAGGCTCAAATCCACTACTCAAAAGTGGAAACAAAAGTTTCCTGCTTATTCAGTACAACGCTATGACAAATAGCAAGCCCAAACGAACAAATCAAAAACCAGCAACATGATAACTCACCAATGCACAAAACCAACCAATCAACAAACCAGTCCAAAAACCCAAAGCAATAGTAGAAAACGAAGAAAAAACAACCAGACTAGCAATCAGAAGAAGCAGAAGAAGAAGAAGCACCAACAGAAGAGAAGAGGCAACAACAAGTCAACAAAAATAGCAATCCAAACAGCAGATCTCAACCTACCAACTTCACAAACCAGAAACTAATGAAGAAACAGATGCTCAATAGGCCTTAATACAAGCATCTCGAGCCAATAAATCAAACCAGCAATTCAACAACTAGACAACTCAAATTCCATAACTTTCAAAAGTCCAGAAGACAAATAGAGGCAGCAAAACAGTAGCAAAACACAAAAAAGGCACTAAAAATCAAAATTCAGTACTGTTTACAGCATGAATAGTAAAGTCGGTACCGTTCACAGCGCGTGAACAATATTTTCGGCACTGTTCACAGCCCTTGGAATCACAAATAAGTAACAATCTACCAATCACTAGCTCTCAAATCACACAATCCAACAATATATTCTTCCTCCAATTAAATTACTGTAATGCAACAATATATATTTTGGATCGAAACAATGCTACGATATCATGTTAACTTTAATCAATCAAAGAAAAGTAAGAAGAAGAAAGAAAAAAATATTATTGAGATACAATTAATCAGAACAAAGTTTAAAGAAAAATTACATATAAGAGGTCTATATATATATAATAAACTAAGTTAGGGCAACATAAAAGAAAATAAATAACTAAACTATCCCTAAGTTTAAATATAATAACTATTCTAAAAATTGGCACCATGATTAAGTCAAACCGCTGCCCATTGGAGACCCAATTTTTTCCATTGACGGTTTAATACAATCTTTCCTTTAGGTTTTATATCAGTGGGTAAAGGCTTTTCCATATCCTTCTTCTCTTGGTTATGATTTTATCATTATTTTCTGAGTCTTACCACATAACATAATGTGTGATTCAACAAAGTCAATGTAGCACACAGGATAGGAACTTAAGCTGATTGAGTTAATGGGTTGGATTACACATCCCATAGCATAACCACAGAATTCATCAAGGTTAACATCAACTTGACTCGGTTGCCGAATGCAGAAGAGTTTTTTGGTCTTTCGATTAAATCGGATAGGAATACGGAATAATCATCTATTTCCGCATTCCTATCCTACCCTACCTGCATTAATTAATATATATATATACACATATATATATAAACTTAAAAATCCTAATTGTCTATTGAGTCCCGAGAGCGCCTCACACCTCACCTCACTCCACTCCTTCTCTCCTCCTTCATCGTTCAGTTCCGATTCCAGGTACTCTTCTCTCTCTTTCTCTCTGCGCAATCTGGTGTGGTCTGGCCTGGTTTGATCGCGCATTCCTCTGGGGTGGTCTGGTATGATCTGATTACGATCTGGTGTGGTATGGTCTGGTCGCGATCTGGGGTGCTCTCTCTCTCTCTCTTTCTCTCTGCGCGACCTTTCTTCCTCATGAATCGTCTGGTCTGAATCACGATGGCCTAGTTTGATCGGGTCTAGTCTGAGTCACGATCACTTGGTTGGAAAAAAAAAAAAAGCAACCCACCCCTCTATTTGTCAACCTATCAGATGGATTAATAGAAGAACCTGTGGATTCTTTCTTATTAGTTTTACATTGATGATAATATGTGCACTTCTAACTGAATTCTGTTCCCTTTGTGTTGAATTTTTGTTGATCAGTTTGGGGGGGAAAGAGAACTGCTATTGAAAAAAGGTAATCGTACTCTTCTAGTCTCCAACCATGTTTTTCATTTCGATAATAATCTTTGTTTGGTTGAATGGTTTTTTTTTTTTTTTTCGGATAAATTAATTGAACGATGTTATTCAATATGAACAAGATTTGCAAATCCTTTATTGCTCTAATAAATCAAATGCATATCGAATTTTAGTGCAAGTATGGTGGAGGTTGTTTGCTGCCTTGCCATATCTAAGGCAGGTTTTGGCTGTTTCTCTTGGTAGAAATTCCTGTCTTCTCAACTCTTCTTTCTTTTATATTGTGTTAAAACTACTTAATATTAGAGGCATGTTAAAGGCCTTTTTATTTTTTTTTTAAATTTTTTGAAACAGGGAATTGTTCCAAAACATGCAGTTTTGTATTCGTGATTAAAATGCCAATGCACTTGATTGCTTATTATACTGTTTGATAAGTTTATTATGCCAAACCCATCTCTCTGTTTGACAAGTTTATTGATGATGTGTATCAAACACATGGCACTAACTTTGCCCAAGATGTTTACGGTTCCAACATATCAGTTCTTATACCATCTCCATATTTTGTTTTTGTTCACAAATCATTTTTTTATGGATGAAATTACTCCACAATCATCTGCTTAAGCTGATTCTAACAATAACATCCAAGTTACTGATGACATTCAATGTGAGATGATAAAGGCTGATGCATTCTGGCTTTGGTAGTGTTTGATTTGTTTGCAATTTTGGAAGAATGAGGGCAGTTGTACTGAAATCTTGGGACCGGTTGCTGTTAGGTTGGATGGCTGCAAGTTTTTTGAGATTTTACTTAAAAATGGCGCATGTCCCTTAGTTTTGTTTGGTTGTTTTTGTGAGGCTATGTGCCTTGATTGCTTCTTTTAATTTCTCTGTTTTATAAATAAATAAAATTTCCTTTCTGTTTTCTTAAAAAAAAAAAAATAGTTACAAAAGTGTTTACCCGACTTCTTACCCCAATAATCGGGTAGGAATAACACACCTGATCAGATAAGATAGGCCAAGAAATTTTTTTTTTGTAAAGTATCGGGTAGCAAGACAGAAGAGTATATTTCCTACCCATAGGTTAGGGTGAACACCCCTAGTATTAAGGAAGAGTGAGTCTGCTTTAGATATGTTTTTCAACGCAGTGCACAACTTTACAGAGTATAGAAATGGATCACATGTAACCTTATAAGGATGAATCCAGCTAGGGTATTGAAAAAATTTACAGCCCCTCCTTTTTTCATCGAATGACACATGACACAATGTAAAGTTTCTTTAGTTTATAATTTCATTTATTTTCTAATTTTAGAGATCAACAATTACAAATAAATCATGACAAAATCTATAGTTCATTCGATATGGTATCAAAAAATTACTTTTCAATACCATCTACTCCTATTTAAGGACAGGACTAAGAACAAAGAGAGTATTGTCATTGGAAGATGAAGAACATCTGGGCCACCATTGCAATGTCATTGCCACCACAATTGTACCTCAAGAAACAATTTCGTGTCCAATACATTGGTCCACCACCAACTGGAATTAAAAGAGAGTAGGGGAAGTGAGATAGGATGAGAGCAGGTGTGGCAAATGGGTGGGTTGGGTTTGATATGGGTTGGATTAAATTGGACTGTGTTAAAGTAAATCAAATTTATTTTTTACTCCCATAGTAAATGGGTTATAATGGGTTGAATTTATAACGGATTGGGTTAAACCGATTAACCCATAAAATAATTAAAATTCTTAATAGACACATTAGTACACCAAAATACACACACATTAGTAGTACACCAAAACACAAATATACATAAACATACTAATGCACCAAAATACACACAAACTAATATATTAAAAATACACACACTAATATACTAATACACCAAAAATACACACACATATACTAATACAAAAACTAAAACATATTTAATAAAAAAAATATACACATAATGGGGTTGGGATCAATTATGGGCTATGGGTTAGTCTGTGGGTCGACTCATGTGTTATAGGTTAACCCATGGGTTATGGATCATGGGCCGACCCATGGGTTATGGATCAACCAATGGATCATGGGTCGACCCGTGAGTCCTGAGTGGTGTATTAGTGTGTGTGTGTTTTGGTGTATTAGTGTATATGTGTGTATTTTTTGGTGTAATAGTGTGTATATTTTTTAATATATTAGTATATTTATTTAATTTTATTACTTGTGTTATTTAATAAAAAGATAAATACTCAATTCAATGGATACCCTTTTGTAATTCATATTATCCCGCTTAATTAAAATGAATCATATTACCCAACTCATTTAGAACGCATATTAATTAATGTAGATACTTAACTCATTTATTCATGGGCGGATTGAACAAATTAATGGGTAATGAGTTAAGATTGTTACCTCTAGACGAGAGAAACAAAGATTCGGGGGATGGACGGTCAGTGAATTGGTGAGAAAGAAAATAATTGATTTTGTTGGTATTCTTGTAATTAGGAGGAACACTGATATATCCAATGCAATTTTCTTTTGTTATTGGTCGAAGACATGCACAAATACACACAACATAGTCCGCACATCATATCCAATGTAATTTTAGGAATAAAAGAATTAGACATTGTAAAAAATTTAAGATTAAAAATCAAGTAATACCAATGAGTAAACAATTTAGATATTTAGGATCAAACATTGAAAATGATGGATAGCTTGGAGATGATGCAACTCATAAAATCAACGCCGATTGCCTTAAATGGAGAAAAGTTTCTGGCATTTATGTGGTTGGAGGATACTAATAAAATTAAAAGGTAAGTTTTATCAAACAATTATTAGGACAACAATGTTGTATGAGATAGAATGTTGGGCAACTAGGAAACAATATAGTGACATAATGAGTATAGCAGAAATAAGAATATTAAGGTGGATGTGTGAAAAAATAAGAAAATATATAATAAGAAATGACCGTTTTAGAGAAATGTTAGAAGTAGTTCCAATTGAAGATAAATTAAGAGAAAATAAATTAAGATGGTTTGGTTATATTTAACGAATGTCGAAAGAGGCACCAGTTCGAAAAAATAAGATAATCTCTCTTAATGGTATTGGAAGTAAGGGTTGACCTAAATTAATATTGAATAAAATAATAAGAAAAGATATGAAAATATTTAACTTAAATTAACTTAGAGTACACGATCGAAATAAATGACGAAGACGGACTGATATAGCGGACCCGAACTAATTGACTTAATTTGGTATTCTTATAATTACAAATATTATAGAAGGGTATTTCTATCTTTAAAAAAAAATTACTGCATCGACACTCTCAAATTAAGTGCGTGTATCACGCATGCTGTTAATATAGATGAAAATTGTATAATCACGCATTTTAGTCACAAACTATGTGAGAGTTATGTACTTATTTTTAAATATCAGTGAGGTGATGTGCAAAACGGTATACCATGAGGGGACAAAATGAAGTTTGCCCCTTTTTCTGGTTTGATACAAAAATTTGTTTTAATTTTATTACTAGAAGAGTTTCGGGCAATACATAGTATTTTTAATTTCTCTCGTCATAATCTTATCATCCGACTATTACCGCCACCCCCACTCCCACCACCTCCCCTCGTCCCATAGTCAATAAAATGTAAGAAGTTTGAATTTGATTAAGGTAGTTTAAATTTTATTGTGAAAATTGGGACTGAATCCTCCAAAATGGATTTATAATGACTTGAATCCGTCAAAAAAACTTATTTGATGATAAGTCCATTTTTTATCTTACTAATAAATACTTAAGTTCACTATTTTTTAAATTTCAAAAATATCCTTAATAGTGTTATTTTGTTCAATTATAAAAACCTTAAAGATCTTGAAAGGAGCTTTAAATTAATTCCTTAAACTAGAAATTATCATCCCTTAATTCATTCAAAAATTAAAATTTAAATGTATATTCTCTCTCTCATTAGAAGAAGATCATCACTCTAGTACAACGAATCTTTCTCATTAGATATCATTTATTCATCCATAGCATCAAAATCAGTAGGGTTTGGAACACCATCAACAACTACTATATCTTCTACTGCGTTCTGGTCATCATGAACTTTTATGTCATTGGTTTTCGAAAAAAAAAAGATTGAAAACTTGCTCAATGTGTTATTAGTTTAATCCTTATTTTTTTTCCATGTTACTACGTTTTTTGTTGACCATGTTACTATTTTTTCTAATTGACCATGTTACTATTTTTTTTTTCATGATAATATTTTTTATTGAGTATGTTATTATTTTTTTAGTGTTACTTTTATGGATGCTGAAGAATCGAAGACTTCTTTCTCTAGTTATGAGTTTGAATGTTATTATTTTTATTTTTAATTTTGTTCAATGTTTCATATTGCTATTTTCTTTTTGTTGAGCATGTTACTATGTTTGTTAAACATGTTATTATTTTTGTTGAACATTTTAATATTTTTGTTATTTTTTAAAATATTAATATTGAATTTTATCATTTTTTTATGTTTAAATGTTACTATTTGTTATATATATATATATATATATATATATATATATCAAATCATCTCATAAATACTGATCCAACGATTATAATTTGACTTAACTCTAATACTCTTATCTCTCATATAACTCTCTCTTTCTTATCTTTTAGACATTTTAAACACACTATCTCATCTATTATATGTATATATATATATATATATTTGAAACTATCGGAAATGAACGGGAACACACTATCTTATGTTTTTTTATGTTTAGAAATGAATTTAATTTTTTTTTATTTCTTTAAAATTGAAAAAGTACAAGAACGGGATAAGATTGAATTCATTTTAAATTAAATGGTTCAAATTTCATCCAAATACACCCAGCTTAATCCAACTGCTGACAGCACATCCCACGCAAAAACTAAATCCTGTTCAATTTAACTACACCCATATGCCATTCACCCAGTCTTACACATAACCCAAAGTCACGCGTGTTCCTTTTTCCCAAGTCAGACTTCTTTTCTCTTCTCTCCCCGCTCGCTCTGCCATGGCTCCTCTGCGACTAGGTACCTCTCTTTCTCTTTCTCACACACACATACACACACACACACAACACACAGTCGAACACACACACAACAGATCGCTCATCTGCCATGTCTCTCTCTCTCTGCCATGGCTCCTTTGCTGTCGCCTAGGTACCTCCCTCCCTCTTTCTCTCTCCACTGCCACCCTTTCTGTCACACGCACACACATACAATCGCACACACACAGAAACACAATCACGCACACATAGAGACGTAATCGCACATACACACGCACCCACTATCACACACGTCGCACACATATAACACACACATCGCACATACACACAACAACAGACACACACACATACACACAACAACACACACGCACAAATACACACTACAGCACACACAACGCAAATTGGATTGATAATTTGGGGGGGGGGTTTTGTAGCTTTTATATGATTTTTATTTTCATATTGGGAATTAATTTGGGTGTTTTGAATGTCATATTTTCAAATAATTTTGAGAAGTTTTGTAAGAATAAGATTTTCAAATTAGGTTTTTTCATAGGATTGTAAGTTTGTATTGAATGTTATAGTTGTTTGTCGTATTTTAATAAAATGTTAATAGTTATTAGTGATATTTGATCGAATTTTATGGTTTTGAAATTGAATGTTAAGATTTTCAAATTGAAAAATTTTCATGGATTAGGGTTTGTGCAATTATAAATTGGGTTTTTTTATGAAAGATGTTTGTAGGGTTTTGATTGAATGTAATTTAGGGTTATTATATGTAATTTATCTTTGAGCTTGTACTGGCATCCTAACTTTGGTAATGTTACTGTTTTGAATTTTGGTTAACAATTTAGATATTCATTGATTAATGTTTAGACATTTATATATCTCATTTACAGTAGTAACACTGTTAATTTTTTAATTTTGCATGTTTTTCATGTAATGATAATTTTTTTATCTTAAACTGAATTGAATAGAGAATGACCAAGTATTTTATGTACCAATGCTGTTAATTGTTTTCATGTATTTGGAAGATGACTAAATTGAATGTTTTTCATTTTTCATGTACTAACATTGTTAATTGTTTTCATGTTCTTCGTGTTTTGCACTGTTAATTTTTTATGTTTGTTGAAATTCCTGAGAACTAGGTAATGCCCTGAGTGGTAATTTTTTTTAGCTGTGTGAACGACTGTTTTTTTATTTGTGCTCTTTTAAATTTATGGTTCTTTCATAATTACATGTTTGTCTCTTTAATACTGAGATTCAGTCTGGGGTTATGCAACTACTCCACTTTGGTGCTTTGAAGTAAGATTTTTGGCTTAATCTATTGAGTATTTTATTTGCATTGGTGATATACATCTTATTTGTGGTTTTGAATATGAATTTTAGTTTAATTTTTATGTGGATTGTGAATTTTAGTTTAATGAGCAGCCTTAATGAAATTGATAGATTTAGGTGATGTGCATTTAAGTCAAGAACCCATTTCAATAATCTAATTGTGTTTAAATTGAATACTAAGGGAATATGTCAAATTCCTTTTGTTCTTTGATTCCATATGGGTGAGTATTGAAGAGTTTGAATATTTAAGGGATTGAACTATTATGAGTGTTTTTGTAGTTGCGAAAATAAGAGTAGATAACTTGTTATTCTTTTTCTATGTTTAGGATCTTTCTATTGAGAACTCAATTGCTTTTAAAGGGTGCAATACTCAGGATGAGATTCTTGGAAATAAAATAAAGGTATGTGTTGGTTTCCTTTTCAATTTTCCTCCTTTTTTTTTTTCACAAAGCTAGCTAATTTTGCATAGTTGCAGTTGTTAGTTGGTTGTGATTGTGAATTAATATGTAGTGTTATGTTTTTTGGGATCCTTGACTACATGGGAATGTTTGTGCTAAGAGAGTTACTTGGGATTATGGAATGTGTTATTTTTTAACTGGGATATTTTGAACCTATAGTTTACCTTTTATGCAAATAGGTTGAAAATAGTTATTATTTGGGTTAAATTGTTTGAATTTTTCTTGGATTACTTGGGTTGATCGATGGAGTTTGAACTTATTTGTGCTAAGTTTGTCTTTTAATTTGTTTTGTAGCTCCGTGTTCGCACCCTTAATTTGGGAGATGATTCATAAATTTAGGGATGCTGATCTATAATAATAAGATAGAAGCAATTTTGAATCCATTTTTACTTCAAAATTATTCCACTTTTAATTCAATTGGGAAAGCACAAGGACGACTTAGTTGATGAGAATTGGGGTTACGTGGCTGTGTAGAGAGCTGAGTCAAAGGGTTCTTGCTTGACTCTTCCTTTGAACTCTCACTTTCTTTACTGGTAGAATTACCGTCATCACCCTTATACCCAGTATTGCCTTCTAACCTTAGTTGAACTTCAAGAATTTCAAATACTTCTTCATTGATCACATTAAACCTTGAATCATTTATTGAAAAACTTGACTTAACATGTGAATACAGAATCTATTGATTTTGTTGTTTGCGACCTTTAAAATAACTTAATACTGAAATTGGATAACTCTTCATTTGCCAAATCTTAATGTGGAGTTGTTCTAGGTGATGTTATACTTTGGCTAAAATTATTTAATTAATTATATATTTGATCTTGCAATGTTGAGAGTGTGCAAAATGCTATGGGACCAGAGCGGAACTGGAGTTTAAACTGCCATCTTATATGTCTATTTTTTTTTCATCTCATTTTGTTAGGATGCAATAAATGTTATTTTGGTTTGGATTTGTGTAGTGACTAAAATATGATGTTGTCTTTGAGATTGATTTATCCTTGAGATTGATTACGCAATTGTTTGTTTTGGACAGTGATGCAATTGGTGTCACTTTAGACAAATTGAGAATTTTGCCACAATTTTTTTAAAAAATAGCATGGGTTAAATTAATTTTAATTACTTTAATTAAAAAAAATGAAGAAAAAATTATTTCAAATTGAATGTTTTTTTAAGATGCAAAGTGCATTTAGGCATGGGTTATTACTAAAATATGATGTTGAAGTCCTTCATCCCAATCATACAATTGAAGTCCAAAGAAGATAAATGTGTTGTGTGTGACAATTTGCATCTATTTTGTTTGTTCCATGTTTAGTATGGTGACTTAATTATACACGATTATGAGGATATGTTTGATTTGACGTGTATTTATGGTTATTTTGGTGGTTGGGTATGGAATGTTGATTTTGAGAGAAATAGAATTGAATCGTATTGGTATGGGGCATTATGATAATTGTTATGTATAATTATGAGTTTTGTAGACAAGTTGATATTTTTTTTAGCTTCTATTTTAAGAAAAAATTTTGTCGAAAGTTTTAAGAAATTGTGGGGATTATATTGATTTTAGTTTTTTTAATTAATAAAAATGAAGTAAAAATTATTACAAATTAACAATTTGGTTTAGGTTTTTAAGTGCCTCTAGGCAATGTAGTATTTGTGAAATTTTAATTTAATTTTTTGTTATCCCATGCCTTTAGGCACGGACAATTATTAGTATATATATATATATATATATATATATATATATATATATATATATATATATATATATATAATATATATATATATATATATATATATATATATATATATATATATATATATATATATATATATATATATATATATATATATATAGTCCTAACCTATATATGAATATGGATAGATATGAGAGAGAAAATTTTTTAATGTTAATCCAACTCCTAAAATATAGGAGTTTTTAATTTTTAGTTTTACATCACTTCTAAAGAAAAGAGATAGTCTGGTAAATTGACAAAAAATGGACTTTATAACAAATAAGTTTCTTTAGCGGACTTAAGTCCAAATAAATTCATATAAAGGGATCAGCCTCCAAATTTCTCTTGGTTATTTTAGACTTAGGGTCCGTCTTAGATAAATTGTTTTGTTTTTGATTTTTTGGTTTTTGTTTTCAGTTTTTGCCAAAAAAAAAAAAAAAAACAACAACAACAACATGTTTGGGTTGTATTTTTATTTTTTTTTCCAGCTAATTCGTTTTGAAAATAAGGTCAAAATTTGTAAACATAAAAAAATATTTTGAAAAGAGTAATGCTAGATGGACTTAAAAATTAAACTTGATAATTCTAATCATTAAATAGGTAATAGATCCCAATAAATGTTGAAACCCACAGTGAAATCAATAGTTGTTAATGATGCACAAATTGATTTTATGCACCTGTCAAGTGACTGATAATTAATATAGTAATTAAGAAGTAAGAGAGCAACACAAGCAAGACAAGAATGTAGAGTAGTTCGATCAACGTGACGTATGTCCACTATTTGGGCTAGGATGACTTGAGTATTTTATTACTTCGAGGAGTATGGGGAAAGCAAGGAGATACAATCAATGAGAGAGAGATGAGAGTGACAGTAGATGTGTTTGATTGTGTGTGATGTCCCCCAAGTATTGGCGGGACTTACAATTTATAGTCGTCTCCTAACAAATTGAGGCAGCTTACCAGTAACTAAAAGGCTAATTTGGTGGAGGTGACATCATCTTCATAACGGATGAGGCAGTTGCAGAGCTATCCTCAAGACCAGGTCTGAAGATGACATAGTTGACTTCTTCGCTCCTTACTCCAAGGTGGCTTGGATGAGGCTCTTGAGATGGCATTTACTCCAAGGTGGTTTGGATGAGACTTTTGGAATGATGCTTACTCCAAGATGACTTGGATGAGACTATTGGGATGGAGCTTACTCCAAGGTAGCTTGGATGAGGCTCTTGGGATGATGCTTACTCTAAGATAGCTTAGATGAGGCTCTTGGGATGGCGTTGCCTACTCCTTAATGACAGGGCTCTTGGAGCCTGACTAGGCATGAATCTCTTTTGGGCTTGACACATTGGGTTTTATCTAGTGGATCCTTTATTAAAGTTGGGCCCACACACCTGAGTTGGGTCTTGGGCCGGGCCCATCATTTCCCCCCCAATGCCCGAGTCTAATAAAACTTGGAGAAGAGAGCATTTAGCTGAATTTGGACTCTGGCGGAAGAAGTCTCCTTTTGATTGATAACCCATTTTCCTTGTTGATACGGTTCTTTCCCATAAGACATTCCTTGCCATGAGCTAGGTGACTAGAGACCGCTGTTAGATGAAGGAGGGGAGATGCAAGAAGTCATTAACATAGGAGAGGAGGTAGCCAACGACGGAGCAATAGGTGTCGAAGTTGGCGCATAGGCTAGCGTTGGCGAGGCAGCGGGTGCTGGGGAGTCCAGGTGCTACATGGACGTCGAGGGCAACAAGAGGATCCAGGTGGGCTTCGGTGGTGAGGTGCCAAAGGCACGGCCAGGCCTCAACGATGGGCAAAGATGCCATGGGCGAGGCGTCATGGGCATCGCTGAGGGTAAGGCAAGGAAGGCGCCACTTGGTGTGGTGCCGTTGGGCAAGGCTCCGTTTGGAGAGGCGTCGTATGGAAGGGCACCATAGGTGCTATCGATTGAGCAAGGTGATCGGAGAACGTTAAGGCAGGCACGCTTGGGCGCCGGATGCAGAGAGGTGCAAACTTGGGCCACCATAGGAGTTGAGGCTTGGAGGTAGACTAACCAGGTTGAAGTCATCGAAGCTGAAGGGGAGAACGTGGCTGAGGGCGATCGTGCAAGGGGAGTGGCGCTATGGGCGTTGCTGGCTAGCGACTTTGTTGATCGCGATGGAGGAGTGATGTTTGGGGACAAGCACAGGTAGGGCTTGTTTGCGGTAGGTGTTAAGTGCGGGAGTTCTACGATAATGAGTCGGTGGTGCCGGATGGACACGAAAAGGATGAGGGCTGATTGTTGACATTCAATCTAATGTAGTCTCGCAGGTTGCAGATGGCCTAAGTTTCAAAAGCGTGTCTAGAGATGGCAAAATTAATGTTATTCCAACATCAAAATATCTAACATGATTACCTGGAGAGAAAAACAAACTGTTTGCGTGAGAGTAAAGACAAAGTTTGAGGATTGCTCGTGAAAGAGCTACACCTTTTTAGATCGAGCTTTTTGAAACTCATGAAAGAGTCGATAAACTGGAGGTAGGCTAACTATGAGGCTGCCCACATGAGAGCAGAGGTTTTGAAGGTTGATCGTGAGAGAGCTGCTCCTTTTGAGACCCAATTTTTGGTGACCCATGAGAGAGCCGTTAAGCTGGAGTTATAGGCTGCATGTTTTAGAGCAAAATAGAGGCCAAAATTTTGGTGACCTACAAAAAAACAGTTTAGTTGGAGATATAGGCTACCTGCTGGGGAGTAGAGCAGAGATAGACCAAGATTTTAACGACTCATGAGAGAGTCGCTCAACTGGAGATATAAGTTGTCTGCTTGAGAGTAGAGCAGAGGCCAAACTTTTGATGACCCGTGAGAGAGCTGCTCAGTTGGAGATATAAGCTGCTTTCTTCAGAGCAGAGCAGAGATAGACTAAGCTTTTCGCGACCCGCGAGAGAGCCGCTTAGTTGGGGATATAGGTTGTCTGGTTGAGAGCAAAGCAAAAATAGACCAACTTTTTGGTGACCCACAAGAGAGCCGTTTAGCTAGAGATATAGGCTGTCTTCTTGAGAGTAGAACATAGTAGAGATATGTCAAGCTTGTGGTGACCTGTGAGATGATTTAGCTCGCTTGGACCTGTTGATGTCATTAACTTTCATATATTTTTGAGCTTTTGACAATAGTTCTGACATGTTTTTTGGTGGTAACTTCATTACTGAAAAAAGGAAACTCGATGAGTGGAGGCCTTCCAAAAAGGCAGTCATGATGACTTTGTCATTGGACTCCTCGATTTGGAGGACCTCCTCGTTAAAACAAGTGAGGTAACTCCTCAGACTCTTGTCTAGATTTTGTTTTATGCTGAGCAGATGAGTGGCAAGCTTTTGGTGGTGGCGTCCACTAATGAATGTCACAAAGGATCTACTTAGTTCAGCGAAGGAGCCTATGGAGGCCAGGGTGAGCTTGGCGAACCACCGTCGGGCAAATCCCTTTAGGGTAGTTGGGAAGGCTCTATACATGATTTCATCAGGAATATTGTGCAGCTTTATAAGTGTCGAGGTCATCCAGTGGGTCTTTTGTGCCATCAATTGCTTCCACTGATGGCATTCTGAATTTTTGGGAAAGTGGGTAATTTGCCAGATCGACTACAAAAGGCGTGTCAGTGCGCCTTACGAGGTACTCAATAGTTTCTGGTCCTTGCGCCTTCATGGTGTTGAAGATGCCACCCAATTGATTCTGTAGTTCTTTGATTTTCTCATCCCAATGATTGGAGACTCCTTTGGATGGGTAATGAAAGTGGCTCTCATGTTCCACACATTGATTTTCTCCCTCATCCTTTTGGAAAGGAGGGTCTCCAGCATGGGAAGTGGGAGCTGGAGAAGGAGGAGGAGTTGCTCCATGGTGTTGAGGAGGGGCTCCCCTAAAGGGGGCGCCCAAGTGGGGAGCTCCTTGACGCCCAAGGCGTGGAGCTTCTCTGGCCTGATGTCCTCCAGGCTACACACCTCCTTGTTGTTCAGCAAGCATCAATTGCAGGATCTACTATTTCTGAGTTACGCACTATTGCATTGTTTCCAACATCTGATGTGTATTCAAAATAGGATTAGTTGGTGGAGAGGCAACATTCTCCTCTTGTGGTGGATTGTCTTCGGGCAGATCTATGGATCTGCTGGTGATCACCATAGGTATAACAAGAAAAGTGATTAGGTTTTATGCCATAAACGACGCTAAACTGATGATGCACAAATTGATTTTATGCACCACCTGTCAAGTGACTAATAATTAATGCAGTAATTAAGAAGTAAGAGAACAATACAAACATGACTAAGATGTAGAGTGGTTCAGTTAATGTGACCTACGTCCACTATAAAGGGCTAGGATGGTTTGAGTATTTTATTACTTCGAGAAGTGTAGGGAGATACAAGTAATGAGAAAGAGATGAGAGCAACAACAGATGTGCTTGATTGCGTGTGATGCCCCCAAGTATTGGCGGGGCTTACAATTTATAATCGTCTCCTAACAGATTAAAGCTGTTTATTAGTAATTAAAAGGCTAATTTGGTGGAGGTGGTTTCATCTTCGCAATGGATAAGGCAGTTGTGGAGCTCAAGACCAGGTTTTAGGATGGCGTGGTTGTCTTCTTCGCTCCTTACTCCAAGGTGGCTTGGATGAGGCTTTTGGGATGAATTTTACTCCAAGGTAGCTTGGATGAAGCTCTTGGGATGACGCTTACTCCAAGGTGACTTGGATGAGGCTCTTGGGATGGTGCTTACTCCAAGGTGACTTGGATAAAGCTTTTGAGATGACGCTTACTCCAAGGTAGCTTTATATGAGGCTCTTGAGATGACGCTTACTCCAAGGTAGCTTGATTGAGACTCTTGGGATAACGCCGCCTACTCCTTGATGACTGGGCCCTCAGAGCCTTGATGAGCCTGATTGGGCGTAGATCTCTTTTGGGCGGGACCTATTAAATTTTGTCTAATGGATCCTTTATTCAAGTTGGGCCCACAACCTGAGTTGAGTCTTGGGCCTGGTCCATTAATTGTAATTATTAAATTTAATTTTTAAGTTTATTTTTAAAATTTATGTAGCATTGCTTTTTTAAAAAATATAAAAAATCTATGAAAAGCCACATCATTTTTTCAATAATAAAAAACGCAAACATTAAAAAAAAAAAAGAATGACTTTTTGAACAACATCTTCAGCTCCATATATTTAAAAAATAGTATATACGGATAACTTGTATCTAACGCTAACCCTCGACATTCTAAACAAAAAAGTTATACTCAAGTAAGGGTATCTACCAAGCCAACAAAAAAAGTTGTGCTAAATTAAGGGTGTCTACCGAGCTATGTCGTGCTACTCCTATGAGATTATGTAAACAAAATTATAAATTCTAATTTTTTACTTATAAAATTTTCCAATCGTGTTGTTCATTTTTAACTTTAATTTAATTCATTTAATTATTATAAAACTTGGTCAAAAGTCCATCAAAGTTCTCTTTTAATCCATTAAATGCAAGCAAGGTAAGTAGAGAGGATTGTCATTTTCTGGGAAACGTGACTGTTTTTGTAGTCATCAACTTAATTAAGGATATTTTTGTCGAACATTTATTTTATAAATTTTTTGTCTTAAAAGTGTTCTAAGCTGAACCTAAAACTCCACAAGCCATTGAAAGTGGACTTCTTGGCATGTTTTCCTAAAATAAAACTTGAATATGTGTGTGTGAGAGAAAGAGAGAGTGAGCGTGTCTGACATGATATCACTAACCAATAATAAAATTTCAAATGGATAAGGTGAACCCCAATACATAGAGGAAGAGTGAAGAGTTATTTGCGTATAAGACAAATTGATTATTAATTTTTGTGAGGTTCCTTTAGTTATTTGTTGCTAGCCAAATTGTATAAAAAGCATCAAGGACGAGTAAATTTGGTTTAGATATTCTGTTTGAACGAGGCTTTTGCTATTTTCTACACTAGGTTATTTGTGGTGCATGACATGTGTGTAAGATTATAATTTAAATGTGTAACCAAAATATAATTAAAAATTTGAATGTCACATGTTTAAATTACGGAATAATTTCTATGTATATAGGAATAAAAATATGTATATCTGATCCTTTTTATATCGCCCAACATGGAAAATATCCTACACTAAATTGTCCTTATTCGTTTGAATTATTCTCCTCTACGGGGGAAATCAAGGCTCTACCTTCGATTTTTCAAGAAGGAAAAGGCTCTGCAAATGACTCTGCAACTGGTTGTTATCTATTTATAGGATTTGACTTTGGTGTTGAAGGAGATATGTACCGAAATATATATTATATACTAGCAATAATAATATAAGAATTAGATGTTCTAAGAGTTAACAAAATTCCCATCTTTATTTATATTGGTTGTTACGTACACATCCAAGTTGAATTTCAATTCACTAAACTAACATTCAATTGCATCACAAACAATAATTTCATCAAGTTAACAACAAATAAAAATTTAATTTCATCAAATTAATATTTAAAATTGAATTTCACCAAATTAAAGTCAATTAATATTAGATTTATTTAATTCACGATTTAGTTTCATCAAATTAACATCAAATTGAACTTCAATTTCATCAAATTAACACCTATTTTTATCAATTTAATATCAATTCATTCAATCTCATCCCACTAACATTGATTTTTTTTTCAATTTACCATTCAATTTTATCAATTGTACATTTGATTTCAAAAGATTAACATTAATTTTATCAATTTAATACCAAATTGATAGTCAATGGGTGAAATTTACGTTACAGTAAGCCGCGGTAAAGGATACAATTTTTCCTAGCTTACAAATTGGATGAACGTGGTTGTGTGTGAAAATTAGTGCTTGAGGCATGAAGAAAATGAAATTGTAGGACATGATCATTGTATGGTTTTAATTTGTCATTTATGAAAAAATATATGGCTGACATCATCACCTTTTGAATGTGTTAGTAATGTCTCTAATGACAAGGGTAGTATGTGGATGGACATATAAATTATAAGGGATGACAATGATATTTTAGAAATTATAAAGGGTGTTCCTATAATTAAGTCATTTTTCATGGAGTGCCAGTGAAATTTATCCTAATTTTTTTTGGGAAAAATGGAACTTATTTGAATAAAAGTCTATTTAAAAAAATATTTTAGATAAAACTCTATTTTGAGGCAAAGTGGCTGAAGTACCCATTATGCAGGCTTACTGATGCATCAAACTCTTTCTCCCTCTCTCTATTTTCTCTTACTATTATTGTTACTCTATTTTTTTTTCTCTCTCTCTATGTTACTCTCTCCCCCTATTTTCCCTCTCAAACTCTTTCTCTTCTCTAAGTAATCAAGGCACCATTACTCTCTCTCTTTTCATATTTTCTCTTTCTCTTCTCCCTCTTGTTTTTTCTCTCTATTGAAGAAGTATAGAAAGGTGGCATACAGTGACACATGGTAGAGACAAATTGAAGAAGAGATAAATGTGATATTTATGTCACTCTTTGATGTATTTGGTTGGTGTCATTCTTTGTAGTCTCTGCAATGTGTCACTGTATGTTATCCTTATTTGTTTGGTATCACCCTTTGATATATCTCTTTGGTGTCATACTTTTATGTATCTCTTCGGTGTTATATTTTGATGTATCTATTTGGTGTCACTCTTTGCAATCTCTACCATGTGCCACTTGTATGCTACCTATCCGTATTTTGTTAATAAAGGGATAAAATAGGGGGGGAGAGAGAGTAACAGTATCTTGAATACATAGGGGACAAAAAGAGTTTAAGAGAGAAAATATGGGGAAAGAATGGGAGTAGAGTGAGAGAGAGCGAGCGAGAGAGAGAAAATAAGAGAGTAACAGTAGGAGAAAATATGGAGAGAGAGAGAGAGAGAGAGTATAAGAATAAATGTTCAAAATTCAAATAACTGATAAAATTAAATCAAATTTTTACATATTTGAAAAGAAAATAACTGTCAATCAATTATGCATTGTTTAAGAAAGGGTAATTACGTAGTACAAGAAAAAAATAAACTAAATTGTATACCTAATAACAAAAAATCTATGTATAATAAGACTTGATAA
Organism: Ilex paraguariensis; assembly: GCA_963454935.2. NCBI lineage: Eukaryota > Viridiplantae > Streptophyta > Magnoliopsida > Aquifoliales > Aquifoliaceae > Ilex > Ilex paraguariensis. The sequence continues at coordinate 29,186 of CAUOFW020000869.1, forward strand.
CATAAAAATCTGAACTATAAACTTTCTCTCAAATAAGTCTTAGAAAATATACCCACACCTAATTTTCCCATTTTTTTGGTACCATAGAATTCTCCTTATTTACATTGTTATTGACAAACTCTTTGATATATCTCTTATAATCATGTTACCATTTTGCCTTTTTAAATAGAGCGTATGAGTCATCCATTCAAGACGGTTTTTGACTTTTCCCTTTGTTAATTTTTTTGGCCGGCTATAAAGATTATTTTTACCTATGGCCGGCCCCTTGCAATTTGTTAAATTTCTCAACAAAAAAATAAAAGTTGTACCGCCCATAACAACTTTTGAAAGGTGTAAATAATAGACAATCTTATGAAATGACTAATTCCTGGACTCGAACCCATGGCCCATGCGGTATGAGGCGAGTGCTGTACAATATGCTAAAACCATAAGAACTCAATACACAATGTCCAACAAAGAGCGTTTCAAGGCAGATTCATTTGCTGCTCAATGAATATATATGAACAAATTGACATACACAATGTCCAACAAAATCCTTAGCTGAATACACAGACTGGATCAACAAATTGGCATACTACTACATCAACAGTTGCTAGCTATTTATACAACAAACTGTAATCCCCTCCCCAATGCAAATTTACCTAGTATCCATGGCTGAAAGCAACTCTTGGCATATCTCCTTTTTCTTCTTCCTCATTATCCCTTGTGCATCTCCACTATACTTCAATCTATCTCGTATCGGACCTCATGATGCTAACGTCAATATAAACATCACAGGAGCTGCATATATCACTGGAGAAGGGATCCAACTCACCCCAAATGAGCGCGATGTGACATTAGCTCGAAGAATTGATCGGGCCACATACATCCAACCGCTGCACTTATGGGACAACGCTTCAGGGACCATGGCAGACTTCACAACCCATTTCTCTTTTGTAATTGATTCAGGTGGTGATGTTTACTATGGTGATGGGCTAGCTTTCTTCCTGGCTCCTGTCGGTTCCAATATCCCTGAAAGTGCCATAGGTGGTACCCTTGGTCTTGTAGGTTGGAACATGACATCAAACACAAACTCAACTGTGGGTCAATTTGTTGCAGTAGAGTTTGATACTTATCAGAATACTTGGGATCCCTCTTTCACACATGTAGGCATCAATATCAACTCTGTGGAATCTGTTTCTACCGCAATATGGTTGAACAATATTACACAAGGGACAGAAAATGAAGCGTGGATTAGCTATAATTCTAGTTCCAGCAGGCTCACAGTTGTTTTCACCTATTCTTCAAATAATGGAACCCAACCCGCCAGCCTTGACTATGTTGTGAACCTGAGGGATCACCTACCAGAAAGGGTTATTTTTGGATTCTCAGCTACAACGGGAGATCTATTTGAGAGAAATAATATTAAAACATGGGAGTTTAATTCAAATTTACAAGATCAAAATGATTCAAGAAGCCCAACTCCAATCCCAAGTCCAGATCCCAATCTAATCACCGCTGGAAAAGAGAAATATACGAGAGGAATAGTGGTCGGGTTATCTGTGTGTGTTTTGGTTATTTTCGTGTTGGGTTTGCTTGGCTATGGCTTGTTTAAGAAGAGAAAAAGGGAAGAACAAGAAGATCGTGTCTTTGAGTCATCCATGGATGACCAATTTGAAAAGGGTAGTGGACCTAAGAAATTCTCATATGGAGAATTGTTTCGTGCAACGAACAACTTTGCAGAGGAAGAGAAGCTTGGAGAGGGAGGGTTTGGTGGTGTTTATAGAGGTTTCTTGAAGGAGTTAAACTCCTATGTTGCTGTTAAAAGGCAGTGCCGGCCCATGCACTAGGCCATTAAGGCCATTGCCCAGGGACCCAAATGAAACAAAAATTTTGGGACCTCAAATTAAATTTTTATGAATTTTTTGAAAGTTGATATACTTAATTAGATTTATTTGACAAAAAGTACATAGAACAAAGTGTGAGTTAAAAAGACATAAATACCCTTTTTAAGCTCATTTAATTCAAAATTTTTTATCTTTAATGTATCTTGATTCATGTATATTTGTTAATATATATATATATATATATATATTTGAATTATCTTTAATGCACCTTGATTCATGCGTATTTTTTTTTGAAAAGTGATTTTGTTTTCAAATTATATTAAATGCACCTTGATTCAAGTATTTTTTTTTGAAAAATAGTTTTATTTTCAAATTAATTGAATATCCAAATAATATAATAGTATAACAAATACACTGTAAGAAAAACAGTGTTCAATAATTTTGTATATATGGTAACAAATTCAAAACGAAGATGAACTATTTTGAATGAAATTATATGAAACTATATGTTTGACAAAATGTAATAGTACAATATTTTGTGTAAATAGCTTGTTACACTATTATTGTGATATTGTAACATTGTTAGTGTTACACTTTTATTGTTACATTGTTATTGTTACACTTTATATTGTTATACTGTTATTGTAACACTATTTGAATATTAAATTAATTTTAAAATAAAATCACTTTCTAAAAAAAAATGCATGAATCAAGGTGCATTAAAAGATAATTCAAAATTTAGATTAGAGATTTAACAACAAATGTATATATACATACATACATACATAATTATTTGTGTGCATATATATATATATATATATATATATATTAAAGTTCTCTCATAAAACTAGAAGATGTTTAATGCACCACTTTCCAAAGAAAAATGGTGCATTAAATACACATGGATTAATGGAGGGCAAAAATGTCACAATAAAAATAGATAAATTCAAATTATGTACTTGGATACAAATAAGTATCAAAATTAAGTACTTAGTACCTTACATTTTTTAGTGTGTATTTTTTGCCAAATAAGTCTAATTTGATGTACTCTCTTACAATTTACCTAATTTAATACAATTTTATTAGACTTAATTTTTCGATTTAATTTGACTTAATGCATTTTTACCATTAAATTAGTAAGAAAAAATAACATTGAATAAGTTTACTAAAAATCAAATAACTATAATTTATTAAGTGTTAAAATTAGGTCCCTAAATTAAATACAAGTAATAGTATTGTAAAATTTTTAGAATTTCTTACAAAAACATTTAGGGCCTTAAAGTTTGAACTTATGTGTTTTATATTTGCCCAATGTTTATGATATATGAAAAATATGTGTTATCACCTAATAAATATTTTTTCTAACTTATTATCAAAAAAAAAAACTGTATAATATATTGTCTATCAGCTAATAGTTATAAATTATAACTTTATATGTTTTTAGATTAAATTTGAGGTTACTTCAAATTTAGGATAAATTTTTACTTAATAATTTTTTTAAAGCGTATAAAAATGACTATAAAATAAAGTGAATAGAAATATTTCACTATCTAAAACTAATTATAACCATAATTGTCTTATTAAAATTTTTTTGGTTAAAACATTTCGATGGTTCTCTACAATATTAAAACATGTTTCATACCATTTAATTTACACAAATTTTAACTTTTTATTTATTATGAAAAAAAGTCATTTTGTTAGTTAGTTTAAATTTTCATTCTCTTTAATAGAAAATTAACTTAATTATATTTGGTCAAAAATTCGACTTTTGCTAATTGAATTTTAATGTATAAAACTTGAATTTAAAATTTCAATTAATATTTTGAATCTCAAAAAAGAAAAAGAAAAATATATTAAATAATTTAATTTTTGACAATTATTTATATTATTGCAAAATATATTAATAGGGCCTAATTTAAAATTTTTGCCTAGCCCCTCATGTATGCTGGGCCGCCCATGTTAAAAGGATATCGAGTGAGTCTAAACAGGGGATAAAGGAGTATGCCTCAGAGGTAAAGACCATCAGTCGACTCAGACATAGGAATCTGGTGCAGCTTATTGGTTGGTGCCATGAGAGAAGAAAACTTCTACTTGTTTATGACTTCGTGCCCAATGGTAGCTTTAGATACTCATCTTTTCAAAGAAAAAAACTTGTTGACTTGGGTGATGAGGTACAAAATTGCTCAAGGCTTGGCCTTTGGACTACTCTATTTACACGAGGAATGGGAACAATGTGTAGTGCATAGAGATATAAAATCAAACAATGTTATGTTAGATATAAATTTCAATGTAAAATTTGGGGATTTTGGATTAGGTAGGATGATTGATCATGGAAAATGATCTCAAACGACAGTTTTGGCAGGGACCATGGGTTACATGGATCCTGCATGTATCATAACAAGCAAGTCTAACAAGGAATCAAATGTATAAAACTTTGAAATTGTAGCATTGGAATTGGCATGTGGAAGAAAACTCATAAATCCGAATGCCGCAGAAAGTCAAATAAGAATGGTTGAGTGGGTTTGGAACCTTTATGGAATGGATAAGCTTCTTGAAGTAGTTGACCCGAAACTAACTACAGATTTTGATCAGCAAGAAATTGAACATTTGATGATTGTGGGGCTTTGGTGTGCTCACCCAGATCCCACTCACTGGCCTTCAATTAGACAGGCTATTGATGTCCTTAATTTTGAAGCCAAATTGCCCATTCTTCCGTCCCAAATGCCAGTGCCTACATATTCAGCTACCTCAGCACATACGTCTACTTTCTCACAACTGTTGTCCTATGGCAACATTGAGTTTGAGAGCATCCAGGTCCAGTCTTCCAGCTACATTTACAACACTGATTCCTCAAGGGTTACAACATCTTCTGTAGCTTCGTCTCCATCTGCATCGCTTCTGTAGACACAATGGGTAAGTATGAAGAATATGTGTAGCTTTGGTTTACATGTCTCTTAAGGTATTTAATATCTAAAATTTTAATTTTTGAATCAAACAATGTATCTATTTACATTTTCATAAACTAATTAATGGTTGCATAGTTCTCGTGTTTGTAGTTAATTACCATAATAATGAAAATTTTGGGATCTTTAAACTGGAAAGTCCACATATTCAAATTCGGTTTCCAAATGGAGACTCCAACCAACTTCTCCTTAACCACAATTTTTCCTAGCAATTGTCTCCAAGGTGTGACTTTGTAGATCTCTCTTAGGATACCTTCTTTCTCTCTTGTCCACCTCATTTCCCCTTGTCTCCTGCCTTTCATAACAAATAATTCTCCTTGAAAGCAACTTATCACTCGGAGGGGTGTTCACCCTACTCTACAGGTAGGAAATATTGTCTTCCTACTTCTTACTCGATATTTTGCCGAAATTTTTTTTCTTGGCTACCCTACCCGATCAGGTGTGGTATTCTTACCCAACTTCCTATCCGAATAATCGGGTAGGAAATCGGGTAAATATTTTTGTAGTTATTAATTTTTGGATCATTTTAACAATTTAATTAAATAACATGCACTAATTTAACAATACAATAAATCAATAACACTAAAACTTAAAACAACTACAACAACAATTATAATAAAATATAAGAAAGTATGAACATCAATCCATCATAATTATTACACAAATACAAACAATTATTTTAAGTTTAAACCATATGAAATACATTAAAATCATAATTACTCAAATAGTTCACCACAAATCATGAAACATACACAAAAAACAAGTCCATATTTTCGTAACTCAAACATCCATAATAATAACAATGTTATAATATAAATTATACCAAACAAATACTCTTATAATTACTAAAAAAATATAAAAAAAAATTAAATAAATTTTTTGCGGGTAGAGTAGGGTAGGAATGTGAAAATTAATGAGTATTCTATATTCTTACCCGATTTTTGCGACTAACCGTTCCGTAGGATCGAATAAGATAAAAAATTGTGACCAATCAAAAATTTAAACACCCCTACTTATAACAGTCAGTGGGTGATCCCAAGGATCTTTCAACATGCTAAGATCTACTTTTGATAAAAGGTAGACAACGTTTGACACTATTAGTCACTGCTAAAACAAGTAGAAATTAGAGTTTCTTGGGAGAACAAAATATTTGTTGTGGTGGGGACCTGGCCACAGAGCTCATAAGTGTATCATTATGGGTTGGGCTAGCTAGGGAACAAATAACTGCAGTCTGGAATTAGCATGTGAAAGAAAATTCATTCATCACCAGGCCAAGAAAGTTAAATAAGAAGAGTCCAAGTGGTTTGACGCCTTATGCATTGTGAAAGCTTACCAAAGCAGCAGACCTCCGAGTATAAACATATTCGGTAATGGAACCGACGCAACACTTGAAAATTGTTAGGCATTGATATGTACATCCAGATAGCAATCCCTGGCCTATTTTCGGCCAGCAATGCGTGTTTTTGACTTAAATTTGAAGCTCCATTGGGCATTGACTACTCTTCGTCCCAGATGTTCATGCCAACTAATTTTGTTTCCCTATTAGTACATCTCATTTTTAATTCACAAAGTGGTCCTTATTTTCTGAGTGCAGCTAAATCTAGTCTTCAAGTTATGTTCACGATGACATCTATCAATTTTCACATCATCTTGTGCAGCTTCTTTTCTATGTGCATCCCTTTTGAAAGCATGATAAGTTGACATAAAGGGTCCCTAAGATTGTCATGTATTTGAGGGGTAATAATAAACTACAGGAATGTTTTACTTTTACTTACAGGAATTTGAATGTATCCTGAACCAACTAGCTCACCCCTACAAAAGAGGTTCTAGGTAGCAAATGCAGAGTTGGTGAGCAAAACTGCCCTCATCCTAGTTCTGCTATGAAGGCACAGCTTGGGGTGCATCCCAGTTCCAACTCCTACTAGGAATCTACAAATAATCGAGGAGGTGAAGAAGTATATGGAAAGAGATCCCACCAAGTCCAGCACAGACCCACTTTATTTTCTTCTAGGATATCTTCTACTTATTCAGTAGATAATCCTCAAGTAAAAAGGTTAATTTTACATGATTAAAGTATGTCATACGAGCCAACCCAACGTAACAAGCCTTCATTAGACCAGGACCAGAAAGGCTCCATCTAGAATGGATTACTTGAACGCTGTAACACCTAGTACTCAAACATTGGCTCAAGAAACCTGAAAAGACGTGATCACCTTACAACCTTGAACTAATAATCAACTTTTGGGCTAACCTAGCCTCCTCCACCCCTCGGGACCAACAAGAGGTAGTTGGCACAATGATTAAGTGAAATAGCTGCCCATCAGAGACCCAATTTTTTGCCATTAACAGTAGCAATAATGATCAATACTTCAGTTTTATGCAATCTTTCCTTTAGGTTCTATATCAGTGAGTAAAGGTTTTTTCATATCCTTCTTCTCTTGGTTACGATTTTATCATTAGTTTCTTAGTCTTAACACATAACAGAATGTGTGACTCAACAAAGTCAATGTAGCACACAGGATAGGAACTTAAACTGCTTGGGTAGGATAATAGGATTACACTTTCCAAAGCATAATCCAACCTAATTCATCAAGGTTAACATCAACTTGACCCGGTTGCCCAAAATCCAATGCAACATCAACAGAATATAGAAATGGATCACATTTAACCTTATTAAGGATGAATCCGACTAGGTTATCGGAAAATTTTACTGTTCCTCCTTTTTTCATCCAATGGCACAACATGACACACCGAAGTTTCTTTAGTTTATAATTTCGTTTTATTTTTTCTAATTTTCAAGATCAACAATTACAAATAAATCATGACAAAATCTACAATTCCTTCGGTTTTGTTATCAAAAAATCACATTTCCATACTAGAGTCTTCTCCTTTTTAAGGACAGTATTAAGAAAAAACAGAGTATTATCATACAAGATGAAGAACAAATTGGTCAGGAATAAGAACAAACATAATCAAGTCATGTTGTGATCGTGCAGCAATTATGGTGAATAGTAAGGAATCAAACAATTAAGAAAACAAGAGAAAATAACACACAGAGATTTACGTGGTTCGGTAATGTGCCTACATCCACGAGAGCGGGCGGCCGTTCTTTTTCATTATTAAAAGTAGGGTTACATCTTAAGTATTTATATAACCCTAATACGGACGTATTTATAAAAATACCCCTGTTCCGCCTGCTCCGGCATCTACCTCCTTGCCATTGTGCACACAGTAAATATGAGCCACACATACTCTAACAATCTCCACCTTGGCAAATATTCACCCCTTAGGAGAAAAAAAAAAGGACATGTATTCGGGAACTCCACTAGGGATGCTAAGTTGAGGCATCTCCCATGTACCAACTAAAGACATTAATCAAGTCTAAGCATTGCTTGAACTTGTCTGTAGTAACAGGCTTTGTCAACATGTCTGCTGCATTCTCAGAAGTGTAAACTTTCTCAAGTAATAGTTCATTAGAAGAAACCAGTTCCCTGATCTTATGAAACCTCACATCTATATGTTTGGTCCTCGCATGATACACCTGGTTCTTTGCCAAATAAATGGCACTCTGACTGTCACAATGCAATTGAACTCCATTTTGCTGGGCACCCAGCTCCTTGACTAAACCTGTAAGCCACAAAGCCTCTTTGGCAGCCTCAGCTACTGCCATATACTCTGATTCAGTAGTAGATAGTGCAACTATAGGCTGTACCATGGACTTCCAATAGATAGGTCCTCCCACATGAGTAAACACATAACCTGTGGTAGACCTCATGTCATCCAAGTCCCCTACATAGTCTGTATCCACATATCCCATAACTGAAGGGTCACTCTGTTGTCTGCTAAACATGATGTCATAGTCTGTAGTGCCCCTCAAGTATCTGAAAATTCACTTGACTGCATCCCAATGCTGTCGACCCGGATTTGAAAGAAACTTGTTAACCACGCTGACAGCTTGTGCCAAATCTGGTCTTGTACAAACCATAGCATACATCAAACACCCCACTGCACTAGCATATGAGACCTTTGACATGTCATGAACTTCATCATCTGTCTTCGGGCACTGAGCGGTAGACAATCTGAAATGATTCGCCAAAGGTGTACTGACTGATTTTGCATAACTCATGATGAACCTGTCCAACACTTTCTCAACATAGCTATGCTGAGATAACCATAATCTCTTGGAAGCTCTGTCCCTGCGAATCCCAAGAATCTTCTTGGCCGCACCCAAATCCTTCATGTCAAATTCTCTACTCAACAAAGTCTTCAGCTTGTTGACCTCACCCATACTCTTGGCAACAATCAACATATCATCCACATAAAGTAGCAGAAAAATAAATGAATCATCATCAAGCCTATTTACATAGACACAACAATCATACTCACAGCTTTTGTAGCCAATTCGGATCGTGTAAGAGTCAAATCGCTTGTACCACTGTCTCGGAGACTGCTTCAGCCCATAAAGTGATTTCTTCAAATTACAGACCCAATGTTCCTCTCCAGGGAGACTGAACCCTTTTGGCTGTACCATGTAAATCCGTTCCTCCAAGTCGCCATGAAGGAAAACTGTCTTTACATCCATCTGCTCCAACTGCATATCTGAATGTGCTACTAGTGCCAACACTGTCTTGATGGAAGTGTGTCTGACCACGGGGAGAAGATTTCATCATAGTCAACCCCTTTTCTCTGTGAGTAACCCTTTGCTACTAGACGAGCCTTGAATTTTTCTCCCTCCTTTTCTGATACTGATTCTTTCTTCTTATACACCCATTTGCACCCTATTGCTCTCTTCTCCTCGGGAAGCTCCACCAACTCCCACGTCTGGTTCTTATGCAGAGACTCCATCTCCTCCACCATAGCACCCATCCATCTACTTTTCTCTTGGCTTTGTACTGCCTCTTGAAAAGTTGTAGGATCCCTGCTACTAGTAATAAGCGCATAAGAAATCAAATCTTCAAAACCATACCTGGTAGGCGGCTTGATATTGCGTTTGGGCCTGTCTGTGGCTATACTATGATGCTGTTGATCACCTGAGATAGAACGCTCTACATGCTGAGCATCTTTTTCTCTACTATGATTCTCTAGCTCCACCTGCACCACATGGTCATTAGTGCTACAGTTTTCTGGTACTTGTTTCTCTTCTTCCTGAGTGCGCTGCAACATGGCTTTTTCATCAAAAACCACATCTCTACTGATCACCATCTTGTTTGCCTTCGGATCCCAGAGCTTGAAGCCTTTCATTCCTTTCTGATATCCTAGAAAGATACACTGTCTAGACTTCGCATCAAGCTTCGACCTCTCCTCAGTAGAAACATGTACATAGGCTGGACATCTAAACACTCTCAAACCAGAGTAGTCTACCTCACTGCCTGGCCACACCTCATCTGATACTTTCCCATCTAGTGCTGCCCTCAGTGATCTGTTAATCAAGAAACATGTCATATTCACTGCCTCTGCCCAGAAATTCTTTGCAAGCCCTGCATTCAACTTGAGACACCGAGCTTTCTCGGCTATCGTTCTGTTCATCCTTTTCGCTACACCATTTTGTTGTGGTGTCTTGCGGACTATGAAGTGTCTCTTGATCCTATGCTGCTCACACAACTTCTGGAACTTTGAATCTGTGTACTCAGTACCATTATCTGACCTGAGGCATTTAATCTTCCTCCCTGTCTGGTTCTCTATTTCAGCTTTCCACAGCTTGAACTTGGCAAACGCTTCAGACTTGTGCCGCATGAAATACACCCAGACCTTTCGTGAGTAATCATCAATGAAACTCACAAAATACATGTATCCTCCCCGTGATACTACGCTAACTGGTGCCCAAACATCTGTATGAACATTATCGAGAACCCCCTCTGTCTTGTGTGTGACTGTCTTGAACTGCACCCTATTATGTTTTCCAAGAACACAATATTTGCAAAAATTGAGCTTGCATGTCTTGACACTCTTCAATAGATTTTTCTTATGAAGCTCTATCATCCCACGCTCACTCATATGATCCAGCCGCATATGCCACAAGACTGTATTATTTGATTCAGACTCTACAGCAGCAACTCCACCTACAATTGTAGTACCCAGCAGTCTGTAAATGTTTCCTGCTACTTTCTGTCCCTTCATCATTGTCAGCATGCCTTTACTCACTTTCATTACTCCACTTATAGATTTGTAACAATAACCATTACAATCCAAAGTGCCCAATGAAATCAAATTCTTCCTTAGATCCGGTACATGTCTAACATCACACAACGTTCTAACCATACCATCAAACATCTTAATTCTAATATTTCCTATTCCAACAACTTTGCAAGATGCATCATTACCCATCAGAACAGAACCAGAATTTACTGACCTGTAGGTGTCAAACCAATCTTTGTTGGGTGTCATGTGATAGGAACATGCTGAATCCATAATCCAAGAATCTGTTAAACGATCTGAACTAGATAAAACAGAAAGCATATCACCGTCACCACTCTCTAAATCTTCTTCTTCCACTACGTTTGCAGACTTTGATGCACCTTCTTTGTCCTCTGAATCCCCTTTCTTTTTCTCTGAACAGTCCCGTTTAAAGTGGCCCTTTTTCCTGCACTTGTAACACGAGACGGAGACGTCCTTCTTCTTCTTTCTCGACTTGGACCGGGCTTTATTGTTACTCGATCCATTCCGAGATTTGCTTCTTCCACGTTCCTGGTTACCTTTCACCACAAGCCCTTCACCTTGTGAAGCCTCATCACTGACTTTCTTCCGCTGATGAAAACCTAACAGAGCACCTGTGATATCCTCCAACTCGAGGGTTTCTTTCCCCCACATCAGAGTCGTAACCAAATTCTTGTACGTAGGAGACGCCGGTAGGGAATTCAGCAACATCAGCGCCTTGTCTTCGTCTTCGAACTTCACATCAACTCACTTCAGATCGCTGATGATATGATTGAACACGTTGATGTGTTGGGTCAAATCCGAGCCCTCTGACATCTTAAGACCATATAGTTTCTGCTTAAGATAGAGTTTGTTTGTCAACGACTTGGACATATACCGACTTTCCAGTTTTAACCAAACTTTCGCCGGTGATTCCTCATCCATGACGTGGTACATCACTTCATCAGCCAGACAAAGCCTAATAGTCGCCACAACCTTCGCTTCCAATTCTTTTCAATCCATGTCGTCTATTCCTGCCGGTTGTTTTTCGTATAACGCTTTCACCATGCCCTGCTGCACTAACAGGTCCTTCACCCTCCTCTGCCATAATCCAAAATTCTCAGTTCCGTCGAACTTCATGATGTCGAATTTTGTAGAGGAAATCCCAGACATCGTAGTCTAGCTCTGATACCAGTTGTTGTGATCGTGTAGCAATTATGGTGAATAGTAAGGAATCAAACAATTAAGAAAGTAAGAGAAAATAACACACAGAGATTTACGTGGTTTGACAATGTGCCTATATCTACGAGAGCGAGCGGCCGTTCTTTTTCATTATTAAAAGTACGGTTACATCTTAAGTATTTATATAACCCTAATATGGACGTATTTATAAAAATACCTCTGTACCGTACCGCGGGGCGTTGCCCCCGCACTCCCAACTAATCAACGTCCCCTTTATACAAATCTTGCAAATACAGATGCCGTCACGGGCTCCACTCCACTACGCTTTGCCTCCTTGCCATTGTGCACACAACAATATATGAGCCGCAGATACTCTAACACAGTCGTTTATACGCTTCTTCGATGGTTTGTTGTTGTTGTTGTCGAAACTAGAACACATAATTTAAAAAATGACGCATCAAAGATAAAATTGATGGATCAAATCAAAAGCAAGTGATAGTGATTTACAAGAAGGACAATGATTTAACTGTTTTGGTACATTTACGGACAAAGAGAGAGAGGACTAATCTTCACTATAGAGATCAAGAACAAAGATTAATCGGTGGTGGCTCAAGATTCAGCACCAAAACCCTTATCTACAACTCCAGTCCTGACTTATTTTTAGACCCAAATTTAAATTTGGATAAAAATGGTCCAAAATCCTTCTCCAATGACTCATATCCAAACCAAATCAAGGAAAACACAATTCTAAATTCAAATCAAAAGAGATCCAAATCTCATGCCCCAAAACCTAAAGGTCAAAATTCTCTTCTCCTCCACTGCGCCGCTGCTCTTGTCTCGGCAACTTCCTCCACTTCGCCTATCATCTCTTTAGGTACTCTCTGTTTCTTTAGATGTAGCCACTTCACTGATCATCTGCTTCTTTTATTTTTTTGGTAAGTCATAGAGAGTTTCTGCTTGCCACTTCTTTGTGTATGAGAAAAGAAAGATTCACACAAGATTTGGAGAAAAAAAATAAAAGAAAAGAGTAATAAAAATTTGAGCTTTTTGCATTCTGTACCTAAAAGTTTTATAGATTTTTATTTTGTACTTTTAAATATTAAATTTTTTAAATTAATCTATTGAAACTGACAAAAAAATATACGAAAAGTTAACAAAAAGAGTTATATTATAACATTTTTAATACATTAAAAATTTAATATAAAAAATTTAATCCCGTAAGAGGATAAAAACATTGTTCCTCTTAACCATTGCAAAAGTGTTGTTTCTTCTTGAATAATGCTTCCTGCAAAAAGAAACAAACTGTTTAGGATCGAAATACTTCAATCGAAGACACTCTGATATTTAAGTCAATAAGTGTGGGTATGAAAAAATATACTTAAAAGAATTCAACAAACCTCTTACTATGCATCCTTGCTGCTTTATATAGACTTCAAGGATTCCGTTTGGTGCTTAGGAAGATGACACATCTCCCTTCAAACAGGACTGTTTGTTATCAATTGCAAACATTTCTCTAATGCTCCCTTAATCTTAGCTCATTTGAGCTATTGATTGCGCTTAGCTGTTACAGCTAAATTCCTTGATCGTAGGCGATTATTTTATTGTTCGGTTTACATTATATACCTACAAACTGTGCTAGGTCCTTTTACTCGGTAGTATATCCCAAACTGCAACAGCTTGACTCAGTTTTGACATAGAGACAAAACCCCATGTGACTGTGTTCTCTATTCACATGCCTATTCATTCACGTGACATAGTTTTATGCCCCTTCAAATCTTTAAAGAGGTAAAAGAAGAATCTTCTCATATCAATTAACATTAAAAAAAATGACACTCTCTAAAGACAACTAAGGTCATAACTCATAACTTGATTTTAATCACACCAAACCAATAAAAGCAAGTCGACAATTTACTCCATGTGAATTGAACTTGGGTGATTATTAGTTAGATGACTCTTACATGACGTTATCTTATCACTAGACTATCGAGCAAAACGGTCAATGAAATCTTGTTTTGAATTGAGAATGAAATGTGATGATGCATAAAATGGTTTTGCACACCACCTGTCAAGTGTGAATAATAAATGCAAGAAAATAATATCAAGAGATGGAGAGACACAGGCAATTTATAGTGGTTCGGTCAGCTCGACCTATGTCCATTCTTCAATGACTCTGGTTGTCGGGTATTTTATTAACTCAAGGGTGTGGGGATCAGAGAATACAAGCTTTGAGGGAGAAGAGAGAGTAGTGCTCAGGTGATGTGTGATGCCCCCAAGTGTTGGTGGGGCGTGCAATTTATAGTTGTCCCCTAACAGGTTGGGGCTACTTCTCAGCAACTAAGCAACCATTTCGGTGGAGCTCACGACTTCTTCTCAACGGGTGAGATGGTTGAGGAGCTCCCCATGAGATGCTGTCAAAGATAAGGTGAGGGTAGACCATTTCCTTTTGCGGTGCAGGTAAAGCCCCCATGCTCTCCCTCTTGATGACGTGGCTAAGCAGAGTGTCTGACTGGTGGACTATGTTGGGCTTGGTGGATCATTAATGAAGTTGGGCTCCTCAATTGGGATTTAGACTTTCCACATAGATTGGGCCATTTAGACTTGACCCATCATTTGCCCCCCAATGCCCCGTGTTCAAGGAAATTTGGAGAAAGGTGCATTAGTTTACTCCTTGAGTTATAAGTGGTGGAGACTTCTTCTGCTAGATGATTTTTTTTCTCTCCACAATGCACTTTTGTTTTGCATGCTTCAAGCTTTTTCCACTTTTGCTAAGATTTTTAGAAGAACCCATAACCTTCAATTTGGGCTTTTCCCTCTTTAAAAATCCTAGGCTATAAATATGACCTTCTTTTTCATCCTACTCATTTCATTCACTTTGAGATTGAGCATCAATCTCTTGAAAACCTTAAGAGCCCATTCTTGTGAGTTAAGATTTTTCCATTCCTTTGAGACTTGAGAGAAGGGAGGCAAGACTTAAAATTTTTCAAGATCATTTTGTTGGTATTCTTGTAAACCCCCACATGTCTAAA
The DNA here is from genome assembly GCA_963454935.2 of Ilex paraguariensis. Lineage (NCBI taxonomy): Eukaryota > Viridiplantae > Streptophyta > Magnoliopsida > Aquifoliales > Aquifoliaceae > Ilex > Ilex paraguariensis. Next base: position 44,315 of record CAUOFW020000869.1, read on the forward strand.
CTATCAACAATCGTCCAATTAGTTTCGTTTTGCATTTAACGTCTCCATTTACATCCTAAATCAAAATATAAGAATAATAAGTATATTTAGGCTCCAAATAAGTATAAAAGGCTAAATATTAAAAGAGAAAAAAATATAACATTTTACATTCTCATCAATTAGCTTGCTTAGAAGAATTGAAGAAAAATGTTGATGGATATATTAGTTCTACATCATGTTGTTATAAATGATTCTAGGAGACAGATGATAATTTGGTTTGGTTAATGAATGATGCTAGACATGGATCTTTATACAAGTCATACTATTTATATTGGAGATGGGTATGAGATAGAATTTGTGATAAAAGACATCCAAACTCGAGTTAGACAAGTATAGAAGAACCAAGCAGTTCGACAAACTACCTTTTACCAATTTGATCATAATTCTTTGTTGAAAAGTCCAAATTGTGCACTGTTATTTTTGTTAGAACCCTAATTCGTATATCTTTCCAGCCATATAGGTCACACATACTAGAAATATCTGAGTCAAATCAGTTTATTCTCTAAAATTGATCAAAAATTTGTACTGTGGTGTTCCTTGGATAGTAAAATATTGTATTTTTTTCTTAGACTTTGAAGGTGTAAACCCCCATATGTTTATCTTAATATAGTAATATACTTGTTTAGTGATTCTTATATATGTAATGATGTAAGAATAAACCATATATATTGAAACCGTAAGAATAAATACTAGAGAGGAATAAAATAATAATTTTAATATTTTGAGTATAAATTTATTTCAGTTTTGTTTAGTGATTCTTATATATGTAATGATGTAAGAATAAACCATACATATTGAAACCGTAAGAATAAATACTAGAGAGGAATAAAATAATAATTTCAATGTTTTGAGTGTAAATTTATTTTAGTTTTGAAATAAATCATAAAGATAAATATTTTTAGGTTAAAATAACATCAAAAATGAATTTAGAACGTCAAAAAATCTTAGGGTAGTCATAGGGATTAAATTGGAGATTTTTAGTGACAAAACCATAATTTTAGAGAAAATTCAAATTCCATCCTGTGAACAGTAACTGTCGGGACTGCTGTGTTTAAAACATAGATTTTAGTCCATTTGCTTCTATTTCTTTCATTCCACTCTCACCCCAAACCTCTTAGCACCCTAGGAGAAGATAGAAAAAAAGAGGAAAGAGAGAAAGAAGGTCTCTAGAGCTTGAATTTTTGGCTTGAAACTTTGATTCAAGATAGCAGTTTCTCTCACTCTTGTTCATTGAGACTATGACTATATATATATATATATATATATATATATATATATTTTTTTGACTCTAAATTTTAGATGTGTTAGTAAATCTTTGATGTTTGATATTCTTATAAATATTGTCATATTCAAAACAAGGCTATGGTTGGATTGCCATAAAACCTCTATTTCTTATTTTGAAAACTCTTGTTCTCATGAGAGGTGGATTTTTCTCTCAATATTAATTTGTTCTTGATTTCTAAAATTTTAGTGCTTTGTGTTAAGTAATAATGATGTTGTTGTGATCTCTTGTATTTTTTCTTAATTAGTTATTGGAATTGTTACATGATAAATTTGGAAATTTTGAGATATGCTTGTAAAAACGAGAAATTGTGGATTTTGTATTTATTTGGAATTGTTGGTGAATTGAGAATATTTTGGTTTCCTCATTTGTATGGTGGTTGTGATGGACTTGGCTTGCCATCGAGAGATGTCATAGAGTGTTAGAGGTTAGTCTATCCCAGTAGGGGTGAGATGATTTCCTAACACTTATAGTGGGTTGTGATCTGGTAATGTGACCACTATCGTTCACTAGAGTTCGAACAAGGGATGATAAATTTTTCCTGGGAAGGGACTCGTCACTGCCATTGGGATGATAGACGCCCTTTCCTAAAGTGTTTGTGATTGTGATCGTGATTGTGATTGGTGGACTAGGTATAGTCGTTGGGTAGATTTATGAGAAGCAATCAACATACATGATAAGGGGATGAACCAAAATACATGGGATAATGGGTTAGATCGTCTTGCTAGTGCATTGGTATGAGACAATGCATCGGAAGACGCCCTTCCTAAATGGTATAAATTTAAAAATGGTATATTATTGTGAAATTTAATTTATTCTTTCACTTGATTATTGTTACGGTTTAAACTGGGGATCTATTTAAAATATCCTGTTTTTCCTAAAAAATTGATATATATTATTTACGAAATGAGACCGACCGATTTTTATTTGTTTTTTAAACCTTGTTCGAGTTTGGGAGGATTTTTCTACAGAGCTTCATGCTCACCCCCTACAGTTAAAATTTTTATAGATTATGGGCCAGAGGAGGAGTTTGGTGCTAACGAGCCGAGCCATGGAGAAGTTTCATTAGAGGGGTACTTGGATCCCGAGTGAGACATCTAGAGATGTCGTTTATTTTTGGTGCTAGACTAGGAACGATTATGTACAATCATGTAAAGTCTAATATTTTGTTTATTCTACTGCTAAGTTCAAATGTAATTCTTTTGATATAGTATCCCTGATTTGGGCTTATTCTTTTGGATAATATTGTAAATATTTTATGGATAAATGGACCCGATGTGGTCAATGTAGTATAATTGTACAGGCTTTATTTTGGATAGAGCTCCCCGAACAAAGGAGACTCTACCCGAATGTTATTAAATTAAGGACCTCTGATTATTTATAGATTTTATTAATTGTTCTCATAGTATGAATGATTTTAGAAGGTAATGCTTTCCAAGGTAATTCTTGGGGTGTTACAATTCTTGAGTGGAGTTTTTGAAGTGGGTATTGGATATTTGAATAAGGTGGGATAAAAAAGCTCCATTGGTGCCATGATGAGTGGTGAAGTTGGGGCTGAAAAAAGTCGTTTTAGAGCCCTTGGAGTTGCAAGAGTCGAAGGAGGAAGAGGGGGGAAAAACCCAGCTGGCCGTCGCTATCGCACGCACGCCCCAGCAGCCCACGCAAACGCCCACAAACGCTGGTTCAGGCACCTCACATGTGGATTTTGGTGTTTTTGGCAAGGCTTCCAGCCTGGGTAGGCATGTAGGAAACAAGATGGACTCCATAGGTGAGATGGTCAGCATAATGGAGGTTGTCGTGGGCAGTTCTAACACACTGGGCAGCTGTCTGGGCGCTGGTTCTACTGTCCTGGATAGCTCAGGTGTACTGGGTAGTAGCCTAAGCGCTAGCACTGTTGTCCTAGATAGCTCAGGTGCGCTGGGCAGTAGTTTGGATGCTGTTTTTGCTGTCCTAGATAGCTTAGACGTGCTGGGCAGCGCAGATTTTGTTGTCCTAGACAGTTTCCGAGCACTAGATAGTAGCATTTTTTCAGCAGAAAGTGTAGGAAATCGACCCAGGGAGTAACGAGAAGAGTTGTGCAGCAGCTTGGGTGCAGGGGCAGATCTGGGCGCCACTCCAGGCACTGATCCGGGTACCATAGGCGCTGATTTAGGTGCCAAAAGTGCTGTTTTGCGCAATTTTTAAGGGTCAGGCATCTCTCCAGCTATTGGGCTGTTCCATTTTGGCGAGCAAAGGTGGTTAGACACCCCTCCAAGTGTTGGGTTGCCCTGTTTGGACAAGTAAAGGCGATCAGGCACCCCTCCTAGTGTTAGGTTGCCTCGTTTGGATGAGCAAAGGCGGTCAGGCACCCCCTTAGTGTTGGGCTAGACACTGCAAGCGGCAAGGAAGCTTTGGGTGCTGCTTTCAATTATCAGGACCTGACTGTGACTCCTCCAACCCAAACTCCTCAAGAATTCCCAAATGGTGGCTTAGACTACTCCCTTCGGCCCTGAAAGAAGAAGTGAAAAAACAAAGTGAGACTCGATGATGATGGGTCTAAGGTAAGTACCTTTTCTAGTCTGTTCCGTCTCGAGGCTTGTTTTTACTTATCGCATTCCTCTAACCGTGCTGTGCCGTCGGGCTGAGTTGGGCGAGTTTGCTTGCGACGACTTTTCTAGTGATATTGTTGTTTACGAGAAGATGCTTGAGGCTGGGCTAAGATTCCCCATGTCTTCTCCCATTTGTCGTATTTTGCATTACTTTTCCTTGACTCTAGGGCGATTAGCGCCCAATGGTTGGAGAGTTCTGCTGGATTTTCTTGCATTATGGAGGAAAGCACACCATGAGGATGCTTCTCCTGTAGAGTTCCACGCAGCATACAACTTAAGCAAAACTCTTGCACCAAATAGGGGTGGTACTAATTTACCACAAGAATTCGTACAGTACTCACAGGAATGCGCTCCAATTTTTACGACTGAAAATCTTGCTTCTTCTTTGTTGGTGGAGAGTGGGCTGAAGAAGCCGACAGGGCTTTGGTGCCAAGAAGGAGCTGGAAGTGCCAAGATCAGGAGTGGAAGTTAGAGGCATCAAGGCTTGCCCTTACAAAGATTTGGGAGCTCTTCTGCCCAAGGATACTAGAGTCGTTGCTCCTTCTCAGAAATCTGATGGTTCCTCTTCAAAGAAAAAGGGTGAGTTAGTTTCCTCCTTTAATTTTTCCCTTCCCCTTGGTATTTTTCACCTCCCTGACACTTTATTGTTTTCGCAGCAAGTTAAAGGGTGGTAGTGTCTCGCTATTCTAGCAGGAGCCCTCATTCTTCCAAGGTGGCAAGGACGGGTGATGCCCCCTAAGTGACTCCTACGGTGGTACCTCCTCAGCCAGCGACTTCTTTAGTTGCTACTCCAAAGTCTTCCTTGTCGGGCATACCTGCTGCTCCTTCTTTGTCCCCTCCTCATGTGGGAAACTCCGCTAGAGGACCGATTTGGCTTGGTCCCATGATGGGCAGACTGCCAGTCATCAGAGAAAGGCTTGTGAGGTTTGTGTTTGCACCCAAAGTTTGTCAAATTAGTACTTCTGGCACGGAGAGGATTGTCAACATATATTTGGAAGGTCTGGCTCAGATAAGGGTCTGCTATTTCCCTTTCTCCACTTCTTTCTTACGTCTTTCGTCACCTTTCCACCTTTCATCTTCTTTAGGTTTCGACTTCATCTATCTGCTTGATTTCAAAGGCCTATAATCATGACAAGCTGAAGCTGAATTTTGACGTCGTGCAAATGGAGCTTCTTATTGCTCATGGGAGGATTGCTGAGTTCGAGGCAATTGATAGTGCTTCTTGGGATGAGCTCATAAGATAAGGGCATCCAAGTTTGAGTCTGAGCTTTTGACGACCCGTGAGAGGGACGTACTTAAGGAGGGTCAGCTTATTGAGGCCCGTGAGTGGGCAACTAAGCTTGAGGCTGAGCTTCTGGCAATCCATTAGAGGAACGCGCTCAGAGAGGCTGGGCTTGAAGAAGCCCATGAGAGGGCCATGCTCAGAGAGGCTGCTGTTGCGGAGGCGGAGTTAAAGGTTGATTAGGAGAGAGCTTTCCATGCTGAGGAAGACTTGGAGAATGGCCTCGCAGATGTTTTCATTGATGGTTTCAAGGATCTCTAAGGGAAGATCTCTGCTGTTTTTCCTGACATTGACTTCTCAGGTTTCATGCCTACTGATGATAGTAAGGGGACTCTCTTCAAGTGCTCCGCATTCCATGGATGGAGTAAGACTTTTTTCTCAGAATTTTGAATCTTGTAGGTGCCCTGCCTCATCACCTTTGTTACGAGGTAGGGTCCTTCCCAATTTGGCCCCAGTTTTTTTTCGCATGTATCCTTTGTGGCGAGGATCACTTTCTTGGAGACCAAGTCCCTTGGCTAGAAGGAATGAGGCTTTACCCTCGAGTTGTAATATTTTGCCATGTGTCATTTGTATTCCGAGTTGCGGACCACAGTCATCTCCTTTATCTCCTTCACCAAGTCAAGGTTGATGCGGAGCCCTTCCTCGTTGGTGATGGAGTTGTGGTGCTAGAATTGTGGTACTGGACCCTTAGAGAGTGTACCCCGATCTCCACAGGGATGACCGCCTCGGTTCCAAAGGTGAGAGAGAAAGGGGTCTCTCCAGTAGGAGTTCTTGGTGTGGTTCGATAGGCCCACAGTACTCCAGGTAGCTTGTCCACCCAAAGACCCTTCGCTTTTTCAAGCCTTGCATTCAAGTTACGTAGCACTGTTCTTACCATGACCTCTGCTTGTCCATTTGCCTGCGGGTGTGCTAGGCTGGAGTGAGGTTATTTTATCTGAAGGTCGGAGCAGAAAGAGTTTAGTAGCTTATTGTTGAACAGTTTTACGTTATCACTGACAATAGCGTGGGAAATCCTAAAGCGACAGACCAGACTCTTTCAGATAAAATCTTTGACTTTCGCATCGGTGATTTTAGCTGAGGGTTCAGCCTCTGTCCACTTGGTGAAATAGTCAATTGCCACCACCACAAACTTGCACTGTCCTTTGCTGAGAGGCAAAGGGCCTAGGATGTTGATACCCCACTTGGAGAAAGGCCACGGACTTGAGATGGTTGTTAGCTTCTCCGGTGGTTGTTTAGACACAGTTGCGAAACGTTGACGCTTATCACACTTCTTGGAGAATTCCTAGGCATCCCTTACCATGGAGGGCTAAAAGTAGCCTTGTCTGAGCGCTTTGTAGGCAAGAGAGTGCCCTTTAGAGTGGTTCCCATAGATCCCCTCGTGGATCTCTCGTAGGGCATAGTGACCTTCTTCGAGCGAGAGACATTGTAGCAACGACAAGGAATAACCTTTCTTGTATAATGTGTCATGCAGAACAACAAACTTGGAGGCTCTTATCCTCAACTTCTTGGCCTCTAGAGGATCATCTGGCAGCACACCTTCCTGGAGGTACGCTGTTATTAGGGTCATCCAGTTTGACACAGCTGATGTACAGTTTACATTTGTGGCCTCCATATCCAACTTGCTGTGATTGATGAATGCTGGCCCTCCTGATGGGACTTCCACGGATGAGGCGAGCCTTGCGAGTGCATCGACGACCATGTTATCTTTTCTGGTGATGTGGCTTATCTGGAAGTAGTGGAATTTCACGATCATGCTTCTTGCCATGCCAAGGTATTCCTGCATCTTGGTTGTTTTGGCTTTGAACTCGCCCTTCACTTGATTAACTATCAGCTGATAATCGCTGAAGGTGGCGAGGTGTTGAGCTTCCATTTTCACTGCCAATCTTAATCCAGAGAGAAGAGCTTCGTACTCCACATCATTGTTGGAGGCAACGAAGTGAAGCTTCACCGCATACTTAAGAGTGGTGCCATCTGGGCTGATCAAGATTAGGCCAGCTCCTCCGCCTTCACTAGTCGAGGAGCCATCTACATACAGTTTCCAAAGTTAATGAGAAGAGGGTTTGGAATTTAAAGTGGGTGACTGGGTGCCTGGGAGGCTGTCAGGGCGCTAAGAGGAGTAGCCTGGGTGCTTGGAGGTGCAGTCTGGGTGCCTGTAGGGGCTACTTGGGCACATGGAGGTGTAGTCTGGGCGTCTACAAGGGCTGCCTGGGCACTAGAAAGAGCAACTTGGGCACTTGAAGGTGCAGTCTGGGCACCTGCAGGGGCTGTCTAGGCACTAGGAGGAGCAGCCTGGGCACTTGGAGGTGTAGTCTGGATGCCTGTAGGGGCTGCCCGGGTGTCCCACATCTGGGCATCCTTGTAGCTCCCTTCTTCAACTGGTGTGAGCTCGGCAACGAAGTTTGCCAAGGCTTGTGCTTTGATGGCTGCCCTTGATTGGTACTGAATGTTGAACTCCCCAAGTTCCACTGTCCATTTAAGAAGTCTGATGGATATGTCTGGCTTTTCTAAGATTATTTTAAGAGGTTGGTCTGTGACAACCACTATGCTATGACTCTGAAAGTAGTGTCGTAGTCGTCTTGCCGTTGTGATCAAGGCGAGCGCCAATTTTTCTAATCCCTAAGATCTGATTTCTGCCCCCCCGATATGCCCTATTTACGTAATAAATTAGCTTCTGCACTCCATTATCATTTCTGATGAGTACTGAGCTTACTGCTAATGAGGAAGCAAAAAGATAAAGATGGAGAATTTCTCTCGGAGTGGCATGTGATAGGAGGGGAGGTGTGGCTAGGTAGACCATGAGCCTTTGGAAGGCCTCTTCTGCCTCAAGTTCCCACTCAAAGGCCTTCCGAAGAATCTTGAAGAAAGGCAGACATTTGTCTACATATTTGGAAACGAACCTATTGAGTGTAGCGCTTCTTCCATTGAGGAGTTGGAGCTCCTTGGTCGTGGAAGGTGACTTTATGTCAAGGATAGCCTTGATTTTATCGGGGGTTCGCCTAAACTCCCCTCTGATTGACCATAAAGCCCAAGAATTTTTCAGACCCTACGTCGAAGGCGCACTTCTCAGGATTGAGCTTCATGTGATAGGACCTTAGGACATTGAAAGTTTCTTGGAGGTGATCAATGTGGTCTACTGCTGCGAGAATTTTTACCAGCATGTCATCCATATACACATCCATTGTTCATCCGATCTGAGACTGGAACATTTTGTTCACCAACTATTGGTAGGTTGTTCCTGCGTTATTTAGTCCGAAGGGTATGACCCTGTAGCAATAGGTTCCCTTTGGAGTGATGAATGATATTTTCTCCTAGTCTGGGGGGTACATGCTAATCTGGTTGTACCCAGAGTAAGCATCTAAAAAAGTGAGCAACTCATGCCCTACGGTGGCATCGATGAGGAGGTCGATCCGTGGCAGCGGGTAGCTGTCTTTTGGGCACGCCTTGTTGAGTTCTGTGAAGTTGACGCAGAGACGCCACTTTCCATTAGTTTTGGTGACCATCACCACGTTGGAGAGCCACTCAAGATATGCTACTTCTTTGGCGGCCCCATTATCTATTAGCTTTGTCACCTCCTTGTCCATAGCTTGGGCCCTTTCAATGGATGAGCCCCTTAGCTTTTGGCGAACAGACTTGTGGCGTGGGTCTACATTGAGACGGTGTGTGGCCATTTCTGGGTCAATGCCCTCAAGGTCTGCATGTGACCACGCAAAGACGTTCATGTTACATCTTAAAAAGTCTATTAGCGGGCCAACCAGGTCTTCAGAAAGGGAAGAGCCGATGTATACTCTTCTGTCTGGGTGCTCCTTATCCAAGGCTATAGGGGTGAGCTCCTTGACTGGTTCTCCTCTCTGTATGGTGGCGTCATCCCTCGGATCAAGGACCTCAACTTGCAACGCTTCCTATGGCTTCCTTGTCTTCATGGAGGATACATAGCACTCCCTCGCTGTTATCTGGTCTCCTCTGACCTCTCTGACTCCATTCGTGGTTGAAAAGCGGAGGATGAGGTGATAGGTGGAGGGCACAACTCTTAATGTGTTAAAAGTAAGTCGCCCTAATATGATATTATAGGCTGATGGGCAGTCTATAACCAAGAAATTGACCATGATTGTGGAGCATCGGGGCGATGCTCCGGCTGTAACAGGTAGGGTGATGGACCCTAGGGGATATACCTTTTCCCCTGAGAAACCAATAATGGGTAACCTGATAGGCTGCAGTCTTTCTCTGCCCAGGTTGAGCTTGTCATAAGCCTCTGCGAATAGGATATCTACAGAGCTGCCACTATCCACCAGGATCCTGCGCACTTGAAAATTGGCCACGGTCATGGTGAACACTAGGGGGTCTTCATGGGGATGTTGGATTCCCTCTAGGTCCTTATCTGAGAAAGATATGACCTCGTTGTCGCCCTGTTTTGGCACTTTGGATGGGCGCATCTTGTCGAGTTGTCTTGCTTCTCCGGCATGGGCCTTCATTGTGGAAAGTGATTCTCCACCTCCTGCTAGCCCTCCCGAGATGGTGTAGATCTCCCCCATGGGCTACTGGTCTTCTTAATTGTAAGGTGGTGGTGCTCGTTCTCTACCAACAACATACTGGCATTGGTGGCCGTGGTGGATGAGTTCCTCAATTTGTCTTTTGTGGTCATAGCAATCGTCGGTGTCATGCCCATGGTCGCGGTAAAAACGACAGTACTTGTTAGGATTTCTGCGATTTGGAAGAGATGTCATCTTCCCTGTCTACTTTATGGCAGGATCATCTTGGATTTGGAATAAGATGTGCCCAACAGCGGCGTTGAGGGGAGTGAAGGCTTGTCGGTCCCTCTAAGGAGCAGGACCTAGCCGGTCTTTGACATGAACCCTCTCTGCTCTGCCGCGTTTGTTGCTAGTCTCCTTCTTGTCTTCTCTCTCTCTTTCCTTTCTCTTATCCTCTGCTGCTCTGGAGGACTCACCTCGCCTGACCCTTATGATGTCCTCAGCATTCATGTATTTTTAGGCCTTTGCTAACAGTTCTGGCATGCTCTTTGGTGGGCGCTTCATCACTGAGAAAAAGAAACTTGACGAGCGGAGGCCTCCCAAAAAGGCAGTCATCGTCACTTTGTCATCGGGCTCATCAACTTGGAGTACCTCTTGGTTAAAACAAGTGAGATAACTCCTCAGGCTCTCCTCCCTGTCTTACTTTATGCTAAGTAGATGGGTGACAGGCTTCTGGTGGCAACACCCCTCAATGAAATGTGATACAAATGACATGCTCAGCTCAACAAAGGAGGCGATGAAGGTTGGGGGGAGCTTAGTGAACCATTGTCATGCGGATCCCTTCAATGTGGTTGGGAAAGCCTTACACATGATTTCGTCTGGAACGTTGTGCAGCTGCATCAGAGTCTTGTAGGTGTCAAGGTGGTCTAGTGGATCTTTCTTTCTGTCAAAGATCTCCACGGATGACATTTTAAACTTTTATGGGAGGGGATAGTTTGCCACGTTAGGTTTGAAGGGCCTATTTGTACGTCTTACCAGGTAGTCTACTGTCTCGGGTCCCTGCGCCTTCATGGCATTGAAGACGTCACTCAATTAATTTTGAACTTCCTTGATCTTCTCATCCCACTGGTTGGGGGGTCCCCTAGAGTGGTCATGGAAATGACTTTCATGCTCTATGCTTTGGTTTTCGCCCTTATCCTCATGAAAATGAGGGTCCTCACCATGGGAAGCAAGAGGAGGTGGAATTCCCTCATGATGGACTCCTCTGTGTGGGGAGCCCAAGGGGACTCCAAGGGGGGTGCCTAGGTGTGGTGCAGCAGGGTGTGGAGCTTCTTGATGCCCAAGGCGTGAAGCTCTTTGGGGTCCTCTATATTGTGCACCTCCAAGTTGTGCTTCTCCTCGTCCAGCGAGCATGAGTTGTAGTATCTGCTGATTTTGGGCCACCAGCTGCTGCATGGTCTCCAACATTTGTTGTGGATTTGGTGCTAGAGCATTTGAGACAGGGTTGGTGGGTGGAGGAGTAACCTCTTCCTCTCGTGATGGATTGCCTTTATGTTGGTTCATAGATCTGGTAGTGATCGTCATTGGTTCAACAAATAGAATGTTTAGGAGTGAGAATTTTGTAGTTTTCACAGACGGTGTCAAACTGATGATGCACAAAATAGTTTTGCACACCATCTGTCAAGTGTGAATAATAAATGCAAGAAAGTAATATTAGGAGATGAAGAGATACAGACAATTTATAGTGGTTCGGTCAGCTCGACCTATGTCCACTCTTCAATGGCTCTGGTTGTCGGACATTTTATTAACTCAAGGGTGTCGGGAGCAGAGAATACAACCTTTGAGGGAGAGGAGAGAGTAGTGCTCAGGTGATGTGTGATGCCCCCAAGTGTTGGTGGGCGCGTGCAATTTATAGTAGCCCCTTAACAGGTTGGGACTACTTCTCAGCAACTAAGCAACTATTTCGGTGGAGCTCACGACTTCTTCTCAACGGGTGATATGGTTGAGGAGCTCCCCATGAGATGTGGTCAAAGATAAGGTGAGGGTGGATTATTTCTTTCTACGGTGCAGGTAAGGCCCCCATGCTCTCCCTCTTAATGACGTGGCTAGGCAGAGTGTTTGACTGGTGGACTATGTTGAGCTTGGTAGATCTTTAATGAGGTTGGGCTCCTCAATTGGGATTTGGACTTTTCACATAGATTAGGTCATTTAGACTTGACCCATCAAAATGTACATTCTATTGTTAATTAATTTGTCAAAAAAAATATAAGAAATTTATTTATACATCTGAGAAAATTAGTATTATACTATTATGACAATTTTTGGTGGGGAGTGCACGTCACCTGATTCTACAGGTACTATGTATTTTAGAAAAATATTACTCCGAAATGACTGAATTTTTGGTCCATCTTCAGACACGTTACGAATATGTCCCAATAATGAAAATACATAGTCATTTTATAATTACATGAAAAAAGAATTGGGTCACAGCCTAAAGTTCTAAAATAAAAAAAAAATCATTTAGAGTTTTTTTTAAACAACCAAAATATAATTATATTTATGTGATAAAGATTATCACTAATACTACTATTACATAATTTAAGAATATAATTTAGGGACTTAATGCATTATGATCATTAGATTGATAATATTAAAATTTAGCGATAATTTAATATAAGGACTCACTGATAATCTAATGACCACAATTATTAAAATTTTAAATTATGTCCAATAATATTGATTTAATATTATTCTTATCAGACCAGAGCAGGAGAGAGAGAGTGAAATATGATTGCTTCTCCCAACTTTATTGTCCTTATTTTTCTTGTAATTACAGTCTACCCCACAGAAGTTCAGAGCTTGTGTAGTTTGCATATCTAAAAATAGTATCCGAAAATAATTTTTGAGAAGAGTTATAAAAAAGTGTTTTTTGATATTTTTGTATTACAAAACTTGTTTGGTTATATGGTTTTGAAAGTAGTTTTAAAGTACAAAAAATAGTAAAACTTGTTTAAATAATAATCTACAAATATTGTAAAATACACACATCCACAAGTACATATCTTCTCACAGCATCTCTCTCCATTGTCTTCTCACACAGCACAAACATACACACCTACAAGAGAGAGAGAACACACACACACACACACATATATATATACATAGATCTATGTATATATACAATATCTTCTCATAGCTCTCTCTCTCTCTCTCACACACACACACACACACACACACACACACACACACACACACACATATATATATATATACACACACAATGATCTGTGTATATATACAAATTTGAACACAGATGTGTATATATACATAGATCTATACAAATCTGTTGCATATAGAGAGAGAAAGGAAATGGGTTTATGCGGATTTGTAGCACTGCGATTGGGTTTGGCCTGGAAGCATTCGATAGATGTTGGGGCTAGTGTGATCGATGCTGACTATAGAGGCCCAGTTGGGGTGATCTTGTTCAACCATTCAGATGTTGATTTTGAGGTGAAGGTCGGAGATAGGGTTGCACAGATGATCACCGAGAAGAGAGAGAGAGAGAGAGGACACTGGAGGATGCTGGAGAAAAAGACGATGGAGAGATAGAGGAAGAAAAAAAAAAGGAATAAAGACTTTTGCTGCTAAGAGAACTCGAACGATATACCTCATTAAAGCCTCTAAATTGTTTTCATTGTTTTCAAATTTTTCAAAGAAAACTCTAAAAATAAGTTAGACTTGTTTTCTGTTTATTTGACACAAATTTTATTTTATTTTTTAAATTTTGAGAATAAAAAACTATTTCCGAAAAACAAACCAAACACGACCTTAGTCTTTGATTTATGGACTCAATTGATATATTACCTCCTAATCTTGTTAATACTTTACCTCTTTTATCACAACTCAGGACGACTTTAAATTGTTTTATTTTTCTAGGTTAGTTACAAAAATATATTTAGTTTATTAGAATTACCGTCTAACGCCGGCCCTTGACAATGTCAACACACTATATAACTATATAATAAATTAGATAGCAATTTGAATCTTTATCATACACATTTTTTTTCTCAAAAATATCAAATTACTCAATTCTATCACATGTTTAATTATTTAATATTTGATTAATTTGTAGTTTAACACAATTTTTATTTCATACATTATCCATACACGAATTTGACATTATTTTAAAGAAATTAATAGGTAAAAAATATTTTTAAATGAAATAATTAAACAAACGAAAAAAATAAAAAATTACTATTTAGTATAAAGTAATTAATTTTTTGAACACTAAAATTTGATATTCCATTGTACTTGTAGGAACAAGTTATGACTAGTATATATAAAAATTTTGCTGAAATAAAGATATCAATTGTGTCACTTTTGGTGCTAGTTGTGTTTGTATTGATAAAAAAATATTTAATTCTACAACTCATATGATAATATATAAAAAAAAATTATAAAATAACTATTGTTTGCTTGTTATTTGTTTTTACCCTTAATTTAACCTATTTAACATTCATGTCATGTCATTTAGCATATGGCTTGTTATGTAAAACCACAATGTCTAACACGATATTAATTTCAAACCACAAACAAAACCAGCAGTATTCCCAAAGACTTGATCAACAGCAGGGCCGGCACATAAATAATTTAAACTCAATCAAAAAATTATAATTTTAATAATTTAAGCCTATAATTCAATTCATAACATTAGAAACTCAAAAATAAAAAATTTTAAAAACAAATAAAAAAAAATATTTAAAAGTTAACTCATATTTGCTCACATCCATTCTCTCTCTCTCTCTCTCTCTCTTAAAAAACAAAAATAAAATATCACATCCTCATTTCTCACATAAAAAAAATTAAAATATATTTTTATTTTTTTTAAATAATACTAAAAATAAAAAAACATCATTTACTATTACTGCTTTAGACTTTGAGCCGTTCCTGATCAACAGACAGCAAGATAAATTCAACACTTGCTAGTTATATTATACAACAAACCTCAAGCTTCCCAACCCAAGTTTACTATTCAGCCATGGCTGCAATTTTAAGTAGCTCTTGGAATATCTCTTTTTTCTTCTTTCTCATAATTCCTTTTGCTTCTGCCCTGTACTTCAACCTCCCCAGGATCGTATCTGACGATACTAATCGCTCCATAAACATCACTGGAGATACTTATATTTCCAACCAAGGCATCCAAGTCACCCCAGACGAGCGCAACTTGTCATTGGCATCAAAAGTTGGTCAAGCCACTTATAAGGAACCACTGCACTTATGGGACAAGGCATCAGGAAACCTGACAGACTTCACCACCCATTTCTCTTTCCTAATTGATTCGGGTGGGAATTCTAGCTATGGCGATGGGCTGGCTTTCTTCCTGGCTCCTGTTGGTTCCCCAATCGGTCAAGCTGGGGGTAGCCTCGGTATTGGAAGCGAGGAACTGAACACAAGCTCACCCACAAGTCCATTTGTTGCAGTGGAGTTTGACACTCACCCGAATGAATGGGATCCACCCTTTGGACCACATGTAGGTATTAATATCAATTCTATGAAATCTGTTAATACTACGAGATGGTCGAATAATATTACACTAGGGCCACAGAATAATGCTTCGATTAGCTATAATTCTAGTTCCAAAATTCTCAACGTTGTCTTCACTGGTTTTTCGAATAATGGAACCCAACAAGGTAGGCTTAACTATTTGGTGGATCTGAGACATTACTTACCAGAATGGGTTACTTTTGGGTTCTCAGCTGCAACAGGAGATTTGTTTGAGAAAAACAATGTTAAAACATGGGAGTTTAATTCGAGTTTACCAGTTGATACCGATTTAAGAACGCCAACTCCAGCTCCAAGCCCAAATCCAGACCCCAATATAGTTGTCACCGGAGGAAAGAAAAACCAAATAGGATTAGTGGTGGGGTTGAGTGTCGGTCTCAGTATTTTGGTTATGATCGGGGTGGCTTTGGTTGTTAATGGCATGTGGAAAAAGAAGAAAGCCAAACTAGAAGAGTTTGCTCTTGAGTCGTCCATGGATGACCAATTTGAAATGGGTAGCGGACCTAAGAAGTTCTCATATGGAGAATTGGTTCGTGCAACAAACAACTTTGCGGAGGAATTGAAACTTGGAGAGGGAGGGTTTGGTGGTGTTTATAGAGGTTTCTTGAGCGAGTTACACTCCTATGTTGCTGTAAAGAGGGTATCGAGAGGGTCCAAACAAGGGATAAAGGAGTATGCATCAGAAGTGAAAATCATCGGTCGGCTGAGGCATAGGAATCTGGTTCAACTAATTGGTTGGTGCCATGAGAAAAGAGAACTTCTACTTGTTTATGAATTCATGCCCAATGGTAGCTTAGATACTCATCTTTTCAAAGAAAAAAGCTTGTTGACTTGGGTGGTAAGGTACAAAATTGCACAAGGATTGGCCTCTGCATTGCTATATCTGCACGAGGAATGGGAACAATGTGTGGTGCATAGAGATATAAAATCAAGTAATGTTATGTTAGATTCGAATTTCAATGCAAAACTCGGGGATTTTGGGTTAGCCAGGATGGTTGATCATGGGAATGGATCCCAAACGACTGTTCTGGCGGGGACTATCGGCTATATGGATCCTGAATGTATCATAACAGGTAAGTCTAACATGGAGTCAGATGTATACAGCTTTGGAATTGTATCATTGGAATTAGCATGTGGAAGAAAACCCATAGATCCCAATGCCACAGAAGGTAAGAGAAGAATGGTTGAATGGGTTTGGAACCTTTATGGAACGAGTAAGCTCCTTGAAGCATTTGACCCGAAATTATCTGCAGAAAATAATGAGCAGGAAATAGAACAATTGATGATTGTGGGACTTTGGTGTGCTCACCCAGATCCCAATCTCCGGCCTTCAATCAGGCAAGCGATTCATGTCCTGAATTTTGAAGCTCCATTGCCAGTTCTTCCATCCAAAATGCCTGTGCCAACGTATTTGTCTCCATCAGGGTCACGACCATTATCCTATGGCACCACTGTATCTGAGAGAAGCTGGAACCAATCTTTGAGCTATAGTTACAACACTGATTCCTCAAAGTTCACCACATCTTCTACAACTTGTTCGTCGTCTGCATCACTTTTGCACACACAGTAGTCTTAATTTGTCAGGTATTTGAAATATTTAATATGGTGTTTGAGATATTTAACATTCCACTTTCATTGTATCAAATATTAAATCAACTCTCAAATTTTCAAGACGTTGTCAATGTTAGTGTAATTCTCATGTTTGTAATATAATCAATTTTAACGTTAGATAAATTATCATTTGTAACGCATCAAACAATATGAAAAATTCCACTGCTATACATATTGTTCGTCCACGACTCCAATGCTTAGTTGCAACTTGAACAAAATTTAGTGCATGCCAAAGCAAATTTATGGAATTTCATGAGAGTTCTTACACAATTCATCTACAAGAGCACCATAATTCATAGATCAAAACTAGATAACCTTTTCAGTTTTCATTCAGCATTTTCTCTCATAGTGGTGTTTGGATGGCTAGATAAAGGTGGATGCACTGTGAGATTAGATATTACGGTGTGGTCCCCAGTTATCCTTGCTTTGGCAATGGATTTTCGGGCAGGATATTTGTTGGTTTTCAAAAACTACGCCGTAGTTTTTCAGCCTCGTTATCCCCTCTGATCTGGACAATGATATCCCATGCTACCTTTGGGATTCACTTTCAGCCGACAGGATACACACTTCCTTTTACCATTTCACCCCTACCTAGCACAATGAAGAAACCGCACGAGGAGCACTGTCTGGAATCGAAGAGAACTGTTCCAAAATAGGTAATGGAAAATTCAGAAGTAATAATTACACTTTTAGCCCCTGAACTATATTCCTCTCTCACATTTTTCCTTCACATGCCTCGTTATTCTTGCTGTAAAAAAAAATTTAGTTTTAAACACCGAACTTCGGATTTTCTACAAATAAACAAATAACAACTTACGCTTGTGTTATATCAATATATGTATTGTTTTTTTGTTGAAATTTTTTTTTCGTGATGCCTTAGATAATTTTTGTGATTAAAAGTGTATTGTACAAATTAAATTAAATAACTTAACAAAATATTTATTGCAATTTTTTTAAAAAATGTGTAATTTATTGATTCATATTTTTTTCGTAAAAAAGACAATACTAATGGGTTGAGGTTTTTTTTTTCATTCTATTCCAAACATGGTATAAGATTGGATCACATTATTTTACACAAGGGTGAAATGATCATTTTAATATGTTTTAGCTTTACATGTTAATGGGGCCTACAAACCAAATGAAACTTATTCAAAGATGGGATATGATTTAAATCCCATCTTTATAAACCTCTAATCCGGACTATTTTGTGTTTGGTTGGATTGGGTTCGGATTCAAATCCAACCCAATCCAATCCTCCCATGGCGATCCAAACACCACCATAGGGATTACTTTTGAATAAGTAATATGGATTATGAAAAGAGATACAATTGAATAAGTAATATGGATTATGAAAAGAGATACAATTTCCTATAGTGGATGTTACCATTTTTTCAGCAGTGATGAATTCCCTTTATTTCGTCCCTGTTGGATGTTGGATAACTTGCGTGGGGAAGAAGCTGCATAGACAAACAGATTCTGAGGGGGAATATATCTTCAGAAAAATTCTGCAGAATCAGCCGAAAAGATAGCAGAGTTTGGGCAGCAACTTTCCAGATTCTTCCTTCAACTAATCAATACATACAATCAGGTTTTTATACCCTCAGTACATGATAAAGAAGACATTAGTACACATAATTGCAGCCATAAACTGGACATACAAATAAAGCATAATATTAGACAAAATCTGGTAAAGACGTACTTTTACCATACCATTCTTGTAAAGTGTGGTGTAAACAAGTTGTAAAAAACAGCACATTATCTCAACATTTCCACATATGGCTAGAATGTGTGAATCAACAAGACCCAAAAAGAGAATAAAGAATCAAGCATGGCCAGGTGGTAGAAGATGTACAAATTTATAGTTCACAGTTGGGTGATTTGCCAATTTAGACATGTCTGTAGAGATGGGGGGTAAGTGTGCCTTTGGCCCGGAAAGCTTGAAAGGTATACAATTGATGTTCGTATCAGGTTGGACACTGATCCTCGTGCTTCTCTACCATTTTTGTCAGTCAAAAGGATTAAGTCCTGATATACTTTTCAGATACATTGTATGAAAGGAGTCAAAAGCTTCGAGAATGGTTAGCTTTGCTTTAGATATGTCATCCATTGTAGTTGACAACCTCCCTCTAGCCGTTTTTAATGTGCCTTTAACTACTATCTACATTCCCTTAATTGGTTAATCGACTCTAATTTTTCTCCATGTATGTTATTCGATGTAAAATTGTGTACAAGATAGGCATTGAGATAACGATAAAATTACTGCATTGAAACCTGGATATCATGAATTTGAATTACCAAAATAGACTCTCGAGGGTATGACTATTGCATTTAACAGTAGCAACAATGATTAATACTTCAGTTTTATACAATCTTTCCTTTAGGTTTTATATCATTGTGAAAGGCTTTTCCATGTCCTTCTTCTCTTGGTTATGATTTTATTATTATTTTATTAGTCTTACCACATAGCAGAATGAGATATTCAACAAAGTCAATGTAGGACACAGGATAGGAAATTAAGCTGGTTGGGTTGGATTACACATCCCATAGCATAATCCATAGAATTCATCAAGGTTAACATCAACTTGACCCGGTTGCCCAATATTTAACGCAACATCAAGAGAGTATAGAAATGGATCACATGTAACCTTATAAGGACTTATTCCGGTATCGGAAAAATTTGCAGTTCCTCATTTTTTCATCCAATGAAACAATGTGAATTTTTCTTAGTTTATAATTTCAGTTATGTTCTAATTTTAAAGATCAACAATTACGAATAAATGATGACAAAATCTACCGCTCATTCAATATGATATTAAAAAATTTCTTTTCGATAACATAATCATCTCTTTTTTAAAGACAGAACTAAGAATAAACAGAGAATTTTTATAGAAGATGAAAAACCAACACAGTCAAAGTCATTTATACACTCCAGAGGTGGTTTGTTGTTGAAATCAAAACTCAGAAACAATCAATATGATATCAATCCTCTCAATGCATTTTATGCTCTTTATTTTTCAATACATACCATTCACCACCACCACCGCCGCCGCCACCACCATTGTGTCGTTGCCACCACTACCATTATGCCATCATTGTCATTGTGTCGTCACCACCACCACTATCATTGTGCCACCGCTACCATCACCATCACCGCCACCACTACCATTGTCTCACCGCCACTACTACCATTGTGCCACCGCCACTACCACTATCACCACTACTATTGCCACCACCATTATGTCCCCACCACTACCACCATTATGTCATCACCCCCACCACCACTACTACCATTATGCCACCAACACCACCATCATTGTGCCACCATCACTACTGCCATTAACACCACCATTGTGTCGTCACCATCACTATCATTATGTCATCACCCCACCGCTATTACCACCAGTAACACTAACACCATTGTGCCACCGCCACTACCAACATTACCACCACCATTGTGTCATCACCACCACTACCATTATGCGACCACCATCATTATGTCGCCGCCGCCACCACTACTATTATACCACCGCCACAACCACCATGTGTCGCTACCGCCGCCACTGCTATTATGTCACCGTCGCTACCACCATTATGTCATCACACCCATAACCATCGTCACCACCACGACCATCGCCGCCACCACCACTATTGTGATGGTGGTGGTAGGAATACAGTAATTACGGAGAAATGGTTGAATATGATAAATTAAAATAATAGTAATTTTCAAACTTCAGCTATTTATATTTGTCAAACAGTTTAATTCAATTCAATACTTAAATTTCAGTTGATACCAAACAGTCTACAAATTAAAAAATTCATCATTCAGTGTTCATCTTTTAGTTTTATCTAGTCTAAAGTTTGTTTGAAAACCCAAAAAAAAAAAAGAAGGGCAGATGATAGCTAAAGGATCTCTTTACAGTATGGAGATATGGATAACAAATTTTTTGAATATTCAATGTTTCGGTATCTTTATATTCTGAAAGAATGCATCTAAAATCGCTCTCAATACTCCATTTGATCCATCTTCATTTTCTAGATTTTATGTTTTAAAATTAATTTAAATCTTACGTGGTGTCTTATTATTGGTTTGTTTAACCTCTATTAGATCTAGTTTGTAGTGTCTGTTTTGAAATTTTCGTTTTTAAAACAACATTTTGAAGTACAATAATACTATGCTGATTAAATTTTGGGATCAAATTTAAAGTTTAAATGACATTAAACTGCCCCTTATCCTCACAGCAAGGGAACATTTTTTTAGATGATGGAGAGGAATGGATAAAGGTGGCATTGAGCTGTTGAGGTCTCCTAAGTACATCTCCAACCTTAACTCAAATTTTTATGCCCGAAGATAGCTCTCTCTGTTCTGGCAATTCTTCCCATGGGGGCCATCGGCACGGGAGGATGGTGCGAGTGGATGGTTTTGGGTTTGTATCATTAAGTAAAGTTTTTCCCTTCCTTTTTCAACATGAAAACTGGTTTGGGTTGTCCTGCAATTTAGTATTTATTGGGCAGACAACGGGTGATCTAAACTTGGTTTTTGATGTGTAATTGGGGTGTAATTACTAATTACTCTCATGTTTAATGTTTTGCGTAATTCTTTCTTCAATTTTTTTCCCTCAACAATGTTTAGTTTAGGCTTATTCTGTGATTGATATTTGTCACTTAGGAAGGATGCATGAAGAATTTTGGTTTTGATTTTCTTGTCTATAATTGAGACTCGTGTCGTCAGTTTGGTCCTCAATGTATCAATTTAATTCTTAAAGTATTTCGTTCGTGTTTAAATGGTATTTATAGATTTTTTTTTTGGTTATAGTAAGAGTCAGTTTACTTTATGAATTGTATGGTGATGATTTTTGTTATATATGTAATGATTTTTGCTTGAACCCATGTAACTTTAAATTCTGATTTTATGATTGGCTAATTTTTTTTGTTATGTTGATAATGTAATAGACCTATGTGATGATTCATACTTTTTTGTGCATTGCACTGGTTGGAACTAATTTTATAAGATAACCTACCAACGCTCGATGTTATTTTTTAAATATTTTAAGTGCTTTTCTAATTGAATGTTGATTTGTTGAGACGAGTTTACTTGATTTAATCTATTAGTTTTGTGTTTAGTTTGATTCTATTTCAAATATGAGGGCAAATATAATATATTTAGTATTCATACTTGGTCGTGCATTTGCACGGGATCATACTAGTTGATAAAGTAAGGATGATTAGCTAGGTTAGCCTGTAAAGATGAAATGTTCGAGTAATTTTAAGCAACATTTTTCAAAGATTGCAAGATTCTTGGGTGGACCAAGAAATTTTTGGCGACCAACCACTTTGAAAGAAGATGGAGAAGATATTTTCTCTCTCTAGTTTCAGACATTCTAAAATTCTTTGTCCAACATGCTCTTATTTCGAGTCAAGAGTTAGATTAATATACAGTTCCAATTCCACTGATTGAGGCGGTCGTAAAGCCTGGGAGATTGAAGACCAAGAAGGGAATTATTTATACCAAACATCCTTCTTACGATTAGATTCAATCTTATGGTCCTTCCAGAAAGAAAAAAGAATTTCACATATTTCTGTTTCCTTGGGTGTATAGACTTTTTGGGGGTAAATTACAAATTTCCCCCCTTAAATTTGGGTCTTTTGCAATCAACTCCCTTAGGTTTCTGTCAATAAATTACCCCTCAAAATTTCAAGAGGTGTGAATTGACTGAAAAATTCTAAGGAAATATAAAATATCATTACACCCTCCTAGTCTACATTGTTTGCCCGTATGTTTTCCTGCAATACTCATTACATTCTCAAAAATTAAATCTTTAAAAAAATTATATAAAAACATAAAAGATATATACAATACATCATCCAAAATCAACACACATCACCCATCATCGTCAACCAACTCCAACTTGAACAGCCAAAGCAAAAGAGTTGGTTTCATCAACTTTTTCAGTGAACTCCCTCATCCAAAATAATGCATAGCAGCCACCACCTAAGCATTATCACCTACATTTGCACCTCCACAGCAAATCTGATAAACCAAACAAATGAACAAACAACCCAGCTCAGAACACCTAAAAACCTTCACATCCCTTTACAACCCACAACCAACTACCACCAAGAACCAACCCAACACCAAGAAAAAGAACACACGTGCAACCCAAAACCACATCCACCTTCACCTCCAACGACAATTCACAAAACCAAAACTATCCTATCCACACACAACCAAGCATAGGCCAGAGCAGAATTCGAAGCAAATATTTGTGGCAGTAACCAAGCCATTTGTGGCGTAATTCCTTTAAGGGTTAATAGTATTTTTAGTACCAGAATTTGTGTATGTGTATGTGGGTGTGGGTGTGTGTGTGTGTGTGTGAGAGAGAGAGAGAGAGAGAGAGATGGGGTTACAGCGGTTGTGTTGTTGGAGGTTAGAGGGAGGGTACAGGGAGATGGGGAATGAGGTTGCACCACGGAGAAAATAGGAGAAGAAAAGGGGGGTCCCCGACAGTTGTTGTGGGTCAAGTGGGGGAGTACAGAACTTTTTTAAAATGGGGAAAGAAAATTTGACAAGGGATACTTTTGTCTTTTAAACAAATTGGAGACCACGTGAGTACCACATGACTATTTTGTCACTTTTAACGGCCGAAAATTAACGATGGGAGTTAATTGAAAGTTTAACAAATTTAAAGGGGGTCATTTGTCAAAATTGAAACCTGAGAGACTTAATTAAAAAACACCCAAAATTGAAGTGGCAATTAGTAATTTACTCTGAGTACGGTAAATTAATGAATGACTTTTAGGGTCGTGGAAGACTTACTGTTTTGCATTAAAGTGTTGGATAATGACTTTTAGGGTCGTGGAAGACTTAGTGTTTTGCATTAAAGTGTTGGATAATGACTTTACCGTGGAAGGCACGATATTAAGTTGCAAGAGTTAATGATGAAAGCGATTTGAACGAACGCAATTTGACTCGTGGAAGACACGAGTCATATTCTGAGAAAAGTAAATTATATTTTAACCCTTAAGCTATTACTTTAATTTTATACCCTTAATTATAAAAATTTTCACATTATATTTTTAAAATATCAATTTTATTTCATATCACTCTAATAGATAATATTTGTCAATTTTTTGATGATAAATGAGTATGTGAGTGGTCTGTACTATCAATAAGCAACTGCTTATTACACATGTACAGATCAAAAAACAAGGAAAATACTCATCCATAAACTCCAACTCTGGCCGACTTTTTTTTTTCTTCCTAACAATCATTTGATTGCAAAAAAAGTAAAATAAAGTGGTACTGGACACTTAACGAGAAACTCTTTGAGATTTCTCTCTCTCTTTTGATAGATTTTCAAATTTACGGTTATTTATTACACTGATATGAAATAAAATTGATATTTTATGGTATAATGTGAGAAATTTTATAATTGAAATGACAAAGTAAAATAAAGATAGTAGTTCAAGGGTTAAAATATAATTTAATCTTCTAAAGAGCTACAGAATTTCAAAAAAAATGAACAAAAATGTTTTGAGAGCGTCACATTATCTGCATAAAATAAATAAAAATTACTAAAAATATATATAATTTAAAAATTAAATTTAATGCACAATTATATACCAACCTATTTAATTTTTAAATATATATTAATTACAAGATTTCAAAATGAGTATCATTCAAGTTTGACATACGTTTTATCCAAAAAGTAAAAAATTAAGATTAAATAAGTGTGATAAGAACTCTAAAACAACTATAAATTTACAAATCAAGCAAATACATAAATTAGTATAAAGTGCGGGTGTGAATTTGGTAGCAAAGCCCAAGAACAAAGCTTGTTCTGCACAAGTCAAAAGAATTGAGACAAAATGTCCAACACATGATATACAAATTTCAAACAACATGGAAAAACACGGTCAAAAGTTATTTTCTTAGAAAAGTATTTCCCAAAGACTTGATGAACACACGACAAGATAAATTCAGCACTTGCTAGTTATATTTTATGCAACAAACCTCAAACTTCCCAACCCAAGTTTACCTTTGAGCCATGGCTGCAACTGTAAGTAGCTCTTGGAATATCTCTTTTTTCTTTTTTCTCACAATCCCTTTTGCTTCTGCCCTGTACTTCAACCTCCCCAGGATCGGACCTGAGGATGCTAATCGCTCCATAAACCTCACCGGAGATGCTTATATTTCCAAACAAGGCATCCAAGTCACCCCAGACGAACGCAACACGGACTTGGGAAAAAAAGCTGGTCAAGCCACTTATAAGGAACCACTGCACTTATGGGACAAGTCTTCAGGAAACCTGACGGACTTCACCACCCATTTCTCTTTCGTAATTGATTCAAATGGAAGTATTGACTTGGGCGATGGGCTGGCTTTCTTCCTGGCTCCTGTCAATTCCGCCATCGGCCAAGCCGGGGGTAACCTCGGTATTGGAAGCGAGGATCTTAACACAAGCTCACCTGCGAGTCCATTTGTTGCAGTGGAGTTTGATACTTTCCAGAATAGCTGGGATCTCTCTAGAACACATGTAGGTATCAATATCAATTCTATGAGATCTGTTAATAGTATGAGATGGTCGAATAATATTACACTAGGGCGAGAGAATAATGCTTCGATTAGTTATAATTCTAGTTCCAAAATTCTCAATGTTGTCTTCACTGGTTTTTCAAATAATAAAACCCAACAAGATAGCATTAGCTATATGGTGGATCTGAGGAATTATTTACCAGAATGGGTTACTTTTGGGTTCTCAGCTGCGACAGGACATTTGTTTGAAAAAAACAATGTTAAAACATGGGAGTTTAATTCGAGTTTACCAGTTGATACCGATTTAAGAACGCCAACTCCAACTCCAAGCCCAAATCCAGAACCCATTATAATTGTCAGCGGAGGAAAGAAAAACCAAATAGGATTAGTGGTGGGGTTGAGTGTCGGTCTCAGTGTTTTGGTTATGATCGCGGTGGCTTTGGTTGGTATTGGCGTGTGGAAAAAGAGGAAAGTCGAACAAGAAGAGTTTGTCATTGAGTCGTCCATGAACGACCAATTCGAAAGGGGTAGTGGACCTAAGAAGTTCTCATATGGAGAATTGGTTCGTGCAACAAACAACTTTGCAGAGGAATTGAAACTTGGAGAGGGAGGGTTTGGTGGTGTTTATAAAGGTTTCTTGAGGGAGTTACACTCCTATGTTGCTGTAAAGAGGATATCGAGAGGGTCCAAACAAGGGATAAAGGAGTATGCATCAGAAGTGAAAATCATAAGTCGGCTGAGGCATAGGAATCTGGTTCAACTAATTGGTTGGTGCCATGAGGAAAGAGAACTTCTACTTGTTTATGAATTCATGCCCAATGGTAGCTTAGATACTCATCTTTTCAAAGAAAAAAGCTTATTGACTTGGGAGGTAAGGTACAAAATTGCTCAAGGATTGGCCTCCGCATTGCTATATCTACACGAAGAATGGGAACAATGTGTGTTGCATAGAGATATAAAATCAAGTAATGTTATGTTAGATTCGAATTTAATTGCAAAACTCGGGGATTTTGGGTTAGCTAGGATGGTTGATCATGGAAAAGGATCCCAGACGACTGCTCTGGCAGGGACTATGGGCTACATGGATCCTGAATGTATCCTTACAGGTCAGTCTAGTAAGAAGTCAGATATATACAGCTTTGGAATTGTATCATTGGAATTAGCATGTGGAAGAAAACCCATAGATCACAATGCAACAGAAGGTCAGATAAGAATGGTTGAATGGGTATGGAATCTTTATGGAATAGGTAAGCTCTTTAAAGCAGCTGACTCGAAACTATCTGCAGAGTTTGATGAGCAAGAAATAGAACATTTGATGATTGTGGGGCTTTGGTGTGCTCACCCAGATCCTAATCTCCGGCCTTCAATCAGGCAAGTGATTCATGTCCTAAATTTTGAAGCTCCGTTGCCTGTTATTCCATCCAAAATGCCAGTGCCAAAGTATTTGTCTCTGTCAGGGTATACACCCACTTCTTCACAACCATTTTCCTATGGCACCACTGTATCTGAGAGTAGTCGGAACCAATCTTCAAGCTATAGCTAGAACACCGATTCCTCAAAGTTGACCAAATCTTCTGCAACTTTTTTGCCATCTGCATCACGTTTTCACACACGGTAGTTTCTGTTTGCCAAGTTTTTTAGATATTTAATATTTCCATTTTCTTTGTATCAAACATTAAATCAATTCTTAATTTTTCAAGATGTAGTCAATGTTAGTGTAATTCTCATGCTTGTATATGTAATCAATGTTAGAGAATTTATCACACTACGGTACATTTCTTTTACCCATGACTCCTATTCGTTTTTAAATTGTGCAGTGGGTAAATTTTTTGGATACAAATCCCTCCCAATATAGATATTGCCAGCAATTGGCAACCCTTCGTTCCCAATGTATTTTATTAAATTAAAAAGATTTATAAAATTAAGAGTAACATGTAGTCAATCGAATCTCTTCTGGTCAGCTTGTGCCACTTGAAGGGCCGGAGTTTCAAATGAGATTATGGGTTTGAAAGAATCAATCGAGCTTTGCTTTGGAAGCGAAGTGAAAGACACAAAAGAGAGAGAAAAAAAAAAATCTTTTTAAATATGCCACAATAAATTACATCTCGCGTTTTTAATTTTTTTGAAACTATCTTAAAACTGGCAAAAACATGTTATTAATGTTTCCTAAATTTCTGAGTTTTTGTTCCTAATTTTTGAAAAATTGAAAACAAAACTCTGATATCCAAACAAATTGTCTTGTGTTTTTTACATCTAAAAAAAAAACAGAAAGAAAAACTATTTTACATATACAAATCAATCATACCCTTATTTTTCAATGAAGACTGCGACTACCACACAAAGGAGGCTTGCAAGAAAGACTTTTTAAGTTATTAAAAAACTAATAATACTCCGATAAAAAGAATACTACCCAGCTATATCAAGACTTCTAGAATCCTATGGGTTCGTTTGTTTGTCGTATTAGAAATGAATGGATTGGATAAGAGATTTAAATCTAATACAATACAGATGAATAAAAAACAAGATTAGATGAAATATTAGAATAATACGTAGTTTTATTTAGTGTTTGACAATATACAACATAAGTGTTGGAACATTGAGGATACAATGTAAAAATTTTATTTTTTAAGGTACAAAATAAAATTTTTTAAATCTTTCAGGATTCAAAGTGCGAAAAAGCTCTTAATTTAAACAGTTTTACCACAGTTAATATGTAAATAATTAATTTTACCGTGGCTAAAATGTAAGTTAACTTAATTTGTTTTTGTGTAAATCATTCAGTTAAAATGTTTGACGTCGGATCTTCAAACCAAACAATTTGGATGGTTGTTGTGATTTATTGTTTTAGTAAATATTTTGTTAGTGTTAGTGTTAGTGTGATATAAATATAAATTATTAGTTTAACCGTAATCAAAATATTTATCGTTCAATTTCCAATCTAATTAATATGAGTCGTTATTATGATCTATGGTTTCGAGAAATAAAAGATTAACGTAAGAACCCCAAAACAACTATAAATATAATATGCAAATAAGGTGAATTCATAAATTAGTATAAAGTGGGTGTCAATCTGCTCCCAAAGCGTGAATTTACAACTAATTTGGGATTAATTGTCATGTCTCTCTTTTGATTTTGACTATAATAAATAATGTTTATCAAAAGGTGTATATAAATTTTTTTTGGAAGTCTTTGTTAATCCATCCAATTTTCGTCCTTCCATTTTTTTTTCCCGAATCCTTCTTTGAAATCTTCCATCATTTTCCTGATTTCATCCATTTATTCATTTAAATTTACCGTCATAAAGGCCAATTTGGTGTAATTTGTTTTCTTAAGGATAAATTACACTTATGTTTCAAACTATCACCCTTTCTTCACTTTACTCCCTCAACTATCAGATTTCTCATATTACATCCTAAGCTAACATTTTTATTTCACATCACAAATGTCTATTATTTTTTTAGATCGAAATCACTGACGTGTCAGAGTAAATTGAAAAAAAATCACATAATTTAGGGGTAAAATAAAATAACTTTTTGTTAAATATGCAATCTTCGATCTATAGTTACGACACTGATTCCTCAAAGTTCACCACATCTTCTACAACTTGTTCATCATTTGCATCACTTTTGCACACACAGTAGTCTTAGTTTGCCAGGTATTTGAGATTTTTAATATTCCATTTTCATTGTATCAAACATTAAATCAACTCTCAATTTTTCAAAGTTGTCAATGTTAGTGTAATTCTTATGTTTGTAATGTAATGAATTTTAATGTTAGATAACTTATAATTTGTAATCCGTCAAACAATATGAAAAATTCCATTGCTATGCATATCTTTCGCTCAAGACTCCAATACTACACCGTTCTTGTAAAATGCGGCGCAAACAAGTTGTAAAAAACAGCACATTATCTCAACATTTCCATATATGGATAGAATTTCTGAATCAAGAAGACCCAAAAAGAGAATAAAGAATCAAGCATGGCCAGGTGGTAGATGATGTACAAATTTATAGCTCGCAGTTGGGTGATTGCCAATTTAGACATGTCTGTAGAGATTGGTGCAAGTGTGCCTTTGGCCCGGAAAGGTATACAATTGATGTTGGTATCAGGTTGGACACTGATCTTCGTGCTTCTGTACCATTTTTGTTAGTCAAAAGGGTTAAGTCCTGGTATACTTTTCAGATACATTGTATGAAAGGAGTCAAAAGCTTCAAGAATGGTTACCTTTGCTTTAGATATGTCATCCATTGTAGTTGACAACCTCCCTCTAGCCGTTTTTAATGTGCCTTTAACTACTATCTACATTCCCTTAATTGGTTAATCAAATCTAATTTTTCTCCATGTATGTTATTCAATGTAAGATTGTGTACAAGATAGGCCTTGGCATAGCAATAAGATTACTTCATTGAAACCTAGATATCATGAATTTGAATTATCGACACAGACTCTCGAGGGTAAAACTACTGCATTTAACACTATCAATAATGATTAATAGAATTCATCAACAGAGCATAGTCCACAGAATTCATCGAGGTTAGCATCAACTTGACCCGGTTGCCCAAAATCTAATGCAATCAACAGAGTATTGAAATGGATCAAATGTAACCTTATAAGGATGAATCCGGCTACTGGTATCAGAAAAATTTACCGTTCCTCCTTTTTTTCATCCAATGAAACCGTGTGAATTTTTCTTAGTTTATAATTTCATTTATGTTCTAATGTTAAAGATCAATGATTACTGATGGTACTCAGAATAATTTTCAAGTATGAGGTCGGATCAGGAGGTCAGACCAAGAGGTCAGACAAGCTGATCTGGATAAGAAGTCAAGAAAGACACGCAGAGCCCAGATCAGAGCTAGAGCTTCCCCCTCTCCAGACGTGCCAACAACAGAAATGATAAGGAAACAACTAAATGATAACAGAAACTTGTTAGGTGGCAAAGAGCCATATTCAAGGCATAAAATCCTTAACCAGCTAAGATCCTCTCCTAAGATCAAGGAGAGTTCCTCGGATAAATAGCAAGGAGCTCAGTGCAGATCCCAGGGAATTAGCAACAGTCCTATAAATATTATGTAACTCCCCGAAGGCAAGAGGGAGACCCTAGTAACATATACTCCACCCTGTAAACTTTTTGAATAAGAAGAAAAGAAAAAATGAGCAAGAATCTCCATTGAATAGTGGATTAGCCGAACTCCTGAGCTGGTGAACCACTATAATTCTATTATGCCAATCCCCCGATTTCCCATACTTTACTAATCTTCGCTCTTTCGAGCCTTGAAGCTCAGATCTCAAGAAACAATTAATAATCATCACATCTGCTCATCACCATAAGTCTGCACCACATAAATTTACACCATCAGTTTGGCGCCGTCTGCGAGAAAGATTGTTCCTGGTATAATTACGCTGATCTTTCAGTAATTGATGGTCTCAACTCGTAACATGAGCAAAAGCCAAACCAATCTACCACGAATGCAAGAACAATAGGAAATCGCCAACGACAGACAGCCTGAGAACGTCCCAGGGACAAATCCCCCTATGGGGAATCCCCACGGAAATAATAAGTTGGAGGCCCTTCGTTGGTTAATCAACGCCTGATACAGTAGAATGAAGAGCTCATGAAGCTCTTGAATCGCCCTCAAGAGGCACGACCGGTCCAAGAAGGCCAGAATAACCCCCCTCACAGAGAGCAGCAATACCTCAATCCCCTCAGAGAAGTTGATGAATGAGGGGAAAATAGTCAAACTTGGGAACAAGATCCTCATTTACCCCTAAGGAATGGACACAAAGAAGAGGTGCAAAGTCAAAATGTTGGGGGTGAAAGAAATGATTTTCTCCCCTATCAACAGGAGAGGAGAGAACAGTACTGGAAACAGCGCTTTAATGGCATCCAGCAAGAGCTCAATCATATGAAGGAAGCTGTGAAGAGCAAGGCTCCAGTTACAATGGATGCCCTGGTGCAACAAACTGAGTCATCATTCACCACAGTCGTGTTGTATGTTCCCCTCCCCTAAAGTTCAGGATGCCACAGATAGAAGCCTTTGATGGGACAAAGGACCCCGTGGACCACCTAAATACTTACAAGAATCAAATGGAGCTCCACAGATACCAAGACCCAGTGCGCTGTAGAGCCTTCGCCATCACGCTAAAAGGGTCAGCCCTAGCATGGTTCAATAGGCTCCCCCCAGCCTCGATCTCCTCCTATAAAGAGCTTTCTATATCCTTCGTATCTCAATTCATAGGAGTTCGGATATACAGAAAATCGAGCTACCACTTATTGAACGTGAAACAAGGAACCCAAGAGAACCTCAGGTCTTACGTCAGCAGTTTAACTCGAAATCCCTGAAAGTGGATGTCCCAGATGAGAAGTTTGTCATTACAGCGTTTATAGCTAGTCTAGGCGTGCAATCCAAAGACCTGATGTTCTCCATTTCAAAGAACTCTCAGACAAGTATTTTCGAGGTATTGGCTAAGGCAAAAAAATATATAAACGATGAGGAGGCTCTTCTCTCGAAGGTGGGAAGTTCATCTACGCAAAAAGAAAAAGGGAAAGAAGAAAACAATAGGGACCGAAGTCCTAGAAGAGAAAGGGGGCGTGATAGGTCTCCAAGAAAGGACAGAGATCGTTCCCCAAAAAGGAGGGGAGACATCAGAGACCGCTTAGGTCCGCCACAGCCAGAGTTAAAGTCAAGGTACGCACCTCGGCAACTCTCCCCACTCACCGCAATGATATCTCAGATCTTATATGAGGTGCAGAATTAGAAATTCCTGAGGTGGCCACCTCAGATGAAAGCAGACCCGACGAAAAGAGATCACACAAAGTATTGCGAATTTCATAGGGATCATGGTCACTACATTGATGATTGTATCCAATTGAAGAAAGAGATTAAGTTCTTAATCCAGCGAGGGGAATTGCGCCGTTATGTAGCTCAGGATAATTAGGACCGAGACCCTCCACCTCCACCGCCTCAGCAACAGACTCCTGTGCAGCACCAACAGCCCCTAGAGGAAATTAGAGTAATCTCTGGAGGATTCGCAAAAGGTGGGGAGTCCAGTTCAGCCCGAAAAACTCACCTGCGCAGAATCAAAGCTGGTGAAGCGCTGGAAATGCACACTGTGTCCAAGGCACCTTAGTTGAACACAGTCATCACCTTTTCAAACTCAGACTTGGAAGGTTATCAACACCCCCATGATGACGTATTGGTGGTAAGAGTTGTTATGGTTAACAGAACTGTTTACTGGATTCTAATTGACAACGGGAGCGTAGCATATATCCTATTTGCTTCTACGTTTGACAAAATGGGCATAGGTAGGAAAAAGCTGGAGCCGGTCAGCGCTCACCTGCTGGGATTCACAAGAGAGAGGGTATTACCCTTGGGTTCAATCCAGCTCGTCCTCACTATGAGAGACCCTCCCTGTCAAGTCACCACCACATTAAGATTCCTAGTTGTAGATGCCTCTTCTGCATATAATATGCTTCTTGGGAGGCCCTCTCTCATTGAAGTGCTATATGACCTCGTTAAAGTAGAAAGAAGTCGAGAATGTCCATCTAGATGAGTTAGATATGAGGAACGAACTAGACATTAGGCCAACGCCATCAGAAAAACTAGAGCCTGTTCAGCTTGATGAGGAGCCAGAATACCTTGTTTACGTCAGGTCTAAGCTAAGCAAGGAAATAAAAGACCTCTTCATCCAATTCCTAAAGGAGAATAAAGGAGTAATCACTTGGAAGCAAGACGACATGGAAGGAATCGACCCCTCGATTATCACACACAATCTAAGTGTGAATCCCAGCTGTAGAACGGTCAAGCAAAAATGAAAGAGTTTTGCCCCAGAATACCAGAAGGTAATCAATCAGGAGGTCGGCAAACTTCTCCATGCCAAAGCCATTAGGGAAGTTGACTACCCTACCTGGCTAGCCAAAGTGGTTCTTGTCAAGAAGACCAATGACAAGTGTCAACTGTGCATTGACTTCATTGACCTCAATCGAGCAGGCCCCAAAGACAGCTTTCCTTTACCTCAGATAGACTTGATAGTAGATGTCACAGCTGGACATGAACTCCTCAGTTTCATGGATGCTTTCTTAGGATATAATCAGATCAGAATGGATCCAGCCAACCAATAGAAGATCTTCTTTATAACTGAGCAAGGAACATACTGTTATCAGGTCAGGCCTTTTGGCCTAAAAAACACAAGAGCCACCTACCAACGTCTAGTGGATCGGATGTTCTAAGGGCAAATTGGAACATCCATGGAGGTCTACATCGACGATATGCTAGTGAAATCACTGAAGGCAGAGCTCCACATTGCACATCTAACGGAATCGTTTTAGGTCCTTCAGAAATACAAGATGAAACTCAATCCTGCAAAGTGTGCCTTTGAAGTATCTGTAGGAAAATTTTTGGGTTTCATAGTCAACAGTAGAGGAATTAAGGCTAACCCAGAAAAGTTAAGGCAGTCTTGGATATGCAACCACCTTCTAATGTAAGGGAGATCCAGCACTTGACAGGAAGAATATCTGCCTTGAGTCGTTTTGTCTCCAGGTCAAGTGACAAGTGTCAATCCTTCTTTTAGATCTTAAAAAAGGTGTTCCAATGGGATACCCTATGTGAAGAGGCATTCAAAGCCTTGAAGGCTTACTTGAGCTCCCCTCCTGTTCTGGTAAGTCCCTTGCAAGGGGAAGTACTAACCCTCTATCTAGTTGTTTTAGATTTCTCAACTAGTGCAGCTCTAGTAAGGGAGCGAGACATGTCTCAGCAACCAATCTACTACTGCAGTAGAGCTCTTGGGGGGGGGGGGGAGGTATCCAAAAATAGAAAAACTTGTTTTAGCATTGGTGACTACGGTTAAGAGACTCAGACCATATTTTCAGGCTCATGCCATTGAGGTCCCAACAGAACAGCCAATGAAGCAAGTGCTGCATAAACTAGAGTCTTTGGAAAGGCAGATAAAGTGGGTTATAGAGCTCAGCGAGTTCGACATCAGATTTAAGCCTAGAACTGTGATCAAATGTCAAGTTCTAGCAGATTTTATCATGGAATTTACAACACCAGCACCTATGGAAGCAACACAACTAGTACCTGACCTCCCAACATGGAAGCTCTATGTGGATGGAGCTGTCAATGCTCAAGGAAGTTGCGTAAGCCTGATACTGACCTCTCCAAATG
The DNA here is from genome assembly GCA_963454935.2 of Ilex paraguariensis. Classification (NCBI taxonomy): domain Eukaryota; kingdom Viridiplantae; phylum Streptophyta; class Magnoliopsida; order Aquifoliales; family Aquifoliaceae; genus Ilex; species Ilex paraguariensis. Next base: position 78,842 of record CAUOFW020000869.1, read on the forward strand.
ATACTGACCTCTCCAAATGAATATGTCCTCAGATTTGGGTTTAAAGCTTCAAATAATAAGGCAGAGTATAAAGCCGTCATTGTCGGACTTAGTCTTGCTCACTTGATGAAAGCTTAGCAGTTGAAGATTTGCAGTGACTCCCAGCTGGTGGTAAAACAGATAGAGCAGGCATATTGTAACACCCCGCATTTTCTTTTATATATGTATATATATATATAGTAAATAATTGTTGTAAAAATGGGGATATGTGTAGTGATGTGTGTTTGAATTTGGTAGAATGAAAAAGGGATGAACAGTGCACTGGCTGTAACATCAAGCTCGATTTCGACCTTGATGCAGTCCATATCTCTCAAAACTTAAAACATGAAATTTGTAGAGCTCTCTCTTAGGATTTCATATCACCTTGAATCATCTCAATCGGAACTAGGAGGAAGGATTTATGTCCATATTACGAAGTAGTGTCTACACTGTCCAAAAATCTGTCCAGCAGACTACCTTTCGCTAATTTCATCATAACTCTTTATTGGAAAGTCCGAATTGTGCACCGTTATTTTTGTTAGAACCCTAACTCGTATATCTTTCCAACCATATAGTTTACACCTCCTAGAAATACCTGATTCAAATCAGTTTATTCTATGAAGTTGACCAAAATCTGCACTATGGTGCTCTTTGGATAGTAAAGGGTTGTGCTTTCTTATTAGACCTTGAAGGTGTAAAACCCCATATGTTTACATTAATATATTAATGTACTTGTTTAGTGATTCTTCTATATGTAATGACTTAAGAATAAACCATATATATATTAAAATCGTAAGGATATCACCTATAGTAGTTCGAAGGAATAAAATAGAAATTTTAATGTTCCAAATGTGAATTTATTTTAGTTTTGAAATAAATCATAAAAAGCAATATTTTTAGGTTAAAATAACATTAAAAATGAATCCGGAACGTCGAAAAACCTTAGGGTAGTCGTATGGATCAAATTGGAGATTTTTAGTGGCAAAACTGTAATTTTGGAAAAAAAAACTCAAAATTCAGCCATGAACAGTGATTTGTCGCGGACTGCTGTGTTTAAAACACAGAATCCAGCCAATTTCTTCCATTTTTTCTCATATCTCTCACCCCCAAACCCCTTAGCACCCTTGGGGAAGATAGAGGAAAGGAGGAAAGGGAGAAAGGAGGTCATTAGAGCTTGGGTTTTTGGTTTGAAACTTTGATTCAAGGTAGGGGATTTTTTCTTTTTCTCTTACATTGAGACTAGGGCTATGTATACATATAGGTTTTTTTTTTTTTTTTTGATCTAAATCTTAGATGTATGTTAGGAAACCTTTGATTCTTGATGTCTATGCAAATATTTTCATGTTCTAAACAATGTTATGGTTGGGTAACTACTTTCTCTTGTTTTTGCTCTCAACCCTAACTTTTGAGAAATATGGATTTTTCTCTCTATAGTCACTCAATCTTGGCTTTGAAAACTTTAGTGGTTTGTGTTGAGTAATAAATGATGTTGTGGTGATCTCTTGTATTTTCCTAATTGTTTATTGAAATTGCCTCATAATGGATTTGTGGATCTTTGGAAATTTGCTTGTAAATTGGAGATTTATGGAATCCTTGGTTATGTGTGACGACTGTTGGGATGATGTGATCTTGTATGGTTGTTGGAATGAACATGGATGAGAGGTTCCTTGTAAGGATGCTCATTCCATCTCAAGAAGTTCCTTGTAAGGATGCTTGAGAAACCAAATCTTGAGGGTGAAAGGTTCCTTGTAAGGATGCTCACACCAAAAGAGGACAGTATGTGATTTTTTCAAGAGGTTCCTTGTAAAGATGCTTGAGAAACCAAATCTTGAGGGTGAGAGGTTCCTTGTAAGGATGCTCCCGTTAGAGAAGACAATATGATATCATGTGTGGGAAATAATTTATATTTTGGCAATGGATGTTTATTAGCACTTGGTTGAAATTGCTCATTTCTATTACTATTGTTACTTAAACTTGAGATTCGTTGAAAAATGCACCCGTTTCATTTCAAATTATGTATCTATGCTATGTTGAAAAATGAAACCGACCCTTTTATATATTTTTATAAACCTTGTATGAGTTGAGAGAATTTTGCTACAGAGCTTCGTGCTCACCCTCTACAAATAACATTTTCAGATTTCACACTTGAGGAGGAGTTAGGAGCCGAGGAGCCCGCCCATTGGGAGACTCCGCTTGAAGGGAATGTGGATCCCGAGGTGGACGCTTAGATCGACACTTTTATTTTGTTCTAGACTAGATTATACTTAGAATATCCTTTTGAAGTCTAGTTCTTTTTTTTTTTTGTTATTTTCGCTGCGTTATATTATTACATTGTGGAGATGTAAAGGCCAAGATTGGACCTATTCTTTTGGGGTGATAGTGTGGATATGACATATGATGAATGAAAGTTTATTTTATGATGGATAAATAGACCCGGTGTGGTCAATAGTTATGCATATGTGGACCCGGTGTGGTCAATTGTAATATAATTGTACAGGTTGTGTTTTGGGTAAAGCTCCCCGTACAAAGGAGACTCTGCCCAAATTTTGTTAAAATATGAATGGTTGATGAATGAACTTTCGTCGTGATGAATTTACGTAATGCTCTCATAGGGTGAATGATTTTTAGAATGTAATGTCACCCAAGGGGTTTTTGGGGCGTTACACATATGAAGCTAAAGGCGAAAAGATGATCCTTTACCTCAGAAAGGTATAAGAGTTGATCAAGAAGTTTGTGCAAGTTAAGATTAGACATGTCCCGAGAGCTGAGAATTCGCGAGCAGATGTCATGGCGAGGTTGGCAATAGCCTCGCAAGAAAGTTTGGACAGATTGATTCCAGTGGAACACTTAGCAGAACCATCTGTGTGTATTGGGGGATGAAGAAGTGCTACTTGTACAAACCCCACCAAGCTGGATGGACCCCATCCTAGGGTACCTTCAGCATGGAACTTTGCCAGAAGATCCCAAAGAAGCTGCAAAGCTAAGAATCAGGTCAGCCAGATTTTCTATTTTGCAGGAAAACTTATATAAGTGAGGCTTTTCAACACCTCTTCTTAAATGTGTGGGGGCGAAGAAACCGATTATATACTCAAAGAAATCCATGAAGGAGTCTGTGGCAACCACATCAGAGCCCGAGCTTTGGCAGAAAAGCATTAAGGTAGGGGTACTACTGGGCCACAATGCTTAGGGATGCAACGGATCTAGTCAAAAGATTCAAGGTTTTTCCAATGCATGCCAACATCCTCTATTGTCCTCCGGAGCTCTTAATTTCAGTGGTGAGCCCATAACCTTTCCATCAATGGGGTCTGGACATACTTGGACCTCTTCCTACTAGCGTAGGATAGTGCAAGTTCGCTGTTATTGGGGTAGACTACTTCACCAAATGGGCGAAAGTAGAGCCTTTGACAACAATTACTGAACAGAAAGTCCAGAGATTTACCTGGAAGTCCATAATCTGTAGGTTTGGTATTCCAGGGCAATCGTCTCTAACAATGGGAAGCAATTTGACAACCCAAAGTTCAAAAAATTTTGTGCTGAGCTCGAAATTAAGAATTACTTATCAGCTCCAGCTCATCCACAGTCTAACGGGCAAGCGGAGGTCACCATTAGAACCATAAAAATAGCTCTGAAGACCAAGCTTGAAGATCTGAAGGGTAAATGAGTGGAACACCTCCCAGAAGTGTTATGGGCCTACAAAACAACTGTCAGGTCAGCTACTCAAGAAACACCGTTTGTCTTGAACTTCGGAACTAAAGTAGTGGCACTTGTTGAGGTTGGGATCCCATCCCCAGGACTGAATTCACAAACGATGGGCTAAATGATGAGTCACTTCTATTGAGCCTGGATCTCTTAGAAGAAAGAAGAAAGACAGCTCTGTATCGTATCAGGGCTTACCAAAGGAAGACGGCCAGGTATTATGATAGAAAGGTCAGACACATAAGCTTCAAGGTGGGTGACCTGATACTTAGAAAATTATTGTTAGCAAGAAAGGACCCCACTCATGGGAAGTTGGAGCCTAATTGGGAAGGTCCCTATATCATCTCACGGGTAGTTAGACCAAGAAACTATGAGCTACAAATGGAGGAAAGAAAAATCCTGCCCCATTCTTAGAATGCAGAACATCTCAAAAATTTTTTTTAGTAAGTCAATTCTATAATTCAATCATTCTCAAATAAAACCGCAACTCTTTGATTCACCCCTATGAGATTGCAAAAAAAGAGCTCAATAGCTCGCGATAAACTCTCCAGTTCATAAAAAGAGCTTAAGAGCTCACGATGAACATTTTAGTTTATAAAGAGAACTTTATAGTTCACGATGAACTCGTCAGTTCATAAAAAGAGCTCAATAGCTTGCGATGAACTCGTCAGTTCATAAAAAGAGTTCAATAGTTTACGATAAACTCGTCAGTTCATAAAAAAAGCTTAATAGCTCACGATGAACGCTTTAGTTCATAAAGAGAACTCTATAGTTCACGATGAACTTGTTAGTTCATAAAACGTGCTCAATAGCTCGCGGTAAACTCTCTAGTTCATAAAAAGAGCTTAATAGCTCACGATGAATGCTTCAGTTCATAAACAAAACTCTATAGTTCATGACAAACTCTTTAGCTCATAAAACGAGCCCAATAGCCAACGATGAACTCTCCAATTCATAAAAATGAGTTCAATAGCTCACAACAAACTTTCTAGTTCACTAAAACGGGCCCTACAGGTTGAGGATAGAAACATATGATAAAATTCAAAGCAAAATCACGAGCTTAGGAATTGACAGAAGAGAGTGTAACCATCAAATAGAACAAAGGCTCACATATCCAGTAGCAATACAATAAATGAAGCAAAAAGATTACAAGAAACATTCTCAATTCTTAATCGCCCTTGAGGCGTCTCTAGAGCTCAGCAACTTCCTCCTTTAGGCTGGCGTTTTCTTCTTTTAGCTTATCTCTCTCCTTCTGGGCCTCTATCAGAAGATTTATAATTTTTTACCCGGATGAAGAGAACAGAATTGTGGCCAGTGAAGACCCAGATGAAGAAGAAGAGTCACTTGCAAGGCCACTCCTCTTGTGTTTCCTGGAGGACGTACCAACATCCTCGTCTTCATCAAATTCAGAAGGACAGGAATCAGCAGAATCTGGGTAAGAAATGAAGTCCATGGCAGCATCTGCAGCGCTAAATAGAAAACAGGTTGTCCGATGTCACCAACTCAGAGTAAGTCACAGGCTCAACTTCGATTATTTGATTGATTTGCATCTCCTCTAATAAATCCAATTCAGGGGGACCTACCAACCAAAGCAAATCCTTCGATTAGGAAACAACATCATAAGACCTGAACAAGTACAGGCTGTCAAGATACTTACCTGAGTAAGAATAGGAATAGCTCCTCCAGGATTTAGGAACTCTACACTCTTTGTAATGCAGCTCTATGGACCTCCAAGAGTCCCCAGAAACATAAAAGAAGTAATGAGCCCATCCCTTAGGAGGAGAAGGAAGGTCAAACACTAGACGCCGCATCTTGAAGTGCCTCCTTTTTTTATTATGCTGATACTGTAATAAAACTATATTATGATTCATACCTTATGGTGCATTGCATTGGTTCGAACTAATTTTATAAGGTAGTCTACCAACAATCGATGTTTATTTTTAAATATTTTTGAGTGCTTTTCCAATTGAATGTTAATTTATTGAGACTAGTTTACTTGATTTAATTTATTAATTTTGTGTTTAGTTTGATTCTATTTCAAATCCAGGAACAAATATAATATATTTAGTATTCATATTTGGTCGTGCATTGTACGGATCCTACTAGTTGACAAAGTAAGGATGATTAGCTGGGTTAGCCTTCAAAGATGAAATGTTTTGAGTAATTTTAAGCCATATTTTTCAAAGATTGCAATTTTCTTGGGCAGACCAAGAAATTTTTGGCAACCAACCACTTTAGAAGAAGATGGAAAAGACATTTTCTCTCACTAACCATAGACACTCTAAGAGATAGATAAATATACACATCCTATTGCACCGATTGGGACATTCGTAGAGATTGGGAGATTGAAAACTAAGAAGTGAGTTATTTATACCAAACATTTTTCTTACGGCTAGATCCATTTTTCTGGTCTTGCAGAAAGGGAAAAAAAAAAGAATTTCACATATTCCAGTTGAATAATGTTATTTGTAACTAAAAATTTGACATAATTTATTGACATGATTATGTGATTTCATAAGAATTATTGGATTAATATCAAGTTTCAATATTTGATGGGGCCTACACTTAACCCAAAGTTCACAAATTAGGTCAATAAATTAGATATTAATGGCATTGCTCATTTCTGTTTCTTGGGTGCATAAACTCTTTTGGGTAAATTACAAAAAAGTTCGGGTGTTTTTTGCAATCAACTCCCTTGGGTTTTTTTGCAATAAATTACCCCTCAAAATTTCAAGAGGTGTGAATTGACCGAAAGATCCAACGGAAATACAAAATATCATTACACCCTTCTAGTATATTAGTTAGTGAACACGTGCTTTGCACGTGAATCATTTTCGAAAGTAAATATGATATGTATTATTGTTATAAGAAAAAACTAAATATGTATTTGTCACAAATTTTGTTGGCATTTGTCTAAAATGTTAATAATTTTGTTGCTCTTGAGACGACTTGAGTTGTTAGCAACACCAACGGCAGGACTTGTAAATTAGCGAAAACATATTAGCAATGGTGATTACTCAAGAGGGATATCCAAAGACAAGTCTGGCACCTTTTTATTGGGATTATATTGCAAACCAGGTAATTATAATAATACATCAAGCAAAATATTGAAATCATTCTTGTCCTAGAGAATTTGATAGCCAATGAGAAGTATTAAACTATTGTCCTTAAGATTTCAAATAATGCATACGTTGAGGTTTGAAGAAAATTTTGCATTCCACCCTTGAGTTTTTTTTTTTGGAACTACATTCCACCCTTGAAAGAAAACATTTTTCTTTACACTACTAATGAATTTATTGGGCCTTAATAAAAAGTATAGCAAGTACACCAAGAATAAGTTTACATGTCCCCTGCCTACTATTCTTCTTGTTGCCCTGTATCAGTTTGTTTCCTAGCCTTGTAATTTATGAAAAAGCCTTTTTTTATGTTGTATTTTGGCAGAGAGAATATTTGTGCAAACCCGGCAAACCACAAGGTAAACTGAACTACAGATTGGACCAATAATAAAAATTCATCAACTAAATTAACTCTTATATGGCCCCAAAACAAAAATGGTGTGTAAACGTCATCATGGATGTTATCAGCCAACAAAAAAAAAATAGAAATGACCAACACTAAGTGGTTCATTTTTGTAGTTTTCTTATTTATTAGATGAAGGCAAATATTATATTACTCTTTAAAAGAAGCCTTTTAGATACTTCATGAATATCCCAAAAAAAGTTGCACATAAACGTCCATAACATAAAAAAAACCTAAGATTCTGTTACCATATTCAAATGATAAAATGTAAATTACCAAAAATAATAGTCGATACCTTATGACTTGGAGCACTTCTAGAAATCTAGTTGAACAATCCTCCATAGGGGCCATTCGAGGACCTCTTTACAACCATTCACTGCCATCAAACGTACCACACAAATTTATCCGAAAGGGAATATAATGCACAATGTTGGGTGGACATCAATTATAGAAAATAAATCTAAAGACATAATTTTCACACTCTTCTTCAACAATTGAACATATAGGTTCACAAAGTTAGAAATTATAAGCGCATCCGGCATACAAAGATGAAATTTTCCAAATGCCAATGCTAGCCTCCAAGCAAATCTTAGACGACATGAAGAGAGCATCAACATGCAACCAGATGAAAAAAACTTGAGTATGGAGAAACTAAGAGACATGAAATTGTTAACTTCCAATATACAATTGATAATCATGACATTGGATGTTTAATCATTAATTAGTTATCTTGGAAGTCAGATAGTGGAAGATGAAATGATTTAAATTCTCATGGTTAATTGAAATATTTATTGTCAAGAATTTGTTTAGTTTTACAAGTTATATGTGTTGAGGATATTTGACAAATGATTAAATGGATATTATAATAGTAATTGAAATATTTATTGTCCAGGATCTGTAAAATTTCTAATTATTGTACTTTTAGAGATAGATATAGATTTTTTTTTTTTTGGGTCATAAATGGATATAGATAAGATTAAGCAAAGATAAAAAAAAATAGAAAATTCAAAATTAAAATTAATTATTATAGCTCAAATGAATATAATAAAATGTCAAGTTTATGTACATGATTAATATAAAAAGATGAAAGGATATGATAGAATTATGTAATAAATTGAAGAAGACGAAAGTAAGATTGTTTAAGGAATTAATTTTTTTTATTAAGGCTATTGTGGTAAATCAAATGTTTGGATCAAGCCAAACAATGAATTTATTAATTAAATTAATGAAAACAATAAATCTATAAGAATTCTTGAAATAAGGATAAAGTAGGCATTATAGAATTATTAAAGGTCAATTAAGGAAATCAAAAGTTTTTCACCTTAAGCCGCTTTTAAAAGTAGTATAGATATAAATTTTGTTTGCCTGTATGTTTTCCCGCAATACCCTTTATATTCTCAAACATTAAATCCTCAAAAAAAATATATAAAAGCATAAAAAATATATATAATACACCACTCAAAATCAACACATCACCTTATCACCGTCAACCAACTCCAACTTCAATAGCCGAAGCAGAAGACTAATACTACATAATCTAAATATATATTATCTCTTGAATAAAAAAGTGTCATCAACTTTTTTAGTGGAACCCACTCATCCAACGGCTAGGAATAATGCATACCAGCCACCACCTAAGCATTATCATCTCCAGTTGCACCTCCACAGCAAATCTGATAAATCAAACAAATGAACAAACACCTAAAACCAACCCAACACCAAGAAAAAGAGAACACACATGCAACCCAAAACCACATCCACCTTCACCTCCTTCTACAATATCACAAAACCAAAACTATCCTATCCACACACAACCAATCATAGGCCAGAGCAGAATTCGAAGCAAATATTTGTGGCATTAACCAACCCATTTGTGGCATAATTCTTTTAAGAGCTAATAGTATTTTTAGTACTAGGGTTTGTGTGCGCGCGTGTGTATGAGAGAGAGAGAGAGATAAGGTTACACCGGTTGTGTTGTTGGAGGTTAGAGGGAGGTTGCCCTATGGAGAAAGAGTAATGCTTTGTAACCTAAATCTGCAACTTAAATTTACGTCTCAAATGAAAAGAGATTATTGGATCAATGGATTCTATTTAAAAATGTTGATGAGACTCACTCATTCAACGATCCCCCTTCATTTGAGGTGCAAATTTAAGTTGTAAATTTAGAATACATAGTGTTTTCCACAAAAAAAATAGGAGAAGAAAAGGGGGTCCCCGACATTTGTTGTGGGTCAAGTGGAGGGGTAGGGAATTTTTTTTAAATGGGGAAAGAAAATTTGACAAGGGAAACTTTTGTCTTTTAAACAAATTGGAGACCACGTGAGTACCACATGACTATTTTGTCACTTTTAACGGACAAAAATTAACGATGGGAGTCAATTGAAAGTTTAACAAATTTAAAGGGGGTCATTTGTCGAAATTGAAACCTGAGAGATTGAATTAAAAAATATCCAAAATTGAAGGTGGCAATTTGTAACTTACTCTAAGTTGGGTAAATTAATGAAAGACTTTTAGGGTCGTGGTTGGCTTACTATTTTGCTTTGAAGTGTTGGATAATGAATTTATCGTGGAAGGCACGATAATAAGTATGACATGTTGTATCCAAAAAAGCAAAAATTAAGATTAAATAAGTTTGATAAGAACTCTAAAACAACTATAAATTTGCAAATCAAGCGAATACATAAATTAGTATAAAGTGCGAGTGTGAATTTGTTCTTCAATCGTGAATTTGCACGCAAAATGCTAGAACAGAACAGAGTTTGTTCTGCACAAATTTTGTGATTCAGGTTACCCCTTGTTTTGAGTTTATTTTTTGTTTTGTCATTCTTTTGATTTTGACAATGTCAAACACATGATACAAATTTCAAACAACATGGAAAAACACAGTCAAAAGTTATTTTCTTAGAAAAGTATTTCCCAAAGACTTGATGAACACACGACAATATTAATTCAGCACTTATACAACAAACCTCAAACTTCCCAACCCAAGTTTACCTTTGAGCCAAGGCTACAAATGTAAATAGCTCTTGGAATATCTCTCTTTTCTTCTTTCTCACAATCCCTTTTGCTTCTGCCCTGTACTTCAACCTCCCCAGGTTCGGACCTGAGGATGCTAATCGCTCCATAAACCTCTCCGGAGATGCTAATATTTCCAAACAAGGCATCCAAGTCACCCCAGACGAACGTAACATGGCTTTGGGACTAAAAGTTGGTCAAGCCACTTATAAGGAACCGCTGCACTTATACGATAAAGCTTCAAGAAACCTGCAAACTTCACCACCCATTTCTCTTTCGTAATTGATTCAAATGGAAGGATGGACTTCGGGGATGGGCTGGCTTTCTTCTTGGCTTCTGTCAATTCCCCCATCGGCCTAGCTGGTGGTTACCTCGGTATTGAAAGCGAGGATCTGAACACAAGCTCACCTGCGAGTCCATTTGTTGGAGTTTGATACTTTCCAGAATAGCTGGGATCTCTCTAGAACACATGTAGGTATCAATATCAATTCTATGAAATCTGTTAATTGGACGATCTGGTCGAATGATATTACACTAGGGCCAGAGAATAATGCTTCTATTAGCTATAATTCTCGTTCCAAAATTCTCGATGTTGTCTTCACTGGTTTTTCGAATAATAGAGCCCAACAAGGTAGGCTTAACTATTTGGTGGATCTGAGGGATTACTTACCAGAATGGGTTCCTTTTCGGTTCTCAGCTACAACAGGAGATTGGTTTGAGAAAAACAATGTTAAAACATGGGAGTTTAATTCGGGTTTACTAGTTGATACCGATTTAAGAATGCCAACTCCAAGCCCAAATCCAGACCCCAATGTAGTTGTCACCGGAGAAAAGAAAAGCCAAATACGATTAGTGGTGGGGTCGAGGGTCGGCCTCAGTGCTTTGGTTATGATTGGGTTGCCTTTGGTTGGCTATGGCTTGTGGATGAAGAGGAAAGCGGAACAAGAAGAGTTTGTCTTTGAGTCGTCCATGAACGACCAATTTGAAAAGGTTAGTAGACCTAAGAAGTTCTCATATGGAGAATTGGTTCGTGCAACAAACAACTTTGCGGAGGAATTGAAACTTGGAGAGGGAGGGTTTGGTGGTGTTTATAGAGGTTTCTTGACGGAGTTACACTCCTATGTTGCTGTAAAGAGGGTATCGAGAGGGTCCAAACAAGGGATAAAGGAGTATGCATCAGAAGTGAAAATCATCGGTCGGCTGAGGCATAGGAATCTGGTTCAACTAATTGGTTGGTGCCACGAGAAAAGAGAACTTCTACTTGTTTATGAATTCATGCCCAATGGTGGCTTAGATACTCATCTTTTCAAAGAAAAAAGCTTGTTGACTTGGGTGATAAGGTACACAATTGCTCAAGGATTGGCCTCTGCACTATTATATCTGCACGAGGTATGAGAACAATGTGTGGTGCATAGAGATATAAAATCAAGTAACGAAATGCTAGATTTGAATTTCAATGCAAAACTCAGGGATTTTGGGTTAACTAGGATGGTTGATCATGGAAAAAGATCTCAAACGACTGTTCTAGCGGGGACCATGGGCTATATGGATCTTGAATATATTAGAACAGACAGGTGTAATAGGGAGTCAGATGTATACATCTTTGTGTATCATTGGAATTAGCATGTGGAAGAAAACCTATAGATCCCAATGCTCCAGAAGATCAAATAAGAATGGTTGAGTGGGTTTGAAGCCTTTATGGGAATGGATAAGCTCCTTGAAGCAGCTGACTCGAAACTATCGGCAAAGTTTGATGAGCAAGAAAGAGAACATTTGATGATTGTGGGGCTTATGTGAGCTCACCCAGATCCTAATCTCTGGCCTTCAATCAGGCAAGTGATTCATGCCCTGAATTTTGAAGCTCCGTTGCCTGTTCTTCCATCCAAAATGCCAGTGCCAAAGTATTTGTCTCCGTCAGGGTATACACCCACTTATTCCCAACCATTTTCCTATGGCACCACTGTATCTTAGAGTAGTCGGAACCAATCTTCAAGATATAGCTACAACACCGATTATCCAAAGTTCACCACATTTTCTGCAACTTTTTTGCCATCTGTATCACTTTTTCACACACGATAGTCTTAGTTTGTCAGGTTTTATGAGATATTTAATATTCCATTTTCTTTGTATCAATCATTAAATCAACTCTTAATTTTTCAAGATATAGTTAATGTTAGTGTAATTCTCATTCTTGTATATGTAATCAATGTTAGAGAATTTGTCATGGGAGAATTACACCTAGACTTCCTGAGGTTTGTCACTTAATCATTTAGACCCGCTAATATTTGAGATATTATACACAGACCCTCTAAAGTTTGTACGCACGTAGTACTTAGACTCCTGTTATAAATATATCAGTTAATAAATTATACTTAGACCTCCTAAAGTTTGTAAATATATAATACTTAGACCCTTTAAATTTAAAATATTATAGTTAGACCAAAAATATTCCAATGAAAGATAAAATATCAAATATTTTAAATTTTACAACCAAAATTTATATTCTATTGTATCATTTATTGAAATAAAATCAAAAATAAAAATTTAATTTTTTCTTAAAAAAACGTAATTAGTATACAATTATATTGTCTATTAAAATTTAATTTGGTCATTTAAAAAACCAAATTGAAATACCAAACTACCCCAATTAAAGCTGAAAGATATTATGTTCGTTACAGTTTGACCAATTGTTTAATTTTTTTAGTTTTATTCTAATAGATAGTTTAATTATATATTACCTATGATTTTTTTACAAAAATTAGACTTTTATTTTTGATTTTATTTCAGTAAATGACATAATAGAACATGAATTTTGGATATAAAATTCATGTTCTATTATGAATGACTTAGATCTCTTGTTTAACATTTTAGTTTTATTCCAATAGATAATATAATTATATACTAATTATGATTTTTTAAGAAAAAATTAAAATTTTATTTCAATAAATGATACAATAAAACATGAATTTTGGTTATAAAATTTAAAATATTTGATATTTTATATTTGATTCGAATATTTTTAGTATAAATACAATAATTTAAACTTAAAGGGTCTAAGTATTATATATCTACAAACTTCAGGGAGTCTAAATATAATTTATTAACTGATATATTTACGACATGGGTATTAGTGTTACGCGCGTACAAATTTCAGGGGTCTGTGTGTAATATTTTAAATGTCAGGAGGTTTAAGTGATTAAGTGATAAATTTCAGGGATTTAGGTGTAATTCTCCCATTTATCATTTGTAATGTGGCAAAGAATATGAAAATTTTCACTGCGATGCATTTCTTGTACCCATGACTCCTATACTAACTTGCACAAAATTTAGTGCAAACCGAAGCTGAACTATGAAATTTCATGAGGGTTCTTTTGCAATTCATCAATAGGAGAACCATAATTCATAGATCAAAACTAGATAATCTTTCTCCAAATATAATATTCAATATAAGATTGTGCACGAGACATGCAATGACATAGCGATAAGGTTACTTCATTGAAACATAGATATCATGGATTTGGATTATCGGAATAAAGTCTTTGCAGATAACAGAGAAAGAAAATAAACGCAAAAAACTATTGTTCTGCATATGTTTTCAAAAAATAGTATTCAAAATATATTTTCAAGAAAAGGTTTAGAAAAGTGTGCTTTAATTTTTTTATATCTCAAAACTTATTTGATTATATGATTCTGAAAACAATTTTAAAAGACAAAAAAGTGAATCATGTATGAACAATGATCTAAAAAATAATAAAAATATTGATATAATTTTAATTGACTTTTTTGTAAAATCCTCTGAAAAAGAGCACGAGGTATGGGATGTGTTACCACAATTTTCATTCTCAACCATTATTGTATAAAATGTAGGCAAATAAGATTTACTCACATGCAAAGGAAAGCTAGTTACATCTGATCCCCTTCTGATCCTACAGTGACGGAAGTATTTTGTATTGGGCTACTTTTTTTTATTATTATTAGGATGTGTTTTTCAAGTTATTGTGCAGTGGGTAAATTCTTTGGATACAAAGAAAAAAAAATAAAATATATATATATATATATATATTGCATTTTCTCTCTTTAGTAGATCACCCTCTAGCTTCACCATTTATTGGATAGATATTGCCAGCAATTGACAACCCTTTGTTCCCAATGTATTTAATTAAATTAAGAGTAACATGCAGTAGATCGAACCTCTTCTAGTTAGCTTGTGCCACCTGAAGAGCCGCAGTTTCAAATGAGACTATGAGTTTGAAAGAAGCAATCGGGCTTGCTTTGGAAGCAAAGCGAAAGACACAAATGAGAGAAAAAAAAATTCTTTTTAAATATGCTTTTTAAGTGCACAATAGATTACATCTCGTGTTTTTAAATTTTTTAAAATTGTTTTAAAGTTGGCGAAAACATGTTATTGGTGTTCCCTAAAATTCTAAATTTTTATACCTAATTTTTGAAAAATTGAATACAAAACTTTTATGTCAAAACAAATTGGGAGAATTACACCCAGATTTCTTAAGATTTGTCACTTAATTATTTAGACCCCCTGACATTTGAAATATTACACACAGACCCCTTGAAATTTGTAAGCACATAACACTTAGACCCTTGTTATAAATATATTTATTAATAAATTATAGTTAGACCCCCTAAAATTTGTAGGTATATAATATTTAGACCTTTTAAGTTTAAAATATTATATTTAAATCAAAAATACTCCAATTAAATATAAAATATCTAATATTTTAACTTATACAATCAAAATTCATATTCTATTGTATTATTTATTGAAATAAAATCAAAAATAAAAATTTATTTTTTTTCTTAAAAAATTGTAATTAGTATGTATATTGTCTATTAGAATTTAATTTAGTCGTTTAAACAACCAAATTAAAATATCAACTTATCCCAATTAAATTTAAAAGATATTGTGTCCATTACAGTTTGATTCCTTATTTAATTTTTTAGTTTTGTTCTAATAGATAGTATAAATATATACTAACTATGTTTTTTTTTTTAAATAAATTTTTATTTTTGATTTTATTTTAATAAATGACATAATAAAACATGAACTTTGGATGTAAAATTTAAAATATTTTATATTTTATATTTGATAGGAATATTTTTTGTCTAAGTATAATATTTTAAACGTAAAGTGTCTAAGTATTATATACCCACAAATTTTAAAGTAGTTTAAGTGTAATTTATTAAATGATATATTTATAGCAGAAGTATAAACATCAAGGGGTCTATGTGTAATATTTTAAATGTTAAGGGGTCTGAGTGTAATTCTCTCAAACAAATTTTCTTGTGTTTTTGACATCCAAAAAAAATAAAAAACTATTTTCCATGTACAAATCAATCATACCCTTATTTTTCAACGAAGACTTCGACTACCACACAAAGGAGGCTTGCAAGAAAGACTTTTAAAGCAATTAAAAAACATACTAATCGCATAAGGAGACTAGTGCCTAACCATACCAAGACTTCTAGAATCGGAGACTAGGATTACAAAAGTCATAAAATTCCAATAAAAAATTAAAAATTATTTGGAGATTTAAAGGGCAAATTTCACTTTGTACTTTAAAGATTTTAAGTTTCTTATTTTACTTTTAAAGATTAAATTTGTCATATTGTACCATCAATATATCAAAAGTATTATAATATGGTCTTTCTGTTATCTTTTCGTTAATTTTTCCGGCAGTGTCAATGAGTTGTCTTTTGACAGAAAAAATAACGAAAGCTAATAAAAGAGTTACATTACAAAACTTTTGAAACATTGATGATACAATGTAAAAAATTTAATTTTTAAAAGTACAAAGTAAAAAATTTAAGATCTTTCAGGATTTAAAGTGCGAAAAGCCCTTAATTTAAATGGTTTTACCATAGTTAATATGTAAATAATTAATTTTACTGTGGCTAAAATGTAAGTTAACTTAATTTGTTTTTGTGTAAATCATTCGGTTAAAATGTTTGTCATCGGATCGTCAAACCAAACAATTTGGACGGTTGTTGTGATTTATTGTTTAGTAAAATATTTTGTTAGTGTTAGTGTGACTAAAATATAAATTATTAGTTTAGCTATAATCAAAATATTTACCGTTAAATTTCCAAACTAATTAATATGAGTCATTGTTATGATTTATGGTTTCAAGAAAATAAAAGATTAATGTCAGAACTCCAAAACAACTATAAATATAATTTGCAAATAAGGCGAAATCAAAAATTTGTATAAAGTGAGTGTCAATCTCCTCCCAAAGCGTAAATTTAAAACTAGTTTGGGATTAATTGCCATGTCTCTCTTTTCATTTTGACTATAATAAATAATGTTTACCAAAGGGTGTCTATTAATTTTTGAGTAATGCTACATGAACTTAAAAAATAAATTTAAAAATTAGACTTGATAATTACAACTATTGATTTTACTGTGGGTCTTAACATTTATTGGGACCCACTACCTATTCAATGATTGAGATTATTAAGTTTAATTTTTAAATATACTTTTTAAGTTCATTTAACATTACTCTTAATTTTTTTCAAAAGTCTTTGTTAATCCATCCAATTTTCGTCCTTCCATTTTTTGTTTCGAATCCTTTTTTGAAATCTTCCATCTTTTTCCTTTTTTCATCCGTTTATTCATTTAACTCAGTCACAAAAGAGCCACATCTAAATTCACAGTCATAAGGCAAATTTGGTGTAACATATTTTCTTAAGGATAAATTATACTTACGTTCTTTAAACTATCACCCTTTCTCCACTTTATTCCCTCAACTATCAAAATTTCTTACATTACACCCTAAGCTAACATTTTTATTGCACATTACCAAAATCACAAACGTCTATTATTTTTTTTAGATTGAAATTGCTGACGTGTTAGAGTAAATTGAAAAAAAATCTCATTATTTGGGGGTAAAATGAAATAACCTTCTATTAAATATGCAACAAACATTAATAATTTGGATAATGTGAAACTATTTGCATTATCCTAATTACAAACGTCTGTTATCGTTTTGGACCGAAATCGCTGACGTATCAGAGTAAAATAAAAAAAACCACATAGTTTGGGAGGTGAATGAAATAAATTTCTGTTAAATATGTAACGGCCGTTAATAATTGGGACAATGTGAAACTAATCACATAGTTGAGAAATTTAGTCTTGAGGGGGGTAAAGTAAAAAAGTGTGATTACCCATTCTTTCATCCAAAATGCCAGTGCCAACTTATTTGTCTCCATCAGAATGTACACCTACTTCACAACCATTATCCTACGGCGCCATTGTATCAATGAGCAGCCAGAACCAGTCTTTGAGCTATAGCTGCACCACCGATTCCTCAAACTTCACTGCAGCTTCCTCGCCATCTGTTTCACTTTTGCACACATGGCAATCTTAGTTTTCCTGGTTTTTGAGATTTTTAATATTCTATTTTCTTTGTATCAAACATTAAATCAACTCTCATTTTTTCAAGGTGTAGTTAATGTTATTGTAATTCTCATGCTTGTATATGTAATCAATGTCAGAGAATTTATCATTTGTAATGTGGCATGGAATTCGAAAAATTCCACTGATAGGCATTTCTTTTACCCATGACTCCGATATTATACTAGTCGCAACTTGTACAAAATTTAGCGCAAACTGAGGCAAAACTATGGAAATTCATGAGAGTTCTTTTGCTATTGATAAACTTAATATTTATGATGTGCTTCAAAGAAGGAAACGTAAGGTTTGTCTTTCACCGCAATAGTGTGCTATATGTAAAGGTGATGGGCAAAGTATTGATCATCTATTTTTGCATTGTCCCATTACATTATCACTATGGAATAAGTTGTTCAAAATTGTTGATTAGTGTCTAACAGGGGTGTACAGGCCTAATAATCCTAGGTTGAAGATGTCTTTGTGGGAAGAGTCCGCAAGGTTGTTTGGAATGTGTAGTCCCAAGTGGTGTTTAGGAGGAGATTTTAATGTTATTAGGTATTCCATGGAAAGACATACTGGGGGAAGAGTCACAAAGAATATGCGTGATTTCGATACATGTATTAGGAAAACTGAACTTAATAATCCACCATCAATGGTGTCTTTACGTGGTCTAACTTTAGAGAGGTTGTCATCTGTAAGAGACTTGATAGATTTTTATTCACAGTAGGTTGGAAGAAGTGTTTTCTAGGTTGTAGGCAAAAGGTGTTGCCTAGGGTTGTGTTTGACCATCTCTAGCATTAAATGCGGTCCGGGTCCACTTAGCTTTGAGAATATGTGGCTTGACTTGAGCATTATACTTTTAGGGGGAAGTTTAAGGAATGGTGGAATGAGAGTTGTTTAGATGGATAGGAGGGCTATAAGTTTATGAAAAATATGGACTTTGTAAAGAGAAAAATCAAGGTGTGGAATAATGAGGCTTTTGATGATATTCGTGTAATTAAGAGTGCTATTTTGGATAGGATTGTTGATATAAATTAGATTGAGGAGAGAGAGGGCTTGGATGAAGGTTTGAGAAGAGAGATGGAAACTTAGGAATAAGTTTGAGGAGATTGTTTTTCGAGAAGATATGAGTCAGAAACAAAAATCTAGAGTGAAGTGAGTGAAGGAGAAGAATAATAATTCAAAGTTCTTTCAAAGAGTTGTAAATGCAAATAGAAAGAAGAAAGTTATTAATAAACTGGAAGTTGAAGAAAGTGTTTTTGTTGAGGATGAGGAACAAATTGAACGAGAGGTTGCGAATTTTTTTTCTAATTTATACAAGAATTCTGATGAATGTAGACCTAGAGTGGAAAGGCTTGAGTGGTGCCCCATAGAGGTGAGGTTGAAAAGATGAATGCAGAGACCTTTTGAGGAGGAAAAGGTGAAGATGATATTTTTTAGTGTAGTCGGGATAAAGCACCTGAGCTGAATAGTTTAACAATGGCTATTTTTCAGGAACGTTGGAGGTAATGAAAGTTGACCTGACGAAAGTTTTTTCTGAATTTTTTCAGATTGGTTTGGTGAATGATATAACCAATGCAACATTTATTTGTCTTTTCACAAAAAAGGATAATTCCATTAGAGTTAGGAATTTTAGGCCGATTAGTCTTGTTTCAAGTATTTATAAGATCATTGCAAAAGTTGTCTATTTGGCTTAGGGAGAGCTTAAGTGATACCATTTCAGGGTTTCAAGGGGCTTCTATTAAAGGCAAGCAAATCATAGATTTTGTTTTGGTGGCTAATGAGGTGGTTGAGGATTGTAGAGGAAAGGAATGAATTGTCTTCAAGATTAATTTTGAGAAAGATTATGATCATGTGGATTGAAGTTTCTTAGATTTTGTGATGGAAATGAAGGGGTATGGACATAGATGGAGGAATTGGATTAGGGGTTGCTTAAAGTCTATGAATTTTTCTATCATTATTAATGGAAGGCCAAGGGGAAGATTTAAGGCATCAAAGGGACTTAGACAAGGGATCCTTTGTCCCTTTTTTTGTTTATAATGGTTGTGGATGTATTGAGTAAGTTAATGACAAGGGTGGAACAGTGTAATATGGTGGAAGGTTTTAGTGTTGGTGGAAAGATGGTACCAATGTCACATTTATAGTTTGCAGATACTATTTTTTTTTCACATATGGAGATGGACGAAGTTTTTGAATATCAAGATTGTTGATGTCTTTGGGGGAGTGTCATGACTAAGGTCAATATGGGAAAAAGTGTGGTTATGGGAATTAATGTTAACCAAGAAAATTTTTCTCATTTGGTTAGGGCTTTGGGATGTTTTGTCGGAAGGTGGCCTCTAAAATATTGGGTCTTCCTTTAAGCGATAATCTTTTGTCTTTGGATTTTGGGCTCCCATTATTAGATTTTTGGGTTCCGGTTATTGAGAAGATAAGTAGATTACATGGATACATGATAGCTTTTATTTCAATAGGGGGTAGGCTTACTTTAGTTTCGTCGGTTTTGGCTAGTATACTCACATATTAAGCCTTTCTTTAAAATGTTTGGTGTTATGATTAAATAGATTTAAGGGATGATTGGAGAGTTGGGATGGTAGTGGAAATGATAAAAAGGACCACTTGACCAATTGGAATGTGGTTTCGTGACCTAGAGTTAAAGGTGGGGTTAGCAGTAGGTAATTTGAAGGCCCTTGGTGGTAAATGGCATAAAAGGGTATCGAGTGGGTCTAAACAGGGGATAAAGGAGTATGCCTCAGAGGTCAAAACCATCAGTCGACTCAGGCATAGGAATCTGGTGCAACTTATTGGATGGTGCCATGAGAGAAGAGAACTTCTACTTGTTTATGACTTCATGCCCAATGGTAGCTTAGATACTCATCTTTTCAAAGAAAAAACTTGTTGACTTGGGTGATGGAGGTACAAAATTGCTCAGGACTTGGCCTCTGCACTATTCTTTCTACACGAGGAATGGGAACAATGTGTGGTGCATAGAGATATAAAATCAAGCAATGTTATGTTAGATATAAATTTCGATGCAAAATTTGGGGATTTTGGGTTAGCAAGGATGGTTGATCATGGAAAAGGATCCCAGACGACAGTTGATGTATACATCTTTGTAATTGTAGCATTGGAATTAGCATGTGGAAGAAAACTCATAGATCCCAATACCGCAGAAAGTCAGATAAGAATGGTTGAGTGGGTCTGAAACTTTTTTGGAATGGATAAACTCCTTAAAGCAGTTGACCCGAAACTATCTGCAAATTTTGATGAGCAAGAAATTGAACATTTGATGATTGTGGGGCTTTGGTGTGCTCACCCAGATCCCACTCACCGGCCTTCAATTAGACAAGCTATTCATGTCCTTAATTTTGAAGCCACATTGCCCATTCTTCCATCCCAAATGCCAGTGCCTACATATTCAGCTCCCTCAGCACATACGTCTACTTTCTCACAACTGTTGTCCTATGGCAACATTGAGTCTGAGAGCATCCTGGTCCAGTCTTCCAGCTACATTTACAACACTGATTCCTCAAGGGTTACAACATCTTCTGGAGCTTCGTCTCCATCTGCATCGCATCTATAGACACAATGGGTAAGTACGAAGAATATGTGTAGCTTTGGTTTACATGTCTCTTAAGGTATTTAATATCTAAAATTTTAATTTTTGAATCAAACATTGTATCAATTTACATTTTCATAAACTAATTAATGGTTGCATAGTTCTCGTGTTTGTAGTTAATTACCATAATAATGAAAATTTTGGGATCTTTAAACTGGAATGTCCACAGATTCAAATTCGGTTTCCAAATGGAGACTCCAACCAACTTCTCCTTAACCACAATTTTTCCTAGCAATTGTCTCCAAGGTGTGACTTTGTAGATCTCTCTTAGGACACCTTCTTTCTCTCTTGTCCACCTCATTTCCCCTTATCTCCTGCCTTTCATAACAAATAATTCTCCTCGAAAGCAACTAATCACTAGGGGTGTTCACCCTACTCTACGGGGAGAAAATATTGTGTTTCATCTTCTTACTCGATACTTTGCGAAATAATTTTTTCTTGCCTTACCCTACCCGATCAGGTGTGGTATTGTTACCCAACTTCCTACCCGAATAATCGGATAGGAAATCGAGTAAACATTTTTGTAGTTATTAATTTTTGGATCAATTTAACAATTCAATTAAATAACATGCACCAATTTAACAACACAATAAATTAATAACACTAAAACTTAAAACAACTACAACAACAATTACAATAAAATATAAGAAAGTATGAACACCAATCCATCATAATTGTTACATAAATACAAACAATTATTTTAAGTTTAAACCATATGAAACACATTAAAATCATAATTGCTCAAATAATTCACTAGTTCACCAAAAATCATGAAACATACACAAAAAACAAGTCCATATTTTCGTAACTCAAACATTCACAATAATAACAATGTTATAATATAAATAATACCACACAAATACTCTTATAATTACTAAAAAAAATATAGTGCAGGTAGAATAGGGTAGGAATGTAAAAATTGATGGGTATTCCGCATTCTTACCCGATTTTTACGGCTAACCGTTCAGTAAGGTCGGATAAGATAGAAAATTGCGACCAATCAAAAATTTGAACACCCTTACTTATCACATTCATTGGGTGATCCCAAGGATTTTTCAACATGCTAAGATCTACTTTTGATAAAAGGTAGACAACGTTTGACACTATTAGTCACTGCTAAAACAAGTAGAAATTAGAGTTTCTTGGGAGAACAAAATGTTTGTTGTGGTGGGGACCTGGCCACAGAGCTCATAAGTGTATCATTATGGGTTGGGCTAGCTAGGGAACCAATAACTGCAGTCTGGAATTAGCATGTGAAAGAAAATTCATTCATCACCAGGCCAAGAAAGTTAAATAAGAAGAGTCCAAGTGGTTTGACGCCTTATGCATTGTGAAAGCTTACCAAAGCAGCAGACCTCCGAGTGTAAACATATTCGGTAATGGTGACTAAGTTAAATAGGAGGTAGTTGGCGCGGTGACTAAGTTAAACAGCTGCCCATCAGAGAACCAATTTTTTTTCCATTAACAGTAGCAATAATGATCAATACTTCAGTTTTATGCAATCTTTCCTTTAGGTTCTATATCAGTGAGTAAAGGTTTTTCCATATCCTTCTTCTCTTGGTTACGATTTTATCATTAGTTTCTTAGTCTTACTCTTACCACATAACAGAATGTGTGACTCAACAAAGTCAATGTAGCACCAGGATAGGAACTTAAAACTGGTTGGGTAGGATTACACATCCCAAAGCATAATCCAACATAATTCATCTAGGTTAACATCAATTTGACTTGGTTGCCCAAAATCCAATACAAGATCAACAGAGTATAGAAATGGATCACATATAACCTTGTTTAGGATGAATCCGAAAATTTTACTGTTCCACCTTTTTTCATCCGACGACACAACATGACACACTGAAGTTTCTTTAGTTTATAATTCCATTTTATTTTTTCTAATTTTAAAGATCAACAATTACAAATAAACCATGACAAAATTTACAGTTCCTTCGGTTTTGTTATCGAAAAATCACATTTCCATACTAGAGTCTTCTCCTTTTAAGGACAGGACTATGAACAAACAGAGTATTGTCATACAAGATGAAGAACAAATTGATCAAGAATAAGAACAAACACAGTCAAGTCATTTATACGCTTCTTTGGTGGTTTGTTATAGTTGTTGTCATCGAAATCAGAACCCAGAATTTAAAAAAAAGACACATCAAAGATAAAATTGATGATCAAATCGCAAGCAAGCAAGGGAGGAGCTACACTTACCCCAATTTTTTTGTCCAAATATTTTTTTTATAAATATTTTAATATATTTTAAATTTGCCCCCACAAAAATTCATATACATTTTAATTTACTTAATAATTTCTAACATTAAGATTAAATTTCCTTATTTTATTATTGATTATTTAGTTGAATCTCTCAACATGTGTTCAAGAAATTTTGGAACTTTTTGTTCTCTCCCCTGTATGAAGCCCCCTTACTCTTATCTTTGTAAATTTTGACACATTGAATGATAATATTATTATGTAATGTTTTTATAATATAAAAATTAGTCAATAAGATGGTAAAGATAAGGTATACGTTACTCATTTATGATTTGAATGACAAGGATTCAAGCTGCAAAATAAATACTCTCGCACATGCAGGATAAGAATATGTACATCTTACTCCAAACCTTGCAATAGCAGAAGTCATGCGTTGGGTCATCTCATTTAATTTATTATTACTTCAAAGTTTTAAATTTTACTTTTGTTAAAAAAATGTTACTAACTTATAATTGAAAGGCCTAATTTGATAATATAACGCATTGTCATTGTTGAATTAACATAGGGTATCAACATTAAATGCATTTTATTTGTTAATTCAACGGTAATAATGCATTAGCTTTTTCAATTTTTTACATATAGTATTGTTGTTGCCAAAATTTTTGCTCCTACTACCCCAAATTTCTGGCCCCGTCCCTGCAAGCAAGTGACAGTGATTTACAAGAACGGAAATGATTTACCTGTTCTGGTACATTTACGGACAAAGGGAGAGGACCAATCTTCACTATGGAGATCAAGAACAAAGATTAATCGGTGGTGGCTCAAGATTCAGCACCAAATCCAAAACCCTTGTCGACAACTCCAGTCCTGACTTATCTTTAGACCCAAATTTAAATATGGATAAAAATGGTCCAAAATTCTTCTCCAATGACTCATATCCATACCAAATCAAGGAAAAACCCAA
Organism: Ilex paraguariensis; assembly: GCA_963454935.2. Classification (NCBI taxonomy): domain Eukaryota; kingdom Viridiplantae; phylum Streptophyta; class Magnoliopsida; order Aquifoliales; family Aquifoliaceae; genus Ilex; species Ilex paraguariensis. The sequence continues at coordinate 103,289 of CAUOFW020000869.1, forward strand.
TTCTAAATTCAAATTAAAAGAGACCCAAATCTCATACCCAAAATTCTAACGGTCAAAATTCTCTTCTCCTCCATTGCGCCGGCACCTGTGTCCCGATAACTTCCTCCACTTCGCCTGTCATCTCTTTAGGTACTCTCTCTTTCTTCAGATGTAGTCACTTCGCTGATCATCTGCTACTTTTTTTTTTTTGGGAGGACGGGAGAATTTCATCTGAACCATATGAGATTTGTTACTTAATCACTCAGACCCAATGACATTTGAAATATTACAAACAAATCTTTTAAAATTTGTACGCATGTACCACTTAGACCCTACTGTAAATATATCTGCAAATAAATTACAACCAGACTCCTTGAAGTTTGTAAACATATATTATTTAGACCCCTTAAATTTAAAATGTTATAGTTAAACTAAAAAAACTTCAATCAAAGATAAAATATCAAATATTTTAAATTTTACGATTAAAATTTATGTTCTATTTATCTTTTATTGAAATAAAATCAAAAATAAAAATTTAATTTTTCTTAAAAAATTTAATTAGTATACAATTATATTGTCTATTGAAATTTAACTAAGTCGTTTAAACGACCAAATTAAAATATCAAACTACTTCAATTAAAGCTAAAATATATTATGTCCGTTACAGTTTGATCATTTATTTAATTTTTCAGTTTTATTCTAATAAATAGTATAATTATATACAAATTATGATTTTTAAAAATAAAATAAAATTTTTATTTTTGATTTTATTTCAATAAAAGATATAATAGAATATGAATTTTGGATGAAAAACTTATGTTCTATTATGAATGACTTATACCCCTTATTTGACTTTTTAGTTTTATTATAATAGATAGTATAATTGTATATTAATTACAAATTTTTAAGAAAAAAATTAAAATTTTAATTTTAATTTTATTTCAATAAATGATACAATAGAATAAGAATTTTAATTGTAAAATTTAAAATATTTAATATTCTATCTTTGATTGAAGTATTTTTTGTTTAAGTATAATATTTTAAACTTAAGGGGTCTAAGTATTATACCTATAAATTTTAAGGGAGTTTAAGTGTAATTTATTACTGAACATAGGTCTAAGTGTTAGGTGCATACAAACCTTATGATATTTGTGTTTAATATTTTAAATGTCAATGGATATAAGTAATTAAGTGATAAATCTCAAAAAATCTGGATATAATTCTCCTTATTTTTGGGCAAGTCACAAAGAATTTTTGTTTGCTACTTCTTTTGCGTACGAGAAAAGAAAGAGTCAAACAAGATTTGGAGAAAAAAACAAAGGGAGAATTACACTTAGACTTCTTGAAGTTTGTCATTTAATTACTCAGATCCCCTAACATTTGAAATATTACACACAGACCTCCTGAGGTTTGTATGCGCACAATATTTAGACCCCTGTTGTAAATATATCAGTTAATAAATTATACTTAGACCCCTTAAAATTTGTAAGTATATAATATTTAGACCATTTAAATTTAAAATATTATAATTAGACCACAAATACTCTAATAAAATATCAAATATCAAATATTTTAAATTTTACAACCAAAATTTATATTCTATTGTATCATTTATTGAAATAAAATATCAAATATGGGTCATTACAATTTGACCCATTGTTTAATTTTTTTTAGTTTTATTCTAATAAATAGTATAAATATATACTAACTATGATTTTTCAAAAAAAAATTAGATTTTTATTTTTAATTTTATTTCAATAAATAACATAATAGAATATGAATTTTGGATGTAAAATTCATGTTCTATTATGAATGACTTAGACCTCTTCTTTGATTTTTTAGTTTTATTCCAATAGATAGTGTAATTGTATATTAATTATGATTTTTTAAGAAAAAATTAAAAATTTATTTCAATAAATTATACAATAGAACACAAATTTTGATTGTAAAATTTAAAATATTTGATAATCTATCTTTGATTGGAATATTGTTTTTATAAGTACAATCTTTTAAACTTAAGGGGTGTAAGTATTATATACCTACAAACTTTAAGGAGGTCTAAATATAATTTATTAACTGATATATTTACAACAAAGATCTAAGTGTTACGCGTGTATAAACTTCAGGAGGTCTGTGTGTAACATTTCAAATATTAGGGTGTCTGAGTGATTAAGTAACAAATCTAAGGAGGTCTAGGTGTAATTCTCCCAAAAATAAAAGAAAAGAGCTATAAAAATTTGAGCGTTTCTCGTTTTGTACATGAAAATTTTAAAGATTTTCATTTTGTACTTTTAAATATTAAAAATTTTATATTAATCTATTGACACTGATAAAAAAAAACAAAAAATTAGCAAAATGATTATATTGTAACATTTTTGATATATTAAAAATTTAATGTAAAAAATTTAATCTCGTAAGAGGATATCTTAATCTTTGCAAAAGTGTTGTTCCTTCTTGAGTAGTGCTTCCTACAAAAAGAAACAAATTGACTAGGATTGAAGTGTTTCGATTAAAAACACTCTAATACTTAAGTCAGTAAGTGTGAGTACAAAGAAATATACTTAAAAGGCTTCAGCGTACTTTTTACTATGCATCCTTTCTGCTTTATATTGACTTCAAGAATTTCCTTTGTTGGTTAGGAAGATGACACACCACCCTTCCAATGGGATTGTTTGTTAGCAATTGCAAAAATTTCTTTATCTGAGCTATTAACTCCACCTAATTGTTACAACAAAATCCCTTTATCGTAGGCGATTATTTTGTTGTTTGATTTACTGCATATCTTCAAACTGTGCTAAATCCTTCTACTCGGTAGTATTTTTTGAATTACAACAGATCGGCTCGATTTTGACATAGAATCAAAACTCCACGTGACTATTTCTCTATTCACGTGCCTATTCATACATGTGGCATGGTTTTATGCCCCTTCAAATCTTTAAAGACGTAAAAGAAGAATCTTTTCATATCAATTAACATAAAAAAATGACACTCTCTAAAGACAACTAACGTCATAACTTGATTTTAATCCCACCAAACCAATAAAACAAGTCGACAATTTACTCGGTGCATATTGAACTTGGGTGATCCTTAGCTAAATGACTCTTACATGACGCTATCTTATCACTAGACTATCAAGCAAAGAGGTCAATAAAATCTTGTTTTGAATTGAGAATGAAATGTACGTTCCATTGATGTTAATTAATTTGTTAGAAAAAAATTTAAGAAATTTATTTATACATCCGAGAAAATTAGTATTATGACAACTTTTGGTTGGGAGTGCACATCACCTGACCCTAAAGGTACTATGTATTTTAGTAAATTATTACTCCTAAATGACTCTGAGTTTTTGGTCATTCTTCAGACACGTTACTAATATGTCCGAATAATGAGTCATTTTTGTAATTACATGAAAAAGAATTGGGTCACAGCCTAAAGTTATAAAATAAAAACATCAATTAGAGTTATTTTTTAAACAACCCAAATTTAATTATATTTGTGTGCTAAGATGATGACTAATGCTATTATAACATAATTTAAGAATATAATTTAGGAACTTAATGCATTATGACCATTAGATTGATAGTGTTGGAACTTAAAGATAATTTAATGTTGGAACTCACTCATAATCTAATGGCCACAATCATTAAATTCTTAAATTATGTCCCGATATTATTGCTCTAAGATTATTCTTATCGGACCAGAACAGGTGAGAGAGAGAGAGAGTCAAATATGATTGTTTATCCCAACTTTATTTTCCTTATTTTTCTTGTAATTACAGTCTAGCCCACAGAAATTTAGTCGTTGATTTATAGACTCAATTGATATATTACCTCCTAATTGTTAATACTTTACCTCTTTATCACAATTCAGGACGACTTTAAATTGTTTTATTTTTCTTGGTTAGTTACAAAAATATATTTAATTTATTACAATTACCGTCTAACGCCGGCCCTTGACAATGTCAACACTCTATATAACTATATAATAAATTAGATAGTAATTTGAATTTCATACACATATTTTTTTCCCCAAAATATCGCATTACTCAATTCTATCACATGTTTAATTATTTAATATTTGATTATTTTGTAGCTTAACATAATTTTTATTTTATACATTATCCATACACGAATTTGATGCTATTTTTAAGAAATTAATAGGTAAAAAATATTTTTAAATTATATAATTAAACAAACAAAGAAATAAAAAATTACTATTTAGTATAAAGGAATTAATTTTTTGAACACTTAAATTTTATATTTCATCGTAGTTGTAGGAATAAGTTATGCCTAGTATATATAAAAATTTTGCTCAAATAAGGATATCAATTGTGTCACTTTTGGTACTAGTTGTGTTTGTATCGATAAAAAATTATTTAATTCTATAACTCATATGATACTATATAAAAAAATTATAAAATAACTATTGTTTGCTTGTTATTCGTTTTTACCCTTAATTTAACCTATTTAACATTCATGTCATGTCATTTAGCATATGGCTTGTTATGTAAAACCACAATGTCTAACACGATATTAATTTCAAACCACAAACAAAACCAGCAGTATTCCCAAAGACTTGATCAACAGCAGGGCCGGCACATAAATAATTTCAACTCAATCAAAAAATTATAATTTTAATAATTTAAGCCTATAATTCAATTCATAACATTAGAAACTCAAAAATAAAAAATTTTAAAAACAAATAAAAAAAAATATTTAAAAGTTAACTCATATTTGCTCACATCCATTCTCTCTCTCTCTCTCTCTCTTAAAAAACAAAAATAAAATATCACATCCTCATTTCTCACATAAAAAAAATTAAAATATATTTTTATTTTTTTTAAATAATACTAAAAATAAAAAAACATCATTTACTATTACTGCTTTAGACTTTGAGCCGTTCCTGATCAACAGACAGCAAGATAAATTCAACACTTGCTAGTTATATTATACAACAAACCTCAAGCTTCCCAACCCAAGTTTACTATTCAGCCATGGCTGCAATTTTAAGTAGCTCTTGGAATATCTCTTTTTTCTTCTTTCTCATAATTCCTTTTGCTTCTGCCCTGTACTTCAACCTCCCCAGGATCGTATCTGACGATACTAATCGCTCCATAAACATCACTGGAGATACTTATATTTCCAACCAAGGCATCCAAGTCACCCCAGACGAGCGCAACATGTCATTGGCATCAAAAGTTGGTCAAGCCACTTATAAGGAACCAGTTGATACCGATTTAGGAACGCCTGCAACTCCAGCTCCAAGCCCAAATCCAGAACCCAATGTAGTTGTCACCGGAGGAAAGAAAAACCAAATAGGATTAGTGGTGGGGTTGACTGTCGGTCTCAGTGTTTTGTTTATGATCGGGGTGGCTTTGGTTGGCTATGGCGTGTGGAAAAAGAGGAAAGCCGAACAAGAAGAGTTTGCTCGAGTCATCCATGGATCGCCAATTTGAAAAGGTTAGTGGACCTAAGAAGTTCTCATATGGAGAATTGGTTCGTGCAACAAACAACTTTGCGGAGGAATTGAAACTTGGAGAGGGAGGGTTTGGTGGTGTTTATAGAGGTTTCTTGAGGGAGTTACACTTCTATGTTGCTGTAAAGAGGGTATCGAGAGGGTCCAAACAAGGGATAAAGGAGTATGCATCAGAAGTGAAAATCATCAGTCGGCTGAGGCATAGGAATCTGGTTCAACTAATTGGTTGGTGCCACGAGAAAAGAGAACTTCTACTTGTTTATGAATTCATGCCCAATGGTAGCTTAGATACTCATCTTTTCAAAGAAAAAAGCTTGTTGACTTGGGTGGTAAGGTACAGAATTGCTCAAGGATTGGCCTCCGCACTATTATATCTACACGAGGAATGGGAACAATGTGTGGTGCATAGAGATATAAAATCAAGTAATGTTATGCTAGATTCTAATTTCAATGCAAAACTCGGAGATTTTAGGTTAGCTAGGATGGTTGATCATGGAAAAGGATCTCAAACGACTGTTCTAGCAGGGACCATGGGCTATATGGATTTTGAATGTATCAGAACCGGCAAGTATAGCAAGGAGTCAGATGTATACAGCTTTGGAATTGTAGCATTGGAATTAGCATGTGGAAGAAAACCTATAGATCCCAATGCCCCAGAAGATCAGATAAGAATGGTTGAGTGGGTTTGGAACCTTTATGGAATGGGCAAGCTCTTTGAAGCAGTTGACTCGAAACTATTTGCAGAGTTTGATGAGCAAGAAACAGAACATTTGATGATTGTGGGGCTTTGGTGTGCTCACCCAGATCCTAATCTCCGGCCTTCAATCAGGCAAGTGATTCATGTCCTGAATTTTGAAGCTTCGTTGCCTGTTCTTCCATCCAAAATGCCAGTGCCAAAGTATTTGTCTCCGTCAGGGTATACACCCACTTCTTCACAACTATTTTCCTATGGCACTACTGTATCTGAGAGTAGTCGGAACCAATCTTTAAGATATAGCTACAACACCGATTGCCCAAAGTTCACCACATCTTCTGCAACATTTTTGTCATCTGAATCACTTTTGCACACACGGTAGTCTCAATTTGTCAGGTTTCTGAGATATTTAATATTCCATTTTCTTTTTATCAAACATTAAATCAACTTTTAATATTTCAAGATGTAGTCAATTAAGTGTAATTCTCATGCTTGTATATGTAATCATTGTTAGAGAATTTATCAATTGTAATGTGGCAAGAATATGAAAATTTTCACTGCGATGCATTTCTTTTACCCATGACTCCTATACTATACTAGTTGCAACTTGCACAAAATTTAGTGCAAACTGAAGCAGAACTATGAAATTTCATTCGAGTTCTTTTGTAATTCATCTATAGGAGAACCTTAATTCACAGATAAAAACTAGATAATCTTTCTCTAAATATAATAGTCAATGTAAGCTTGTGTACAAGGCATGCAGTGGCATAGCGACAAAGTTACTTCACTGAAATATGAATATCATGGATTTGGATTATCGGAAGAGTCTTTGCAAATGACGAAGAAAGAAAACAAACGCAAAAACTATTGTTCTGTTTGCATATGTTTTCAAAAAATAGTATTCAAAACAAGTTTTCATAAAAAGGTTTAGAAAAGTGTGCTTTGATTTTTTTGTTTTCCAAAACTTGTTTAGTTATATGATGCCGAAAACAGTTTTAAAAGACACAATAGTAAGTCATTTTGGACAGTGATATAAAAAATAATAAAAATATGAATATAAGTTTAACCGACTCTTTTGTAAAAATCATTTGAAAAAGAGTACGAATTATAGGGTGTGTTACCACAATTTTCATTCTCTACCAGTATTGTATAATACTTAGACGAACAAGATTTACTCACATGCAAAGGAAAGCTAGTTACATCTTATCCCCTTCTGATCCTACAGGGACAAAAGTACTTTGTATTGGGCCATTTTTTTTTTATTATTATTATGATGTGTTTTTCAAGTTATTGTGCAATAGGTAAATTTTCTGGATACAAATCCCTCCCAATCAATATATATATATATATATATACACACTAGCAATTAAAAAATGCAACAAATTACTTGTGTCTAAAGGCATTGTGTGCAACAAATAAAAAAAACTATTTTTACTTCTTTTTCTTTAATTACACAATTTATAATTAATCCGGCTAAAAAATACCTAACTATTTCAAGACGATACTCTAGATGTACCCACCATTGCCCCCACAATATTGACGAAATACAACGATTTGTCAACTACAACACCATAACAATACTAATTGTAAACAAACGAACAAGTAACCAATTGGAAACAATTTCGTTGCAATGCTTCAGCTTTCTACAATACTCTTGCTTGCTTTGATGACAAAAAGTGCAGCTATTAAAATGTCATAGCATGTGTAACAAATCATAGCCACATTGTAGTTCAAGAGGTTTGTGTGCACAATGTGCATGTATATGCACGAACTGTGGGCAGACACTTTGTAAAATAACCACTTCGACTTCGGCCCTAGTTTGACAAAATTCTACAAAGACAAATAATGAGCAGTGATCCATAATGAATTAGCTCAAAACTCGGACTGAAAATATTGACAACATTTTTATCAAATAGCACATGTGCAAGCTCAAAGTAGACAATACCAATTATCTTGATCATAAGCTCAAAGTAAACACCTATCTATTTATTTTACTTTCATGATTTAACATTAGTCCAAGAAATATACCCTTTAAAATCAACATAGACATCCTACTCAAATCCTCAATTTGTGTACATTGAAACCCAAAGGTTTAAAAAATCCAATATATTTAGCATTAGGGTCTTCATCACCAGGATTCAACAAATTATATCAACATTTAGTTAATCAAACCTCTAAGTAGGAAATCCTCACCCAAATTCAAGTTACTCTAATACAATTCCAGAACTTCCCACTCAAGTTATTGTAGAAACAAAAATAAGTAACTTTGAAAATGAAAGAAAATGAAACAAACTAAAATACAAAAAACCAATCATACTAATTTCCTCAAAGAATTTCATGCCTTACTTTTCTCAAGCAGGTTTTTGTAGATCAATACCTTACGAGGGGTGCGAAAATCAATCATGGATTTAAGGACTACTTGTACATTAAAGTTGCCATCATGGAAGCACCACTTGTCTACTCCTGGCATGGTTAAGAACTCAAAGTTCGGTCTCACTGCCTCATGAATTTGCTCCAAATAAGCTTAATTTTACTTGACAGTACATTAGATGAATTAGTGAAAGTGACTACTTTAGGTTCATCTTACTCCTCCAATTGGCCATTGTCAATAAACTGGTACCATCTTTCCATGGCCACAGCTTTGTAGGTCCACCAAATGGGTCATCTCCTGCTCACAAAATGTGTAGAAGCCTGAAATGTCGATGTTGAGGACGCTTCGTCCAGCGCTACAAACCATTTTCTCACTATGAACGGTTGGACTTGGTACCTTCACATCTGCAACTTTAGAATAGCTTTGGGATTAAAAGAACATACAAATCTCTACTATATTCCTCTAGGATCCAACTTTATACAGCTGAGCTATAGCTCTGCTCCATCTCGGCAATATTGTGGTTTTTGTTTTCTATCTACTACACAAAAGGAAAAAATCAGAGAACACATCAGAAAAATCGCAACAAAATTTGTTCGATACACTTCTATATGAAAAAAATCAAGTAAAGAGATCAGAAATTTATAGTGAGGCGATCGCACTTGAACAATAAACACACATGAATCTTTTTCTAATGATTAAGAATGATAAACATCCAACAAAGAAATCACAGCTATGCAAAAGTCATAAAACAGCACAATGAATTTTTTTTTCTCTTAAAATCTTGCATCAATCGTACACTTTTATTTCCCAAAAAGACCCTAAAATTTCATCACAACACCCTACAATTACATCACTCCCTAATCATTTAACCAAAGTCCTAACTCAAGTAAATTGAGGGACCTAAACATCTAACAATGGATTTGCAGGTATGTGGCCTACATTCTCCATCGACACAAATTAATGACCTATTTCAACAATTCACACCCAATATTGAACTACAATCATATCATTTAATAGCTTCAATCCAAAATCCACAACAAATTCACCATTACATAGATAACACCAATTCAACTACCACCAATCAAATAATTAGGTGCATTGCAGATTGGGGTGTCAAACATGTCGTGTTTTTTGTGTCGTGTCATTGTTGTCCGTGTCATGTTCGTGTCAAAACCAACAAAAAAAAAATTATTTAGTGTGTTATGAGTATTAAATATTAGTCTAGACTATTTATTATGCGTATTTAATAATCGTGTTGGATTCGTATCAACGGGTCAGAGTTGAGATAATTTACCTTTCTTTGAGATGCTGCATCCATGGCACATGGCACAAAAGATCAAAGTTTTTGGTTCACAGTTTACTAGTATCTGTTGAGCGTGAAAATTTTCATTTCCCAAGAGTTCAAGATGAATTTCTGTTGAAGTAATGATGTTGAAGAAGGAACAAAAAAAAGTCAAATGGATTGGGAAAAAATCCGTGAAGGCCAAAAAAGAAAGAACAATTGAACCTGTATTAACTCTTTAATATCTAATACATCCAATTCAGAGTGTCTTTGAGAGCCCTTCTCACCAGGAACAACACTGAAAATCCAAATCAAGCACCCCAGCCTGTAAATTTCGATTTAAATTTCTAAAACTTCAAAATTGTTTAATATCCATAGCAATCCAATCACCAATCTACTTCAAAAATTGGAAACCAAAATTGAAAGAACAGGAAAATAAAAATCAAAATGGAAACAGAGAAGGGGTGGGGTGAGTGGGAATCAATTAGGCCGAAGCGAATCAATTTCAACTTGAAACCAATAACTCAATAGAAACCGCATTAGAGTTATCCCTAAATTAGTAAATATAAGCAGGCTGAGAAATAGATTGGCGTCGATCTGTTTGAATCAATAAATTAATCAATTAATTCGAGAAACTCACCTTCAAATCAAACCAAATCACAAAAAATTTCAGGCCTTCTGGAATAAGTCAAAGAAACAGAGGGGGTCGCCCAACACTCGGGCATTTCGATAAACACTTTATTTGCTTGGTAGGGCTGTGGTGGTGGCTTGTAATGGTTTGGGGAGAGGAGATCGGGGATAGTAGTTGTGGTTGGTGGATTGGGGCAGTGGGGTGGGATTAGGACAGTGGCAAGTGATAGAGAGAGAGGGGGAATGAGATGAGTAGAGAGAGAGAGAGGGGTGTTGGATGAAACCATCGGTGTGTGTAGTTTTCAATCCTCGGTAGCAGCGAAAGAGAAGACGACATTCCTGTGAGAGAGGGAAGGCGTCGGTGTCGATGGTCACTTGGGAGTTGAGAGTAAGAAACAGAGGAGCGATAATGAGAGGTGGTGGTGTTGCTGACGAAGTGGCGGTGGTGGTGGTGGTGGTCAGAGGTGGATTTGCAATGGGGGAGCTGCCCCACTGGAATTTGAAAAAATATTGGGGTGTAGTTGAGATTTTTTGAAGTTTTAGAATTTGTTAAAGATTGCCTACTGAAAAGCTGTTAAACTTAAGGATAGTAATGTATATTTTCAAACATGGCACAGTCTTTGTTTTCTTTGTTTTCTTTGTTCTAGCCAAAACTCTCTCCGTCTCCATTGTAATCTTTCTCTATTCGATGTCCATGGACCCTTGGGCTTTCTCTTTGTACTAGCTCTACACCCTGGAAATTCGTTCTCCTCAATTTTTTACTCCCTCTTTAGTGGTACCTCTCTATTTTTGACTTCAATTATTATTGCCAAGATCTATTGAAAAAATAGCTAAGAAGGATAGGAGCTTAAAAAATTCTTTCAAAGTTAGCTTGTCGGAAGGTAAACAATGAAGTATTTCTTTGATTTCGATCATTATTATATGTTTTAATTTTTAGGCTACTGATTAGGGTTTTCAAATAATTGAATTTTTATATTTAGAATTTGTGTTATAAATTATTTTTTGGATTAAATCATTTTGATTGATTAGGCTTGAGTAAATTGATCGTAATGAATTAAGTTATTCCTATATCTTTTGACCCTAGATTGATTTAATCAACTTGTGGTAGATTTGATTTTTCTAAATTCTTTCTGTTAAAAATTGTTCAATTTTTCTAAACTATTTTGATGTATTCTGCATGAATAATGCATACTAAGTTGTGTCTGACTAAAGAGATTAATTTTTTAATCAACTAGTAATAAAAAGTTTTTGTCAGATTCTATAGATGATGACTTCATAATATTTTTTTTTGTTGATTTTTTTGTATTTCTCTCGTATATAAATGTTGTGTCTTTAATTAACGTTTCTTTTAATGAAACAATGTCAACATTTGGAGTTAAATATTTACATGTTTAAGGTAGCCCCCACTGAAAAAGTTATCTACCTCCGCCCCTAGTGGTGGTGGTGGTGGTGGTGGTGGTGCGTAACAGAGAGAGAGAGAGATAAAGAGGGGGGGAGGACTGACAACAATGGCGATGGTTGTGGTGGTGTTGCTGACGAAGTGGCGATGGTGGTGTTGTCGGGGCGTAACAGAGAGAGAGAGAGAGAAGACCAATAGAGAGTGGGAAGAAAATGGAGAATTACATTCAGAACACTGACATTTAAAATATTACATACAGACCTCTTATAGTTTGTACACTCGTACCAATTAGACCCCTGCCGTCAATGTCCGTTAGTATATCTTTTAGTAAATTACACCCAGACCCCTTAAAGTTTGTACGTGTGAAACACTTAGACCCCTCAAGTTTAAAATGTTTATACTTAAAGTAAAAATATTTCAATCAAAGATATAATATCAAATATTTTAAATTTTACAACTAAAATTAATGTTTCATTATATCATTTATTGAAATAAAATTAAAACTAAAAATTTAATTTTTCATTAAAAAATCATAATTATTATGTAATTATACTATCTATTGGAATTTAATTTGGTCATTTAAACGACCAAATTATCACAATTAAATCTAGAAGGTATAAAAAAAAATCTAGAAAGTATTGTGTAATCAGTTTGACCACTTATTTGATTTTTTTGTTTTATTCTAATAGACAGTATTATAATCTACTAATTATGAGTTTTTAAGGAAAAATAGATTTTTAATTTTGATTTTGTTTTAATAAAATGACATAATAAAACATGAATTTTGGTTGTAAAATTCATATTCTTTTATGAATGACTTAGCCCTTTATTTGGTTTTTTAATTTTATTTCAATAGATAGTATAATTGTATACTAATTACAATTTTTTAAGAAAAAATTAAATTTTTATTTTTGATTTTATTTCAATAATGATACAATAGAAATTTTGGTTGTGAAATTTAAAAATTTAATATTCTATGTTTAATTAGAATATTTTTTGTCTAAATATAATATTTTAAACTTGAGCGGTCTAAGTATTACATGCTTACAAACTTCAGGGGATTTAGGTGTAATTTATTAACAGATATACTAATTGACGGCAGGGGTTTAAGTGTTACGCACGTACAAATCTCAAGGAGTCTGTGTATAATATTTCAAATGTCAGGGGATTTGAGTGATTAAGTGATAAACCCCAGAGATTTGAATGCAATTATCCCAAAAAAAAGAAACAGAAAGGATGGCTTGTCTGACAAAAGGGAGGAAAAAAAAAAAGAAAAAGAGAGAAGCAATGCAGGAGAGACAGCATCTCTGACCGGTGAGGTGATTGATAGGTTAGATTTTTGAAAAAAATTATGGGTGAGAAGTAATGAATTTGGCAGAAATGAGGGGATGCTAGTGATCGTTGGATGAATTGATTTGAGACCGTAGAATGAGCTTCTTGAAGCCGCTCTGTTTTATATTATAGATATTTTACATTTCTTTTTTTAGTAGATCACCCTCTAGCTTCACCATTTATTGGATAGATATTACCAGCAATTGGCAACCCTTTGTTCCCAATGTATTTTATTCAATTAAGAAGGTTTATTAAATTAAGAATAACATGTAGTTGATCGAACCTCTTCTAATCAGCTTGTGCCACTTGAAGCGCCGGAGTTTTGAACGAGACTGGGGATTTGAAAGAATCAATCGGGCTTGCTTTTAGAAGCAAAGTGGAAGACACAAATGAGAGAAAAAAAAATTCTTTTTTAAATATGCATTTAAGTGCACAATAGATTACATCTCGTATTTTTAATTTTTTTGAACTGTCTTAAAACTGGCGAAAATATGTTATTAGTATTCCCTAAAATTCTGACTTTTTGTTCCTAATTTTTGAAAAATTGAATACAAAATTCTCATGTCTAAACAAATTGTCTTGTGTTTTTTACATCCAAAATATATATATATATATTTTACATATACAAATCAATCATACCCTTACTTTTCAATGAAGACTGCGACTACCACACAAAGGAGGCTTGCAAGAAAGACTTTTAAAGCAATTTAAAAACTAATACTAATCCTATAAGAAGACTACTGCCTAGCTATACCAAGGCCTCTAGAATCCTGTATATATATGGAGACTAGGATTACAAAATTCATAAAATCCCAATAAAAAATTAAAAATTATTCGGAGATTTAAGAACAAATTTCTCTTTCTACTGTGAAAGATTTTAAATATCTTGTTTTTTACATTCAAAGATTAAAATTTTCATATTGTACTCTCAATGTATCAAAAGTATTACAATATGATCCTTCTATTATCTTTCCGTTAGTTGAAACATTGAGGATACAATGTAAAAAATTTAATTTTTTAAGGTATAAAGTAAAAAATTTAAGATCTTTCAGGGTTCAAAGTACGAAAAACTCTTAATTTAAATAGTTTCACCACAGTTAATATGTAAATAATTAATTTTACTGTGGCTAAAATGTTAAGTAAACTTAATTTGTTTTTGTGTAAATCATTCCGTTAAAATGTTTGTTGTCAGATTGTCAAACCAAACAATTTGGACCGTTTGTTGTGATTTATTGTTTAGTAAAATATTTTGTTAGTGTTCGTGTGATTAAAATATATATTATTAGTTTAACTGTAATCAAAATATTTACCGTTAAATTTTCAAACTAATTAATACGAGTTGTTGTTATGATTTATGGTTTCGAGAAAATAAAAGATTAACATCAGAACTCCAAAACAACTATAAATATAATCTGCAAATAAGGTGAATTCATAAATTAGTATAAAGTGAGTGTCAATCTGCTCCCAAAGCGCGAATTTACAACTAATTTGGGATTAATTGTCATGCCTTTCTTTTGATTTTGACTATAATAAATAATGTTTATCAAAGGGTGTCTATTAATTTTTTCGAAAGTCTTTGTTAATCCATCCAATTTTCGTCCTTCCATTTTTTTGTTCCGAATCCTTCTTTGAAATCTTCCATCCTTTTCCTGATTTCATCCATTTATTCATTTAACTTGGTCACAAAAGAGCTGCATCTAAATTCACAGTCATAAGGCAAATTTGGTGTAACAAGTTTTCATAAGGATAAATTACACTTACGTTCTTTAAACTATCACCCTTTCTCCATTTTACTCCCTTAACTATCAGATTTCTTACATTACACCCTAAGCTAACATTTTTATTTCACATTACCTTAATCACAAACGTCTATTATTTTTTTTAGATTGAAATCACTAACGTGTCAGAGTAAATTGAAAAAAAAATCACTTAATTTGGGAGTAAAATGAAATAACTAATCACATAGTTGAGAAATTTAGTAATTGAGGGGGCAAAGTAAAAAAGGGTGATTGCCCATTCTTCCATCCAAAATGTCAGTGCCAACCTATTTGTCTCCAACATAATGTACACCTACTTCTTCACAACCATTATCCTACGGCGCCATTGTATCTATGAGCAGCTAGAACCAGTCTTTGAGCTATAGCTACACCACCGATTCCTCAAACTTCAATGCAGCTTCTTCGCCATCTGCTTCACTTTTGCACACATGGCAATCTTAGTTTTCCTGGTTTTTGAGATTTTTAATATTCTATTTTCTTTGTATCAAACATTAAATCAACTATCATTTTTTCAAGATGTAGTCAATGTTATTGTAATTCTCATGCTTGTATATGTAATCAATGTCAGAGAATTTATAATTTGTAAAGTGGCAAGGAATTCGAAAAATTCCACTGATAGGAATTTCTTTTACCCATGACTCCGATATTATACTAGTTGCAACTTGTACAAACTTTAGTGCAAACTGAGGCAAAACTATGGAATTTCATGAGAGTTCTTTTGCTATCGATAAACTTAATATTTATGATGTGCTTCAAAGAAGGAAACATAAGGTTTGTCTTTCACCGCAATAGTGTGCTATGTGTAAAGGTGATGGGGAAAGTATTGATCATCCATTTTTGCATTGTCCCATTACATTATCACTATGGAATAAGTTGTTCAAAATTGTTGACTAGTGGCTAACAGGGGTGTACGGGCCTAATAATCCTAGGTGGAAGATGTCTTTGTGGGAAGAGTCCGCAAGGTTGTTTGGAATGTGTAGGAGATTTTAATTTTATTAGAGGGAAAGACTCAATGGGGGAAGAGTCACAAAGAAAATGCGTGATTTTACAAGTATTAGGAAAACTGAACTTAATAATCCACCATCAATGATATCTTTACGTGGTCTAACTTTAGAAAGGTTGTCATGTGTAAGAGACTTGATAGGTTTTTATTCACAGTAGGATGGGAGAAGTGTTTTCTAGGTTGTAAACAAAAGGTGTTGCCTAGGGTTGTGTTTGACCATTGTCCTATTATTCTAGACAACTCTAGCATCAAATGCGGTCCGGGTCCACTTAGCTTTGAGAATATGTGGCTTGACTTGAGCATTATACTTTTAGGGGGAAGTTTAAGGAATGGTGGAATGAGAGTTGTTTTGATGGCTGGGAGGGCTATAAGTTTATGAAAAAGATGGACTTTGTAAAGAGAAAAATCAAGGGGTGGAATAATGAGATTTTTGATGATATTTGTGTAATTAAGAGTGCTATTTTGGATAGGATTGTTGATATAAATTAAATTGAGGAGAGAGAGGGCTTGGATTAAGATTTGAAAAGAGAGTGATGGAAACTTAGGAATACGTTTGAGAAGGTTGTTTTTAGAGAAGATATGAGTCAGAAACAAAAATATAGAGTGAAGTGAGTGAAGGAGGAGAATAATAATTTAGAGTTCTTTCATAGAGTTGCAAATGAAAATAGGAAGAAGAAAGTTATTAATAAACTAGAAGTTGAAGAAGGTGTTTTTGCTGAGGATGAGGAACAAATTGAACGAGAGGTTGCGAGTTTTTTTTTCTAATTTCTACAAGAATTCTGATGAATGTATACCTAGAGTAGAAAGGCTTGAGAGGTGCCCCATAGAGGTGAGGTTGAAAAGATGAATGGAGAGACCTTTTGAGGAGGAACAGGTGAAGAGGATATTTTTTAGTGTAGTCGAGATAATGCACCTGGGCCGAATAGTTTAACAATGACTATTTTTCAAGAACGTGGGAGGTAATGAAAGTTGACTTGATGAAAGTTTTTTCTGAATTTTTTCAGATTGGTTTGGTGAATGATATAACCAATGCAATGTTTATTTGTCTTATCACAAAGAAGGATAATTCCATTAGAGTTAGGAATTTTAGCCAATTAGTCATGTTTCAAGTATTTATAAGATCATTGCAAAAGTTGTCTATTGGGCTTAGGGAGAGCTTAAGTGATACCATTTCAGGGTTTCAAGGGGTTTTTATTAAAGGCAGGCAAATCATAGATGTTGTTTTGGTGGCTAATGAGGTGGTTGAGGATTGTAGAGGAAAGGAATGAATTGTCTTCGAGATTGATTTTGAGAAAGATTATGATCATGTGGATTAGAATTTCTTAGATTTTGTGATGGAAATGAAGGGGTATGGACATAGATGGAGGAATTGGATTAGGGGTTGCTTAAAGTCTATGAATTTTTCTGTCATTATTAATGGAAGGCCAAGGGGAAGATTTAAGGCATCAAAGGGACTTAGACAAGGGATCCTTTGTCCCTTTTTTGGTTTACAATGGTTGTGGATGTATTGAGTAAGTTAATGATAAGGGTGGAACAGTGTAATATGGTGGAAGGTTTTAGTGTTGGTGGAGAGATTGTACCAATGTCACATTTACAGTTTGCAGATACTATTTTTTTTTCACCTATGGAGATGAAGGAAGTTTTTGAATATCAAGAAGATTGTTGATGTCTTTGGGGTAGTGGCATGACTAAGGTCAATATGGAAAAAAGTGTGGTTATGGGAATTAATGTTAACCAAGAAAAATTTTCTCATTTGGTTTGGGCTTTGGGATGTTTTGTAGGAGGGTGGCCTCTCAAATATTGGGTCTTCCTTTAAGTGATAATCTTTTGTCTAAGAAGAGTCCGAGTGGTTTGACAGCTTATGCATTATGAAAGCTTACCAAATCAGCGGATCACCAAGTATAGACATGATCTGTAGTGGAACAAACGTAACATTTGAAAATTGTTAGGCATTTATATGTACATCCAGATAGCAATCCCAGGCCTATTTTTGGCCAGGAATTCATGCTGTTAACTTAAATTTGAAGCACCATTGGGTATTGACTAATCTTCGTCCAAGATGCTCATGTCAACTAATTTTGTTTCGCCTGTTACTACATCTCCATTTTGATTCCTAAAGTGGTCCTTATTTTCTGAGGTAGCCAAATCTAGTCTGCAAGCTGTGGTTATGATGACATCTATCAATTTTCACATCATCTTCTGCAGCTTTTTTTCCATGTGCATCCCTTTGGAAGGCATGATAAGTTGACATAAAGGGTGCCTAAGATAGTCATGTACTTGAGGTGTAATAATTCCTGTGTACTAAACCATAGGAATTATTAACTTTGACTTACTTAGTATTTGATGAAGGTATTCTAAACCGACTAGCTCATCTCTGCAAAAGAGGTTCTAGGTAGCAAATGCGAAGTTGGTGAGCTGCCCTCATCCTAATTCTGCTATGAAGATACTACTTGGGGTGCATCCAACTCCTACTAGGAATATACAGATAATCAAGGAGGTGAAGAAGTATATGGAAAGAGATCCCACCAAGTCCAACACAGACCCCCTTGATTTTCTTCTAGAATATCTTCTACTTATTTAGCAGATAATCCTTACGTAAAAAGATTAATTTTACATGATTAAGGTATGCCATACGAGCCAACCCAAAGTAATAAGCCTTCATTAGACCAGGACCATAAAGGCTCCATCGGGCATGGATTACTTGAATGCCGTAGGGCCTAGTACTCAAACATTGGCTCAAGAAACCTAAAAAGGCATGATCACCTGATATCCTTGAACCGATAGTCAACTTTTGTGCTAACCTAGCCTCCACCCTTGGGACCAAACAAGGGGTCGTTGGCACCGTGATTAAGTGAAACAGCTGCCCATTGGAGACCCAATTTTTTCCATTAACGGTTTAATACAATCTTTCCTTTAGGTTCTATATCAGTGGGTAAAGGCTTTTCCATATCCTACTTCTCTTGGTTATGATTTTATCATTATTTTCTGAGTCTTGCCACATAACATAATGCGTGATTCAACAAAGTCAATGTAGCACACAGGATAGGAACTTAAGCTGATTGTGTTAATGGGTTGGAGTACAAATCCCATAGCATAACCACAGAATTCATCAAGGTTAACATCAACTTGACTCGGTTGCCCAAAACCCAATGCAACATCAACAGAGTATAGAAATGGATCACATGTAACCTTATAAGGATGAATCCAGCTAGGGAATTGAAAAAATTTACCGCTCCTCCATTTTTCATCGAATGACATATGACACAATGTGAAGTTTCTTTAGTTTATAATTTCATTTATTTTCTAATTTTAGAGATCAACAATTACAAATAAATCATGACAAAATCTACAGTTCATTCGATATGGTATCAAAAAATTACTTTTCGATGTGATAGTCTACTCCTATTTAAGGACAGGACTAAGAACAAACAGAGTATTGTCATTCGAAGATGAAGAACAAATTGGTCAGGAATAAGAACAAACAAAGTCAATTCATTTATACGCTTCTTTGGTGGTTTGTTGTTGTTTTTGTCGAAATCAAAACCCAGAATTTAAAAAAAGACGCATAAAAATTGATGAACAAATCACAAGCGACAGTGATTTACAAGAAGGGCAATGATTTACCTGTTTCGGTACATTTACGGACAAAGAGAGAGGGGGAGGATCCAACTCCACTATGGAGACCAAGAACAAAGATTAATCGGTGGATGATCCAAGTTTCAGCACCAAAACCCTTATCCCTTAGCGCATCAATATCAAATGAGTCGGAATTGTCACCGCTTCCAATCAGAGTTGAATCACACTCTCAATTCAACTTCGTAAATCAAAGTCTAAGTCGAAATGAAATCTAGAAGCGCCGTCGGAATGGCAATCGAAATCTCCATTGAAATTCAAAAAATAAAGATGGCACCAAACATCATCGTCGGCATCTGGGGCCACCATTGCAATGCCATTGTCACCACAATTGTACCTCAAGAAACAATTTCGTGTCCAATACATTGGCCCACAGCCAACTGGAATTAAAAGAGAGTAGAAGTGAGATAGGATGAGAGACACAAAGAGACATGCGAAGGAAAGGATATGTAATGTATTTAGGAGCGATCATTCTTTGGAGAGATCGAAGATGACGTAAACTGACCTACGTGGAAGAAAATTTTTGGCATATTATGAAATAGGAGGATATCAACAAAATTGCAATGTGAGTTTTATCGATCAGCTATAAAAACAGTAATATTGAATAGGACAGAATATTGGGCAACTAAAAAATAATATAGTGACAAAAAGAATGCAGTGGAAATGCGAATGCTAACGTGGATGTGTGAAAAAATTAGAAATGATAGAATAAGAAATAACCGTATTAAAAAAATGGTAGGAATAAGAAAAAATAAAGAGTTGGTTATTTTAGACTTGGGGTCTATTTTAATAATTGTTTTGTTTTTTGTTTTTATTTTTAATTTTTGCCAAAAAAAAAAAAAACAACACATTTGGGTAGTGTTTTTGTTTTTTTTTTTTTCCAACTAATTCGTTTTGAAAATAAGGTCAAAATCTGTAAACATAAAAAATTATCTTGAAAAACACCAAAAATCTATAAAAAAGCCACATCATTTTTTCAATAATAAAAAACTCAAACGTTCAAGAAAAAAAGACTGAGGTTTTGAAGGACATCTTCACCCCATATATTTAAAAAAATAGTATACAGGGATAACTTGTATCTAACACTAGCCCTTGGCATTCTAGAAAAAAAAAATAAAAAAAAATTTGGAGGTCGCACCTGTTAGAAAATATGCAAAAATGGAGGATCAGTTACTTGTCCTAACAGAATCAGATA
The DNA here is from genome assembly GCA_963454935.2 of Ilex paraguariensis. Lineage (NCBI taxonomy): Eukaryota > Viridiplantae > Streptophyta > Magnoliopsida > Aquifoliales > Aquifoliaceae > Ilex > Ilex paraguariensis. Next base: position 124,060 of record CAUOFW020000869.1, read on the forward strand.
ATTCCCACACCAAAATTTTGCTGAAGGGTTGTATAATAGCAGCTGTTTCTGCTACAAGCTTGTCCTCAAGAAAATGGTAATGTTTAGTCTTTTTTAAAAATGACGTCGTAATAAGTAAATTTGGTAAATACATTTCATTAGTAGTCCTGAGGTGTTTTTTTGGCAATTACTCTATGTCAACTCGATAAGGCCTCATAAGTAGGGTGTCCAGCGCTTATCCTTATGACGGGGAAGCCCCATAACTCAAGTCAACAAAGTTGCGTGTGTACGTACAGCTGCAGTTGGGCCCAACCAACCCAAGCTAAATCTTTGCTGGCTATAAGCACGCTTTCCCAAAACTGCAGTTAGGTTTGGGCTGAGGTCCTTGGAAACCAAGCCCATCAGTCTTTTTAGGAAGAGAATGGAAACATAATGCTTGTGCTCTATAGATTCCTATTTTCTTTTGGGATTGCCAAACTTATTTTCGTTTCTAATTAGTTCTAGGAGTGTTGAACCTGCGGCTTCTCCAAATCAAAGTAGCATAAAATGCGAGCCCATTTTGCAATGAACTTGTATGTAGTTCTCTAAAAAGAAGGAAAAGAACTACCGCGACCTAATGCAACTAGATGAACATGACAAGCAACCTCAATCTTAACAAAGCTTACAAATCTAAATTAATTTGGTTTGGGCATAGGCTATATTACACATCAAGTAAAATTTGCATGGCCGGACACTGCATGATCACACTTCCTCTCTGTATAAGGGCATGGTTTTGGCTAAAACATACCCTGTTTTCCTCACAATCTCGAGAATTGTAATTTTTTGGTTCTACCATCTTCACACCATTTTAATTCTAGACCATGTTTCTCTTTTTTATTTTTTTTTCCTAGTTTTTATGTTTAAGTGTTTATTGTTTCACATCTTTATATTCTATAACAGTGTATCTACAAGTCCTGAGAAGCATTGAATTTCTCATCCTATGCTCCTATAATATGTTCTTGTTATTTTATAGGTCCATTCGAGTATATCTTGTTCTTACTGGCCCGACGTTGGGGTCCATGAAGATGGTATTAGGCTTTCCTTCCAATTTAATGGCTATAAGTTGATAACATAAACACCCCAAATTAGGACTCCATTTCCCCCTGGAAGCTTGGATCAAATTATGCGATGAGAAGTGGAAGAGGAAGAGAGAAAAGAAAATTATCAGTTACTCTCCAAATTTCCATAATTAGACATATCACTACAAAAAATCCCTAGTGATTAGGTGAGAACAAGATTTGAATATGTAGTCTTCAAATTATCATCTACTCTCAGTCGAGATCTTTGCCTGCCATTAGTGGGATTCTCCTTGATTTTAGGAGAAGATCTTAGTTGGTTGAGAATTTCATGTTCGGAATCCAATTTTCGCAGTTATCCAGTTGTTCCCTGGCTAGTTCTGATATCCTCTCTCCAGGGGAGAGCTCTGACTCTGGATTTCTAAGCTCCTCGTATCATTCCTGACCTCCTGAGCTGACCTCGTTTCTTAAGTTTACTCTAATAACTTATTTGAGGTATCATCAATTTACTTATTTGTTTCTGGCCAAATTGTATAAAAAGCATCGAGGACGAGTAAATTTGCTTTAGCTATCCTGTTTGAATAAGGCTTTTGCTATTTTCTACACTAGGTTAGTTGTGGTGCATGACATGTGTGTAAGATTATAATTTAAAAGTGTAACCAAAATATAAATAGATAAACTCATTGTGATTAAAAATAAGAATGTCACATGTTTGAATTACGGAATAATTTCTAAGCATATAAAGATAAAAATATGTACATCTATTTCTTTTCATATCACCCAACATGGAAAATATCCTACACTAGATTGTCCTTATTTGTTTGAATTCTAACACACCCCACGATTGATCCCACCAAAAAAGTTGTTACGCACACATCCCAAGTTGAATTTCAAAGCATTGGAAGTTATTATGGGGGACCTCATTAATCTGAACGATTCCATGAAGTCAGTCTTTAGTAACCAAGACTTTCGAATCCATATTGTTTTGTATAAAAGAGTGACCAAATAAAATCAAGTTTTGCTCATAAGTTGAATTAAGTTGTGCTTTTGTAGAAACAATGTTGATTTTAGAAGTAAGTTAGAAATCTTGATAAATTAAGTCAAAAGATCATGGTAATTTGAAAAAAATCTCTTTTTAACCCATAATTACATGCTATCTCTCACTTAAGTGTATTCATATTATCAAAATTCGTGCCATAAATTCCAGTCAAACAATTTGAAGGGCTGATAATTCTATAGATTTTTCTACATTCGCATTTCGTCAAACACTTGGACATCAATTTATGTCTTCAAGGCATTAAAAGTTATTATGGGACCTCATTAATCTCTACAATTCCATGAAGTCTTTAGTAACCAAGACTTTTATGTGCTAGTAATAACCCTCCAGGGGACTGATCTTCTCTGCCATCTGCCATGGACTATTTGATTAGAGTTTTTTTAGTCTTAGTATAACAGTTTAAACTTGAAGGATCTAAGTATTATACGTCTACAAACTTCAAGGAGTTTGAATGTAATTTACTAACAGGTATATTATCGAATATTTGATGGCAGAGGTCTAAGTGTTGTACCCGTACAAACCTGAAGGGTTTGTGTGTAATATTTCAAACTTCAAAAGATCTAAATGATTAAGTGACAAACCTCAAGAAATATGATTATAATTCACCATAAAATGTATTAACTTCTCAAATTAAACCTAAAAATTAAGTCTAATAAAATTATATAAAAATATAATTTGAGGTTCCAAATTTTTTGTCCCATTTGGGGCCCTAGGCAATGAACTTAATGACCGGCACTGGAATGACTTTTAGGGTCGTGGAAGACTTATTATTTTGCATTGAAGTGTTGGATAAAGAATTTCCCGTGGAAGGCACGCTATTAAGTATGCAAAGAGTTAATGATGAAAGCGATTTGAACGAACGCAACTTGACTCGTGGAGGCTGTTAATCAAACAGAGTTACTCGGGCTTGACCTGAGTTCGGTTCGGGTTCGGCTCGTTCATACTCGATTCATTTTATAAACAAGTCTGAACTTGAACAAGTCTGAACTCAAACTCAGTTCGAACTCGTTCGACGAACAGCCCTATGTGAAAGACACAAGTCATATTCTTAAAAAATTAAATTATATTTTAACCCTTGAGCTATTACTTTTATTTTATTTTATTTTATACCCTCAATTATACAATTTTTCACATTATATTCCTAAAGTATTAATTTTATTTCATATTACTCCAATAAATAAATATTGTCAATTTTTTAATAGTAAATACGCATGTGAATGATTTGTACTGTCAATAAGAAACTGTTTATTGCACATATGCATGTCAAAAATTAAGAAAAATACCTATCCATAAACTCCAAATTTTCTTCTTCTGGTCGACCTTCTTTTTCTTCCTAGCATCAATTTGTTTGCAAAAAGAGGTAAAATAAAGTAGTACTAGACACTTAGCGGGAAACTCTTTGAGATTTTCCTCCCTCCTTTGACAAATTTTCAAATTTACCGTTATCTATTGGAGTGATATGAAATAAAATTGATATTTTAGAATATAATGTGAAAAATTTTATAAGTGAGTGTAAAAAATATATAATTACTTTTCTAAAGAGTTACAAAATTTAAAAAAAAATAAATAAAACAACAAAAATGTCTTGAGAGCGTCACATTATCAAAATAATGTTCGAGGCAATTTGTGTATCTCGATTAATTGCTTTTGTGATTCATACGAAAACGTGTCATTCACACTAAAATTAGAAAATTAAAGAGAGATAAATCCGTACCCTAAAAACTCAGAATTTAAGAGTTTACAACTTATTTTTATCTCCACTTTGAGTTGACGTTGTCAGCCTTGGCTGATAATGGTCTCTCGGCCTTTGTGTGCAACATATTCTGAGGATTAAACTAGCGTGCGCGCACACAGAGACACACAAATTCACACACAATGTGCATATTCCAAAGACTCAAAGCTGACCACGCGTTTTGTAGTGTAGAAATTTTTGGTCTGGCTACACGGGGAGAAAAAGTGTGTTAATTTGTATGTCATATCATTATTACTCGTGTCATATTTATGTTAAGATTCACAAAAAAAAAAATTATATATATTTAATGTGTTTTGCGTATCAAATATTAGTTTAAATTATTTATTATTTATATTTAATAATCTTATTAATTTTATATTTGTGTCATATTAAATTCATATTAGGAGGTAAGAGTTTAACACCCGAGAAAAAAGGGTGAGTTAGAGGCTACTCGGCCACCACATGCGAAGTTGATTTTGAACCCATTTGGGCCCCCCAGGCAAATACAATTTCGAGACAATGGATTCTTTAAGAGGATGAGAGATGGCCACGTTCATCCACCTCGGTCAATACATCGAATTCGGATTTAGATGTATTCTAATTCCAATTAGATTCATTTTTCATTTAATAAATTGAAAGGTCGAGGTATATTTTTTTTTAATAGTAATTAATGACTATAAAGGAGAAAGACATAAAGATAAAGATAAACTTAACTTGCTCCTAGACTAAGGGACTGAATTCCCACTCACATACATGGAGTTGGGTAAATTCATGCGGGTTGGATTTCAAATATCTTAACTTAGGTTAACTGCGTTAAATGATTTTTGTATCTTTAATAAAATATCTTTTTAACCAAATCACATCATAAACCCCCAACCCCCCAATTACTCATCTCTATAATTAAACAATACATGAATATGGTTTAAATTAGTAAATGGATAATATAGTCATTTATAAAAAAACAATTTATGTATTAATAATTATAAAAAATTTATGGGTCCTATTTTTGTATACATTACTTACCAAACATAGGCATAAATATAAATCATATACGAGTTTTATGTACACAAAGGTAAACAATGAAATTGAACAAAATCAATCTGATCCCTCACAATCTCACCCCAAAACCATTCAAACATTTATTTTTACTAATTAGCAAAGAATGAAACCAATTAGGTGAATTAATAGTAAATTATACTTATTTAAGGTTGTTTCTAACTCTTATATTGTTATCAAGAGTAAATTATACATAAATTATACTTATGTTGTTTCTAACCCCACAACATGGTTTATTATTTGAATTTGGTGGTACTATGATAGCGGACTATCCGTTCGGGTTATTTACTATGGATGGTTCAAATCGAATATTTTATAAAGGGGATACCTTTATGATCACGTCTAAGAGAGTTACTATCTATTGGTCGTCTCTCTCAAAAAATAAATATGAGCATTATCCTTTAAGTGATCTAATTTCTAGTATTGGTATTAGAAAAGTATTATTTGAACTTAATTTATTAATGTATGAAATTATTATTATCGAATCGATAATGAATTTTAATATTAGTTAGGTCTCGTTACTAATTTAATGATTATAATACATTAATTCAATAAATTAAATATTTTTTATGATCGTTTAATAAATTAAACTTAAATAATATTTTTGTTGGTATTATGGGACAACTTATGTTTTGTTGTTTTAGCAAGGTAAAACACCATATTTAACCATAATACACGTTGTCTTTGTCAAATATGTTTTCTTTGTGAAGAGGACTACGGTACATCCAACGGAATTTTTGGTATCATACCGAAAATTTTAAATTTGTGAAAATAATTACAACTTTAGTGGTATGTTTACTAAATTTATGAATTATTTACAACTTCACTGATTAGTAGACAAAATAAGACATTGAAATGACATGTCAGATAGTATATCATGATTATTAGTAATTTTGTTACCATAATGAAGGGAATATTTATAATTTTAGTGGTATATTTACCACTTTAATGAGAATATTTACAAATTCAGTGGTATATTTATCAAATTTGTGAGAATATTTACAACTTCAATGAGTTACTTGTTAGATACCGGTTGGTAGACAAAACAAGACATTGAAATGATGCATCATAATTACTAGTAATTTTGTTACCATAATGAAGGGAATATTTCCAATATCAGTGGTATATTTACTAAATTTGTGGAATATTTATCAAATTTGTGGGAATATTTATAATTTAGTGGTATGTTTATCAAATTTATGAAAATAATTACAATCTCAGTGGTATGTTTACTAAATTTATGGGATTATTTATAATTTCAATGGATTCTTTACGGCATTTATGAGAATATGTACAAGAGTTGTGAATGTTGTTTACGAGAGTTGTATTTAATTTGTAAATAATTTACAACTAATCCAAAAAGATATACATCTTCAATAGATCAATTATCACTTTTATGAGAATATTTACAATTTCAATGGATTCTTTGTGCGAATATTTATAACTTCAGTGAATTATTTATCAAATTTGTGAAAATAATTACAACTGTAATGAATTGCTTACCAGATTTATGACAATATTTACAACTTGAATAAATTATTTACCAATAACATGGTTCGATGTTTATTTACTACAAAGCCCCCTTACAACACTTTAATTAATTCCTCCTTGAAGGCATTTAAGTAAATACATAATAATTAATCTATCATATTTATTTTTACTCGATCGCAATTTCACTTGCCCTTCAACTTCTACATCAGTAACTCAATGATCGATCATTGAGTATGTTTGATCGATCAAATATGTTTAATTGATCTATCAAAAATTTAAACATATTTGATTTATTAAAATTTAAAATTAGAGCGTTTACAATTCAAACTTAAAGAAGTCGTAACATGATTGTTTTTTCATCACCTAATCAACCACAAATCCCTGGACCAGGACCCTGTGTGGAGGAGGGATGGTGGGTGTGGCCGTGGTCGTGGCAATAGCTGTTGGCTAGTGACAATGATTATAACGATGACTAGTGACAAATAGTAAAATTCAAAATCCAATAGATCATCGAGCAAAGCGGTTAATTAAATCTCGTTTTGAATTGAGAATGAAACGTGTATTCTATGTTGTTAATTAATTTGTCAGAAAAAAATATAAAAAATTTATTTATATATTTGAGAAAATTAGTATTGCGACAACTTTTGGTTGGGATTACACATCACCTGACTCTACAGACACTTTATAATTTAGTAAAATATTACTCCTAAATGACTATGAATTTTTGGTCATTCGTGTCACGAATATGTCCCAATAATGAAAATACATTGTCATTTTGTAATTACATGAAAAAGAATTGGGTCACAGCCTAAAATTATAAAAAAAAAAAATCATTTAGAGTTATTTTTTAGAAAACCAAAATGTAATTATATTTGCGTGATAAGATTATTTTCCTTATTTTTCTTGTAATTACAGTCTAGCCCACAGAAATTCAGTGTTTGATTACCGACTCAATTGATATATTACCTCCTAATCTTGTTAATACTTTACCTCTTTATAACAATTAATTAGTTTATTACGACTACCGTCTAACGCCGGCCCTTGGCAATGTCAACACTCTATCCGTATAATAAATATATAGTAAGTTGAATTTTATTATTTACATATTTTTTCTCAAAATAAATAGCATCACCTAATTTTATCACATGTTTAATTATTTAATATTTAATTAATTTATAGTTTAACACAATTTTTATTTCATTATTTGTCCATACACGATGTTAAAAAAAATTTGTCCGGTTATATATTTTGAGAAAATTGACGCTATTTTTAAGAAAATAAAAAGTAAAATTAATTTTAATTAATGTTAAACGAAGAAATAAAAATTTGTTATTTGGTATAATAGAATTATTCTTTTAAATGTTCAAACTTTATGTTTTATCGTGTCTTCAGGCAAAGAGTATGAATAGTATATTTATATAATAAATTAGGTAGTAATTTGAATCTTTATCCTATACATATTTCCCACAAAAAAAAAAATTATATTACTCAATTCTATCACAAGTTCAATCATTTAATATTTAATTGACTAGTAGTTTAACACGATTTTTATTTCATACATTATCTATACACAATAGTGTACACATACAGAAGAAATTTTGTCAAGTTATTTATTTTGAAAAAAAAAATTGATGCTATTTTTAAGAAATTAATCGGTAACAATTAATTTTAAATAATGTAATTAAAAAATGAAGAAATAAAAAATTACTATTTAATATAGTGAGAATAATTTTTTAAACGCTCAAATTTTATGTTTCATCGTTTCTTCAAACACAAATTATGACTAATACACGTATAAGTTTTACTCAAGTAAGGATATCAATGGTGGCACTTTTGGTACTAGTCATGTTCGCATCGATAAAAAATTATTTAATTATACTAAAACTCATATGATACTAAATAAAAAATTATAAAATAACTATTGTTTGCTTCCAAGATCCACTAATCGTATAATTCGTGTCATGTTATTTTTGAATTCTATGTCGCGTGGAATTCGTGTTATGTCATTTTTCATGCGTAAGGTATATTGATTGTTATGCAAAATCACAATATCCAACACATGATATTAATTTCAAACCACATACAAAACCAGCAGTATTTCCAAAGACTTGATCTACAGACCGCAAGATAAATTCAACGTTTGTCAGTTATTTCCTCCGTTTCTAATTATCTGTCGTTTTATCTAATTTTTTTGTTCCACAATATCTGTCGTTTTATGAAACCAAAATATAATTAATATTTTTTCTTCCAAATTTATCCGTATCTCTGTTTTTCAATAAGTGTTTAATAGATTAAGTATAAATTAAGTGTCTTTTATATTCTTTTTCTTCTCAATATGTATTGAATAAGCGTATTTTAGTCTTGTACAATTATTTTTTACTCATACTAGAGCTATTTAATAGTTTCTTTAATCCCTATACAAAAATCTTAAAAGACAGATATTTAGGAACGGACGGAGTATATTATACGGCAAACCTCAAGCGTCCCAACCCAAGTTTACCTTTCAGCCATGGCTGCAATTGTAAGTAGCTCTTGGAATATCTCTTTTTACTTCTTTCTTCTTTCTCATAATCCCTTTTGCTTCTGCCCTGTACTTCAACCTCCCCAGGATCGCATCTGACGATACTAATCGCTCCATAAACGTCACTGGAGATGCTTATATTTCCAAACAAGGCATTCAAGTCACCCCAGACGAGCGCTACTCGGCATTGGTATCAAAAGTTGGTCAAGCTACTTATAAGGAACCACTGCACTTATGGGACAAGGCACCAGGAAACCTGACAGACTTCACCACCCATTTCTCTTTCGTAATTGATTCGGGTGGGAATTCTAGCTATGGCGATGGGCTGGCTTTCTTCCTGCCTCCTGTTGGTTCCCCAATCAGTCTAGGTGGGGGTAGGCTCGGTATTGGAAGCAACACAAGTAAACTTGTTGCAGTGGAGTTTGACACTTTCCCGAATGAGTGGGATCCAGTACCTTTTGTACCACATGTAGGTATCATCAATAACAATTCTATGAAGTTTGCTAATTGGACGGAATGGTTGAATGATATTACACTATGGCCAGAGAATAATGCTTCGATTAGCTATAATTCTAGTTCCAAAATTCTCAATGTTGTCTTCACTGGTTTTTCAAATAATAAAACCCAAAAAGGTAGCCTTAGCTGTGTGGTGGATCTGAGGCATTATTTACCAGAATGGGTTACTTTTGGGTTCTCTGCTGCGACAGGAGAAGTGTTTGAAAAAAACAATGTTAAAACATGGGAGTTTGATTCGAGTTTACCAGTTGATACCGATTTAAGAACATCAACTCCAACTCCAAGCCCAAATTCAGACCCCAATATAGTTGTCACCGGAGGAAAGAAAAACCAAATAGGATTAGTGGTGGGATTGAGTGTCGGTCTCAGTGTTTTTGGTTATGATTGGGGTGGCTTTGGTGGGTAATGGCGTGTGGAAAAAGAGGAAAGCCGAACAAGAAGAGTTTGTTATTGAGTTGTCCATGGATGACCAATTTGAAAAGGGTAGCGGACCTAAGAAATTCTCATATGCAGAATTGGTTTGTGCAACAAACAACTTTGCGGAGGAAATGAAACTTGGAGAGGGAGGGTTCGGTGGTGTTTATCAAGGTTTCTTGAGGGAGTTACACTCCTATGTTGCTGTAAAGAGGGTATCGACAGGGTTCAAACAAGGGATAAAGGAGTATGCATCAGAAGTGAAAATCATCAGTCGACTGAGGCATAAGAATTTGGTTCAGCTAATTGGTTGGTGCCATGAGAAAAGAGAACTTCTACTTGTTTATGAATTCATGCCCAATGGTAGCTTAGATACTCATCTTTTCGAAGAAAAAAGCTTGTTGGCATCTGCACTATTCTATCTACACGAGGAGTGGGAACAATGTGTGGTGCATAGAGATATAAAATCAAGCAATGTTATGTTAGATTCGAATTTCAATGCAAAATTCAGGGATTTTGGGTTAGCTAGGATGGTTGATCTTGAAAAAGGATCCCAGACGACTGTTCTGGCAGGGACTATGGGCTACATGGATCCTAAATGTATCATTACAGGCCAGTCTAGTAAGAAGTTAGATGCATACAATTTTAGAAGTGTATCATTGGAATTAGCATGTGGAAGAAAACCCATAGATCACAATGCAACAGAAGGTCAGATAAGAATGGTTGAGTGGGTTTGGAACCTTTATAGAATGGGTAAAGCTCCTTGAAGCAGTTGACTCGAAACTATCTACAGATTTTGATGAGCAAGAAATAGAACAATTGATGATTGTGGGACTTTGGTGTGCTCACCCAGATCCCAATATCCGGCCTTCAATCATGCAAGCGATTCATGTCCTGAATTTTGGAGCTCCAGTGCCAACGTATTTGTCTCCATCAGATTATACACCCACTTCTTCACAACTATTATCCTATGGCACTACTGTATCTGAGAGAAGCTGGAACCAATCTTCGAGTTATAGTTACAACACTGATTCCTCAAAGTTCACCACATCTTTTGCAACTTGTTCGTCATCTGCATCACTTTTGCTCACGCAATAGTCTTAATTTGCCAGGTATTTGAGATATTTAATATTCCATCTTCATCGTATCAAACATTAAATCAACTCTCAATTTTTCAATGTTGTCAATGTTAGTGTAATTCTTATGTTTGTAATGTAATGAATTTTAATGTTAGATGATTTATTATTTGTAATGCGTCAAACAATATGAAAAATTCCACTGCTATGCATATTTTTCGCCCATGACTCCAGTACTATACTGTTCTTGTAAGATGTGGCGCAAACAAGTTGTAAAAAATAGCACATTATCTCAACATTTCCATATATGATTAGAATGTGTGAATCAAGAAGACCCAAAAAGAGAATATAGAATCAAGCATGGCCAGGTGGTAGAAGATGTACAAATTTATAGCTCGCAGTTGGGTGATTGCCAATTTGGACATGTCTGTAGAGATTGGTGCAAGGGTGCCCTTGGCCCGGAAAGGTATACAATTGATGTTGGTATCAGGTTGGACACTGATCCTCGTGCTTCTCTACCATTTTTGTCAGTCACAAGGGTTAAGTCCTGGTATATTTTTCAGATACGTTGTATGAAAGGAGTCAAAATCTTACCATGAAAATAATTCACATGCTCCATGCATTGGTTTTCACCTTCGTTCTCTTAGAGAGAAGAGTCTCCACCATGGGGAGCATGAGCAGGGGCTAGAGAAGGAGGTCTCTCATAGTAGGTCTCCCCAATTTTTAGATTTTTTTTTTTGTTATAGTAAGAGTCAGTTTACTTTATGAATTGTATGGTGATGATTTTGGTTATATATGTAATGATTTTTGCTTGAACCCATGTAACTTTAAATTCTGATTTTATGATTGGCTAATTTTTTTTGTTATGTTGATAATGTAATAGACCTATGTGATGATTCATACTTTTTTGTGCATTGCACTGGTTGGAACTAATTTTATAAGATAACCTACCAACACTCGATGTTATTTTTTAAATATTTTAAGTGTTTTTCTGATTGAATGTTGATTTGTTGAGACGAGTTTACTTGATTTAATCTATTAGTTTTGTGTTTAGTTTGATTGTATTTCAAATATGAGGGCAAATATAATATATTTAGTATTCATACTTGGTCGTGCATTTGCACGGGATCATACTAGTTGATAAAGTAAGGATGATTAGCTAGGTTAGCCTGTAAAGATGAAATGTTTGAGTAATTTTAAGCATTTTTCAAAGATTGCAAGATTCTTGGGTGGACCAAGAAATTTTTGGCCACCAACCACTTTGAAAGAAGATGGAGAAGATATTTTCTCTCTCTAGTTTCAGACATTCTAAAATTCTTTGTCCAACATGCTCTTATTTCGAGTCAAGAGTTAGATTAATATACACATTTCATTACACTGATTGAGGCGGTCGTAAAGCCTGGTAGATTGAAGATCAAGAAGTTAATTATTTGTACCAAACATTCTTTCTTACGATTAGATCTAATCTTATGACCCTTCTAGAAAGGAAAAAGAATTTCACATATTTCTGAGAGAGAGAGAGAGAGAGAGAGAGAGAGATATGGGGTTACACCGGTTGTGTTGTTGGAGGTTAGAGGGAGGGTACAGGGAGATGGGGAATGAGGTTGCACCACGCAGAAAATAGGAGAAGAAAAGGGGGGTCCCCAACAGTTGTTGTGGGTCAAGTGGGGGAGTACAGAACTTTATTAAAATGGGGAAAGAAAATTTGACAAGGGATACTTTTGTCTTTTAAACAAATTGGAGACCACGTGAGTACCACATGACTATTTTGTCACTTTTAACGGCCGAAAATTAACGATGGGAGTTAATTGAAAGTTTAACAAATTTAAAGGGGGTCATTTGTCAAAATTGAAACCTGAGAGACTTAATTAAAAAACACCCAAAATTGAAGTGGCAATTAGTAATTTACTCTGAGTACGGCAAATTAATGAATGACTTTTAGGGTCGTGGAAGACTTACTGTTTTGCATTAAAGTGTTGGATAATGACTTTACCGTGGAAGGCGCGATATTAAGTTGCAAGAGTTAATGATGAAAGCGATTTGAACGAACGCAATTTGACTCGTGGAAGACACGAGTCATATTCTGAGAAAATTAAATTATATTTTAACCCCTTTAGTATTACAGATTTAGACGTTGAGTCGTCCCTGATCAACAGACAGCAAGATAAATTCAACACTTGCTAGTTATATTATACAACAAACCTCAAGCTTCCCAACCCAAGTTTACTATTCAGCCATGGCTGCAATTTTAAGTAGCTCTTGGAATATCTCTTTTTTCTTCTTTCTCATAATTCCTTTTGCTTCTGCCCTGTACTTCAACCTCCCCAGGATCGTATCTGACGATACTAATCGCTCCATAAACATCACTGGAGATACTTATATTTCCAACCAAGGCATCCAAGTCACCCCAGACGAGCGCAACTTGTCATTGGCATCAAAAGTTGGTCAAGCCACTTATAAGGAACCACTGCACTTATGGGACAAGGCATCAGGAAACCTGACAGACTTCACCACCCATTTCTCTTTCCTAATTGATTCGGGTGGGAATTCTATCTGTGGCGATGGGCTGGCTTTCTTCCTGGCTCCTGTTGGTTCCCCAATCGGTCAAGCTGGGGGTAGCCTCGGTATTGGAAGCCAGGAACTGAACACAAGCTCACCCACAAGTCCATTTGTTGCAGTGGAGTTTGACACTTACCCGAATGAATGGGATCCTCCCTTTGGACCACATGTAGGTATTAATATCAATTCTATGAAATCTGTTAATACTACGAGATGGTCGAATAATATTACACTAGGGCCACAGAATAATGCTTCGATTAGCTATAATTCTAGTTCCAAAATTCTCAACGTTGTCTTCACTGGTTTTTCGAATAATGGAACCCAACAAGGTAGGCTTAACTATTTGGTGGATCTGAGACATTACTTACCAGAATGGGTTACTTTTGGGTTCTCAGCTGCAACAGGAGATTTGTTTGAGAAAAACAATGTTAAAACATGGGAGTTTAATTCGAGTTTACCAGTTGATACCGATTTAAGAACGCCAACTCCAGCTCCAAGCCCAAATCCAGACCCCAATATAGTTGTCACCGGAGGAAAGAAAAACCAAATAGGATTAGTGGTGGGGTTGAGTGTCGGTCTCAGTATTTTGGTTATGATCGGGGTGGCTTTGGTTGTTAATGGCATGTGGAAAAAGAAGAAAGCCGAACTAGAAGAGTTTGCTCTTGAGTCGTCCATGGATGACCAATTTGAAAAGGGTAGCGGACCTAAGAAGTTCTCATATGGAGAATTGGTTCGTGCAACAAACAACTTTGCGGAGGAATTGAAACTTGGAGAGGGAGGGTTTGGTGGTGTTTATAGAGGTTTCTTGAGCGAGTTACACTCCTATGTTGCTGTAAAGAGGGTATCGAGAGGGTCCAAACAAGGGATAAAGGAGTATGCATCAGAAGTGAAAATCATCGGTCGGCTGAGGCATAGGAATCTGGTTCAACTAATTGGTTGGTGCCATGAGAAAAGAGAACTTCTACTTGTTTATGAATTCATGCCCAATGGTAGCTTAGATACTCATCTTTTCAAAGAAAAAAGCTTGTTGACTTGGGTGGTAAGGTACAAAATTGCACAAGGATTGGCCTCTGCATTGCTATATCTGCACGAGGAATGGGAACAATGTGTGGTGCATAGAGATATAAAATCAAGTAATGTTATGTTAGATTCGAATTTCAATGCAAAACTCGGGGATTTTGGGTTAGCCAGGATGGTTGATCATGGGAATGGATCCCAAACGACTGTTCTGGCGGGGACTATCGGCTATATGGATCCTGAATGTATCATAACAGGTAAGTCTAACATGGAGTCAGATGTATACAGCTTTGGAATTGTATCATTGGAATTAGCATGTGGAAGAAAACCCATAGATCCCAATGCCACAGAAGGTAAGAGAAGAATGGTTGAATGGGTTTGGAACCTTTATGGAACGAGTAAGCTCCTTGAAGCAGTTGACCCGAAATTATCTGCAGAAAATTATGAGCAGGAAATAGAACAATTGATGATTGTGGGACTTTGGTGTGCTCACCCAGATCCCAATCTCCGGCCTTCAATCAGGCAAGCGATTCATGTCCTGAATTTTGAAGCTCCATTGCCAGTTCTTCCATCCAAAATGCCAGTGCCAACGTATTTGTCTCCATCAGGGTCACGACCATTATCCTATGGCACCACTGTATCTGAGAGAAGCTGGAACCAATCTTTGAGCTATAGTTACAACACTGATTCCTCAAAGTTCACCACATCTTCTACAACTTGTTCGTCGTCTGCATCACTTTTGCACACACAGTAGTCTTAATTTGTCAGGTATTTGAGATATTTAATATGGTGTTTGAGATATTTAACATTCTACTTTCATTGTATCAAATATTAAATCAACTCTCAAATTTTCAAGACGTTGTCAATGTTAGTGTAATTCTCATGTTTGTAATGTAATCAATTTTAACGTTAGATAAATTATCATTTGTAACGCATCAAACAATATAAAAAATTCCACTGCTATACATATTGTTCGTCCACGACTCCAATGCTTAGTTGCAACTTGAAAAAACTTTAGTGCATGCCAAAGCAAATTTATGGAATTTCATGAGAGTTCTTACACAATTCATCTACAAGAGCACCATAATTCATAGATCAAAACTAGATAACCTTTTCAGTTTTCATTCAGCATTTTCTCTCATAGTGGTGTTTGGATGGCTAGATAAAGGTGGATGCACTGTGAGATTAGATATTACGGTGTGGTCCCCAGTTATCCTTGCTTTGGCAATGGATTTTCGGGCAGGATATTTGTTGGTTTTCAAAAACTACGCCGTAGTTTTTCAGCCTCGTTATCCCCTCTGATCTGGACAATGATATCCCATGCTACCTTTGGGATTCACTTTCAGCCGACAGGATACACACTTCCTTTTACCATTTCACCCCTACCTAGCACAATGAAGAAACCGCACGAGGAGCACTGTCTGGAATCGAAGAGAACTGTTCCAAAATAGGTAATGGAAAATTCAGAAGTAATAATTACACTTTTAGCCCCTGAACTATATTCCTCTCTCACATTTTTCCTTCACATGCCTCGTTATTCTTGCTGTAAAAAAAATTTAGTTTTTGTTGGAGTATAGATAGTCTAGGTTTATTAGGATTTCTAGTCTAGGTTTATTAGGATTTCTTTTCCTTTTTTACCCTTACTATGATTTTTATATTTTGCCTATATATACGGGGTTTTACTCTTAATTTGAGTATCTCCTTTTACTCACAATTATTTCAAGTTGATATCAGAGCAAGGTTAGGGTTTGGGGTAGGGTTAGTGTATGGCTCTACCAGCCATACCGCCGAAACCACCCTGGCCATCAGCTGCCCAGCGAAACCGACCAAACCAGCGACAAAACCAGTCCACCTACTACCCATACCAGGCCACACCGACAGCCCCAAAATCCATACACCGACGGCCCAGGCAACAAACAGTCTTCCACCGACTGCCCATCCTCATACCAGTCCATACACTGACTGCCTATCCTTATACCAGTCCATACCAGCCCCTAGCCGCATCCCAGACAAACCAGTCCAAACCAGCCCACTGTCCAACCGACTGGCCATATATATCCTGTCCCGCGTCCTTTACCCATTCTCCATATAATAATAATAATAGATCCAACCCAATAAAATCACTCCTACTGCTAGATCATTGTCCAGCCCACTGCTGGGTCACAACTTTCGTTGTGATTTTATTCTAGGACTTTTTTGGGAGGGAGCGGATCCTCTTTTTTGTTGATCTGCCCTTGATGCAGTAGATCACTTATTTATATATTTTGGATTTCTGGGCACCGTGACTTGATTATTTGGGAGCTTTTTGGACCTTCCCTATTTGTCGCTAGTGTTCGACTGAAGGTATATTGTTCTCCCTTATTTTATTCCTCTATTTATCTTAGAGTTATTTTTCTGTCACGGGTGCCCTAGTATTGTTGTTGATATGGCTACTACTGAGGGACTTGAGAACCCTACCGTTGACACCTCTACCGTTGAGACAATCTATAATGAATTTTGATTGTGAATTGAGTTGAGTTTACTCCTCTTGTTCTTGATTGAACTTTTGAACTTATCAAAGGTAAATCACATCCTTTGTGGCGTTCTTGCTTGTAATTTGGGTTCTTCAGACGGGTCTAGATTTTAATATAATCTAGGTTCTTGGAACGAGATCTCAACGGGTCTAGATTCTCCATCCATAGACCTGAGTTTAGTTTTCTTGGGTTGTATTTCCAATATTGTTGTTGGGTCTCAAAGCAAGACTATTGGGGTTCACATCATCTATGGGTACTTCCACTTTTATGTTTGACCAGTATACAGTGCCTACTAGCACAGTTGCATTACCAGCATTACCGGACATAATCTCTCAAAAAGTTACGGCACAATTGTTGAATGGTCGTAACTTCGCTGAGTGGTCACGCTCATTCCAGCTTTTCTTAGGCCGTGTAGAGAAGCTTGGTTGGCTGACGGGATCTCACCCAAAGCCAGCTGATGCCGACCCTGGATATTCTGCATGGTTCTCTGAAAACTGTGTCATTCTTGGATGGTTATTTGGCTCAATGGAGCCCTCTGTTTGCAAGATCCACCAGTTTCATAGCTCTGTTCCGAAGCTATGGAGCGCATTATCAGAGATGTATTCTCAGTCAGGACGGGGAGTTCGTGTTTATGAGCTTTCTCAGGAGCTCTCATATGCTCGGCAGGGAGATATGACCGTTCAGGATTATTATGGCTATTTGACCCAGCGCTGGCTTAAGTATGAGTCTCTACGTCCTCTTGCTGCTATTCCGAAGATAGAGCCCGAGGGAGCAGCATTCTTGCATACTCGAGAGCAGGAAGATAGGATTCACAAGTTCCTTATGGGGCTTCGTGATGAGTTTGAGGGACCTCGTTCTCAGATCTTGTCGATGTTGACACTTCCTTCTCTTTATGAGGTGTATGGGATGTTGGGGTGCAAACCGGCATTATCACCTATGATTCCAAACCTGAAGCTTACTGCTGAAGGTGAGGAGTTGAAAGATCCGACAGTTTATCAAAGATTGATAGGTAGACTTATCTACTTAGCCAATACTAGGCCGGATATTTCATTCGCAGTCAGCCGAGTTAGTCAGTTCATGCATAGGCCATGTCAGCCTCATCTTGATGCAGTTTATCATATTCTTCGGTACCTCAAGTCTTGTCCTGGACTTGGGTTGTTTTATGCATCAGGATCTCAGACCGGTTCTCTAGCCTGTTATTCAGATTCAGATTATGGGGGAGCATGTGATGGTCGATCTACTACGGGTTTCTGTGCTTTTCGAGGAACTCATCTTATCTCTTGGAAGAGCAAGAAGCAGGCAGTTGTCTCCCGCTCGTCCGCAGAGGCAGAGTATCGGGCATTGGCACTTGGCACATGTGAGATTATCTGGCTACGATCGATTCTTGACGAGTTGGGTTTTTCAGTGACCTCTCCATCCACATTATATTGTGATAATCAATCTGCTATTCAGCTCGCTTCTGACTCTGTACTACATGAGAGAACGAAGCATATAGAGATCGATGTTCACTTTCTTCGGGAGAAGGTCAGCAGTGATCTTGTTACTCCATCGTTTGTGGGGACCAGTGATCAAGTTGCGGATATTTTTACCAAACCTCTGTCTATTCTTCGGGACTCCGTTGTGAAGCTTGGCTTAGTTGACATTTTTGCGCCTAGCTTGAGGGGGAGTGTTGGAGTATAGATAGTCTAGGTTTATTAGGATTTCTAGTCTAGGTTTATTATGATTTCTTTTCCCTTTTTTACCCTTACTATGATTTTTATATTTTGCCTATATATACGGGGTTTTACTCTTAATTTGAGTATCTCCTTTTACTCACAATTATTTCAAGTGTTTTAAACACCGAACTTCGGATTTTCTACAAATAAACAAATAACAACTTACGCTTGTGTTATATCAATATATGTATTGTTTTTTTTGTTGAAATTTTTTTTTCGTGATGCCTTAGATAATTTTTGTGATTAAAAGTGTATTGTACAAATTAAATTAAATAACTTAACAAAATATTTATTGCAATTTTTTTAAAAAATGTGTAATTTATTGATTCATATTTTTTTCGTAAAAAAGACAATACTAATGGGTTGAGGTTTTTATTTTCATTCTATTCCAAATATGGTATAAGATTGGATCACATTATTTTACACAAGGGTGAAATGATCATTTTAATATGTTTTAGCTTTACATGTTAATGGGGCCTACAAACCAAATGAAACTTATTCAAAGATGGGATATGATTTAAATTTCATCTTTATAATCCTCTAATCCGGACTATTTTGTGTTTGGTTGGATTGGGTTCGGATTCAAATCCAAACAATGTGAATTTTTCTTAGTTTATAATTTCAGTTATGTTCTAATTTTAAAGATCAACAATTACGAATAAATGATGACAAAATCTACCGCTCATTCAATATGATATTAAAAAATATTTTTTCAATAACATAATCATCTCCATTTTAAAGACAGAACTAAGAATAAACAGAGAATTTTTATAGATGATGAAAAACCAACACAGTCAAAGTCATTTATACACTCCAGAGGTGGTTTGTTGTTGTTGAAATCAAAACTCAGAAACAATCAAGCTACCTACTTATCACTTAATGCTAAAAATGTTAGTCAATAAGAATTTTATCAATTCCTCATAATTGACAAATATACCCTCAATGCATTTTATGCTCTTCATTTTTCAATACATACCATCCACTACCATCGCCGCCGCCGCCACCACCATTGTGTCGTTGCCACCACTACCATTATGCCATCATTGTCATTGTGTCGTCACCACCACCACTATCATTGTGCCACCGCTACCATCACCATCACCGCCATCACTACCATTGTCTCACCGCCACTACTACCATTGTGCCACCGCCACTACCACTATCACCACTACTTTTGCCACCACCATTATGTCCCCACCACTACCACCATTATGTCATCACCCCCACCACCACTACTACCATTATGCCACCAACACCACCATCATTGTGCCATCATCACTACTGCCAATAACACCACCATTGTGTCGTCACCATCACTATCATTATGTCATCACCCCACCGCTATTACCACCAGTAACACTAACACCATTGTGCCACTGCCACTACCAACATTACCACCACCATTGTGTCATCACCACCACTACCATTATGCGACCACCATCATTATGTCGCCGCCGCCACCACTACTATTATACCACCGCCACAACCACCATGTGTCGCTACCGCCACCACTGCTATTTTGTCACCGTCGCTACCACCATTTTGTCATCACACCCATAACCATCGTCACCACCACGACCATCGCCGCCACCACCACCATTGTGATGGTGGTGGTAGGAATACAGTAATTACGGAGAAATGGTTGAATATGATAAATTAAAATAATAGTAATTTTCAAACTTCAGCTATTTATATTTGTCAAACAGTTTAATTCAATTCAATACTTAAATTTCAGTTGATACCAAACAGTCTACAAATTAAAAAATTACAACAGAAGGGTCAAGGCGCCAAAATTCCGAATAGGCGATCTGGTCCTCAGAAGGGTAACAGCTAATACCCGTGATCCAACAGAGGGAAAAATGGGACCTAACTGGGAAGGGCCTTACAAAGTGATATCAATCGGGGGCACCGGGTCGTACAGATTAGAAGGCATGGATGGAAAACTTGTAATGCGACCATGGAATGTTATGAATCTAAAGAAATATTACTTTTGAAGTATTCTCTCCCTCAAGTGCTTGCCAACGACAAAGATAAAGGGCAAGGCCCTAGGGACAGAGTTCAAGGGCTCCTGTCCCCGAAGCATATACAGGAGCAAGCCTCCTGGAAGGGCAAGGCCCTGGGGACAGAGTTCAAGGGTTCCTGTCCCCGAAGCAAATACAGGAGCAAGCCTCCTGGAAGGGCAAGGCCCTGGGGACAGAGTTCAAGGTCTCCTGTCCCCGAAGCAAATACAGGAGCAAGCCTCCTGGAAGGGCAAGACCCTGAGGACAAAGTTCAAGGGCTTCTGTCCCGAAGCATATACAGGAGCAAGCCTCCTGGAAGGGCAAGGCCCTAGGGACAGAGTTCAAGGACTCCCATCCCCGAAGCAAACACAAAAGCGTGCCTCTTGAATGGGCAAGCCCCCGAAGACAGTTCAAAAAAAAACAACAAAGCACTACTATACGCAAAGAAGGGAAAAATACTCGTGCTTTATTTCAAGAAGAGGGGCTTTGCGTCCCCAAAGGCTACAAAAGAAAGAAAAAAAAAGAGTACAATCAAAAGAAAAAAGGGGCTTTCATCTGGCCCCGGGCATCTCCACAATATCAGCCGAGGGCGAGTCAGCATAAAAAGGTTGAGAAGCTTCTGGAGCAGGCAGAAGGAGAGGCACTTCGACAACAGAGAGACCGTGAGCAACATGAGAATCAGGGGAATGGTCTGGCGGGGCCTCTTCGGACAAGTCCACTATAAGTGCCTCGGGCAGATCCATCGAAACTTGCACCGGCGTTAGGATCTCATCCTCGGCAGCAACCTCTGCTTCGACCCGTTCCATCTCTGCCGAGGGCACGTACTTGTGCATCTGGAAGAGCGGGGAGTCTGACGGGATTCCAGCAGACTGGAGCGCCTCGTCCCACCCTTTCTTGAAGAACTCCTTGTTGTTTTCCTTAAGAGCAGGGAGCACGTCATCGGCGAACTCTTCTCGGAGTTGCTCCTCCGACTTCCTGTTCAGCGCCTCGGCTCTGATCCTGTCCAGCTCCTGGGTGAGAGCCAAACAGCTTTCCTCTGAGCCAACCGCCCTCTCCTCCACGGCAGAAAGCCGCCGCGTCTGCTCGGTGATCCTCCCCTCAGCATCGGCAAAGGCAGCACTTAGCTTTTCAGCGCCAACCTTAGCCGACTCGGCATCCTTGAGGAGTTGTTCGATTTGAGCAGCCTGCCCCGCCAGGGTAGAATCCCTGGCAGCTACGTCCTCCATAGCTCTGGCGAGGGCCCCCTCCGCTTCTTCCTTCCGCTCTTGGGCCTGCTGGAGGTCCATCCTAGACCCATGGTACCACGCAGCTATTATGGAGATCTGTTGGGTGGCCTGCAAAGGAGGGAAAAAGGCGTGTCACAAAAATGGAAAGCGAGAGAGAAGAAACCAAAGCAAAAATGAACTTACCACCAGGGAATTCTGGATGATAGAGCGGAACAACACGTTCGTTGATCGCCCCCTGTGAGCCGCCATGTCAGCCTCGAAATGCAGTGTCTCACTCACTGCATTGGCGACATGAGGGTCCAGCAAAATGGAGTCATCGACCCTGATCACTCGGTTCATGTGATCGGTGGCTCGGGGGTTCCACTCCGCGGCTTCCACTGTCGGCGGAGGGGAAGGGGGAGTCTGCTGCTGCCGTTGTTGTTGTTGTTGTCGTTGCTGTTGCTGTTGCTGCTGTTGCGGAGGAGCAGGGGGTAACCCACGGCCTCTCCCGCTTTGCTGCTGAGCGGAAGATGCCCTGGATCCTCTACTGAGGCCATCGTGCCTATGTTTGACCCTTCTCTCCTCCTCTACCTGAGGATCCCGGTCACGCACTTGACCCCGACTGAGAACTCTTGAGGATGGGGTGGAACTGGTCCCTGCAGATGGGGCGCCGCCGGTCGATCCTCGACCCCTCCCGGCAGCAAGAGCTTGCCTCTGCCTCAGGAACCCCAGGTCAATACGAGGCGTGCTGGACATCGCAACCTCGAGGGCATCCTCGGAGTCTAGAGATTGTAGAACTTGGAAGTCCGGCCACAAATCTCCTCCCGAAGTCCCCACCTCGGCGTCCGAAGGAACAAAGTCCTCTCTGACCCCGAGCTCTTCAACTACTCCCTCTACTTCTGCCTCCGAAGCCCGATCAGGGTCTTCCTCCAAGTTTTCCTCGACCTCTTGCCTCGCCGCCTGATCGAAGAGTTCAGACCACCGCGAAGGCTCAAAAGGCTGAGGAAGCTATGAAAATTTCTTATACCCAGGGGTGTAATTCAGCAGGATGTGGGCAGCCCGGTCGAACCCGTTGTCACCAATAAATCTCTAAACCGTGACTAGGTCGGCAAAGTTCACCAGCGACCGAGGGGGAGGAGCTGTTTCCCGAGCAGAGATATCTGCACAAACAAAAAAAGTAGTCATGAACATGGGAAATCTGGAGAACAAAATAATAAACCCGAAGGAACCGACGTACTTGTCGTTCTCCATTCCAGAGGGCATAACAAGCCGTTATACTCGGGACCAACACCTCTTTGCCAAGATCCCTTGAAAATAAGAATATCATCCTTGTACCCCTTGTCCGAGTCGGGAAGATTAGTTACAAGGTACATGGAGGGGTCCCTGGCCTTGAGGTAGAAGTGTTGGTGAGACATGACTCTCAAGAGGAAATAACAAAAAAGGAGATCGTTCAGCCCAATATTTACCCAGAGGCGCCTATTGAACTCTAAGACCCCCATAATTATTCTGAAGACATTAAGGCAACACTGCCCGGGGAAGAGGCGGAAGTGAGAGAGGAACTGTAGAAGTAAAGGGGGTAAAGGAAACCTAATTCCGCCCTCTATTATGGTCTTGGTATAAAAGGGTATAGCATCCTCGGCCCCGAGGGTAGGAGTGTGCACCACCGAGTCATAATCCTCTATGTTTACGCACGGGGGAATGTCGTACTTGACCTTAAACCTATTAATCTGCTCACCACCCTTTACTTTATACTTCCCTGACCCCGAAGAACCAGCCTGAGGATTCTCGGGAGCAGGGTGACGACGAGGCATCTCTAAGAAAAAGAGAAAGTGGAGGGTGTTTTTTCTTAAAAATTCCTGAGGAAGCTTCCCGAGGATTAGTCGCTAAGTATCAACCGGAGACACCTCCAGTCATCGGAAAACAAAAAGGGATAGGAGGAAGAAAAGAAGAAAGAAACTAGGACTCACCCGAATGCCAAACGGAGTTTTTTTCTGGAAAACTTTAGGCAACTCCTTCCAGAAAGTTCAGAAGCAACGATGGGTCTGCTGGCCTTAAGATTTAAGGAAGAATGGGCAGTCGACGATGGAAGAGGAAAGAGATCTCCGGCGAAGATTCAGGAAAAGGCTCTCTTGGGGAAGTTCGGAATGGCAAAACAAGAAAATGCAAGAGGAACCCCATTTATATAGTGGCAGTTTCATCATTGGGCGCAAAAAACGAAACAGCGCATTTAATGCACACGACATCCTAAGCCGGGGAAAGCGGCTCGAGGCAATGATAAAGCATTTGTGGTTGTTGGGAAACCCTTCGTCTCCTTACGACGCGTGCCCTCGGTGTCAGAAGATCGAAGGCTGGGGGGCAGTTAATGGGACTTTTCTGAAATACTCCATGATGAAGACACGTGTCCTCGGTATTTACCAAAACACTGTTGCTAAGATCAAGCACCATCGGCGCACAAAGGTCCTCGCCCCCGAGGTACTCGTCATATAGGATCATGACATTCAGTATGAGTTACAACCAACACGTAGCCTCGGTCTGATATGGTACCTCCCTCGGTATACCTCCCTCGGTTCCGAGATGGCCTTTCCTCGGTGCCGAGAGGTACCCCGTCCTGGACGCTTCCTCTACTCCAGGATAAGCTATTGACGTACAGGTCATTAGCCTAGGCTAATCTAGGCTATTCATCATGACCTCGTCTTACACAATTAGTGTCAGAACGTACTGGAATGCAGGGGCCACAGCCAATGGGGGATGGACACGTGGCATATGATATCACATCGAAGACAGAGAAACCGCATGCCGTTGCTGACACGCGACTTGGAAAAGCAAACGATTAATTATACCATTCCCTTGACGAGACCGCATTCAATGCGGTAAGGCTCGAAAATGAAAGGCAATAAATGCTCCTAATACAAAGCATTTATTGCATCCTCCCCGAGAGGAGTACATTGTACCGTCGGCATCCCGATGACACAGCATTGATTGTTCGGGACCCCGAGCAGTTAAGAAGATAAGACATTCCTCATTAGAATCAGTGCGCACACTGCCTGTACCTAATGATCACCTACTGACTACACTGATAGCAATCATGAGCTTTTGAGGTATAAATACTCCTTGCAAAAGGCAAGACGGGTATGCAACAAAAAACTCTTTACTACAATACACACTCAGTGTTTTCTCCTTCCTCTCTCTTTCTCAAAGACTGACTAGATCGTCGGAGGGGATACGCCGAAAAACACTCTGGCGCCCTTCTAACTTGTTCTTTTTCGTTCCAGGAACCTCTTTCAGCCTTACTGGATCGTTCTTCCGCTCCCCCAGGGTCTCCCGTTGCCGTTCCAGGTTACCACCGGACCTCGCAGGCTGTTCCAAGCAGCGTGGTTGGTCACTCAACTGGCTCACTCGAGTTCACCAAGGGAGAGATCTATTCTCGTTTTTTATATTGTGCAGGATCTTGCACGCACAACAGGATTTGACTTTGGTGTGGAAGGAGATATGTACCGAAATTTATAATTTTTTCCAGTTTAAAATAAAAAATATGTATTAATTTAAATATTTTAGGATTAATCTCAAAAAATACTAACTTTTGATGTCAAATTATACTTTTAAAAAGGTAATTTATAACTCTTTGAGATTTTTTGGGCTCTGTGTCATATAAGTTAGGATCGATTCTAACACACCCCACAATTGATCCCACCAAGAAAGTTGTTACGCACACATCCCAAGTTGAATTTCAAAGCATTGGAAGTTATTATGGGGGACCTCATTAATCTGAACGATTCCATGAAGTCAGTCTTTAGTAACCAAGACTTTCGAATCCATATTGTTTTGTATAAAAGAGTGACCAAATAAAATCAAGTTTTGCTCATAAGTTGAATTAAGTTGTGCTTTTGTAGAAACAATGTTGATTTTAGAAGTAAGTTAGAAATCTTGATAAATTAAGTCAAAAGATCATGGTAATTTGAAAAAAATCTCTTTTTAACCCATAATTACATGCTATCTCTCACTTAAGTGTATTCATATTATCAAAATTAGTGCCATAAATTCCAGTCAAACAATTTGAAGGGCTGATAATTCTATAGATTTTTCTACATTCGCATTTCGTCAAACACTTGGACATCAATTTATGTCTTCAAGGCATTAAAAGTTATTATGGGACCTCATTAATCTCTACAATTCCATGAAGTCTTTAGTAACCAAGACTTTTATGTGCTAGTAATAACCCTCCAGGGGACTGATCTTCTCTGCCATCTGCCATGGACTATTTGATTAGAGTTTTTTTAGTCTTAGTATAACAGTTTAAACTTGAAGGATCTAAGTATTATACGTTTACAAACTTCAAGGAGTTTGAATGTAATTTACTAACAGGTATATTATCGAACATTTGATGGCAGAGGTCTAAGTGTTGTACCCGTACAAACCTGAAGGGTTTGTGTGTAATATTTCAAACTTCAAAAGATCTAAATGATTAAGTGACAAACCTCAAGAAATACGATTATAATTCACCATAAAATGTATTAACTTCTCAAATTAAACCTAAAAATTAAGTCTAATAAAATTATATAAAAATATAATTTGAGATTCCAAATTTTTTGTCCCATTTGGGCCCTAGGCAATGAACTTAATGACCGGCACTGGAATGACTTTTAGGGTCGTGGAAGACTTATTATTTTGCATTGAAGTGTTGGATAAAGAATTTCCCGTGGAAGGCACGATATTAAGTATGCAAAGAGTTAATGATGAAAGCGATTTGAACGAACGCAACTTGACTCGTGGAGGCTGTTAATCAAACAGAGTTACTCGGGCTTGGCCTGAGTTTGGTTCGGGTTCGGCTCGTTCATACTCGATTCGTTTTCTAAACGAGTCTGAACTTGAACAAATTTTTAAGCTCGTTTAGAAAATAAACCATACAAGTTTGGCTTAAACTCGACAAGTTCGGCTCATTTATGTGCAAATACTCAGATTCGATTCAGGTTCAGCTCGTTCAGGCTCGGCTCGTTTCCTAAACGAGTAAAACTTGAACAATTTTTAAAGTTCGATTAAGAAACAATCTTTTCAAACTCAGTTCGAACTCGTTCGACGAACAGCCCTATGTGAAAGACACGAGTCATATTCTTAAAAAATTAAATTATACTTTAACCCTTGAGCTACTACTTTTATTTTATTTTATTTTATACCCTCAATTATACAATTTTTCACATTATATTCCTAAAGTATTAATTTTATTTCATATTACTCCAATAAATAAATATTGTAAATTTTTTAATAGTAAATACGCATGTGAATGATTTGTATTGTCAATAAGCAACTGTTTATTGCACATATGCATGTCAAAAATTAAGAAAAATATCTATCCATAAACTCCAAATTTTCTTCTTCTGGTCGACCTTCTTTTTCTTCCTAACATCAATTTGTTTGCAAAAAGAGGTAAAATAAAGTAGTACTAGACACTTAGCGGGAAACTCTTTGGGATTTTCCTCCCTCCTTTGACAAATTTTCAAATTTACCGTTATCTATTGGAGTAATATGAAATAAAATTGATATTTTAGAATATAATGTGAGAAATTTTATAAGTGAGTGTAAAAAATATATAATTACTTTTCTAAAGAGTTACAAAATTTCAAAAAAAATAAATAAAACAACAAAAATGTCTTGAGAGCGTCACATTATCAAAATAATGTTCGAGACAATTTGTGTATCTCAATTAATTGCTTTTGTGATTTATAGGAAAGCGTGTGATTCATACAAAAACGTGTCATTCACACTAAAATTAGAAAATTAAAGAGAGATAAATCCGTACCCTAAAAACTCAGAATTTAAGAGTTTACAACTTATTTTTATCTCCACTTTGAGTTGACGTTGTCAGCCTTGGCTGATAATGGTCTCTCGGCCTTTGTGTGCAACATATTCTGAGGATTAAACTAGCGTGCGCGCACACAGAGACACACAAATTCACACACAATGTGCATATTCCAAAGACTCAAAGCTGACCACGCGTTTTGTAGTGTAGAAATTTTTGGTCTGGCTACACGGGGAGAAAAAGTGTGTTAATTTGTATGTCATATCATTATTACTCGTGTCATATTTATGTTAAGATTCACAAAAAAAAAAATTATATATATTTAATGTGTTTTGCGTATCAAATATTAGTTTAAATTATTTATTATTTATATTTAATAATCTTATTAATTTTATATTTGTGTCATATTAAATTCATATTAGGAGGTAAGAGTTTAACACCCGAGAAAAAAGGGTGAGTTAGAGGCTACTCGGCCACCACATGCGAAGTTGATTTTGAACCCATTTGGGCCCCCCAGGCAAATACAATTTCGAGACAATGGATTCTTTAAGAGGATGAGAGATGGCCACGTTCATCCACCTCGGTCAATACATCGAATTCGGATTTAGATGTATTCTAATTCCAATTAGATTCATTTTTCATTTAATAAATTGAAAGGTCGAGGTATATTTTTTTTTAATAGTAATTAATGACTATAAAGGAGAAAGACATAAAGATAAAGATAAACTTAACTTGCTCCTAGACTAAGGGACTGAATTCCCACTCACATACATGGAGTTGGGTAAATTCATGCGGGTTGGATTTCAAATATCTTAACTTAGGTTAACTGCGTTAAATGATTTTTGTATCTTTAATAAAATATCTTTTTAACCAAATCACATCATAAACCCCCAACCCCCCAATTACTCATCTCTATAATTAAACAATACATGAATATGGTTTAAATTAGTAAATGGATAATATAGTCATTTATAAAAAAACAATTTATGTATTAATAATTATAAAAAATTTATGGGTCCTATTTTTGTATACATTACTTACCAAACATAGGCATAAATATAAATCATATACGAGTTTTATGTACACAAAGGTAAACAATGAAATTGAACAAAATCAATCTGATCCCTCACAATCTCACCCCAAAACCATTCAAACATTTATTTTTACTAATTAGCAAAGAATGAAACCAATTAGGTGAATTAATAGTAAATTATACTTATTTAAGGTTGTTTCTAACTCTTATATTGTTATCAAGAGTAAATTATACATAAATTATACTTATGTTGTTTCTAACCCCACAACATGGTTTATTATTTGAATTTGGTGGTACTATGATAGCGGACTATCCGTTCGGGTTATTTACTATGGATGGTTCAAATCGAATATTTTATAAAGGGGATACCTTTATGATCACGTCTAAGAGAGTTACTATCTATTGGTCGTCTCTCTCAAAAAATAAATATGAGCATTATCCTTTAAGTGATCTAATTTCTAGTATTGGTATTAGAAAAGTATTATTTGAACTTAATTTATTAATGTATGAAATTATTATTATCGAATCGATAATGAATTTTAATATTAGTTAGGTCTCGTTACTAATTTAATGATTATAATACATTAATTCAATAAATTAAATATTTTTTATGATCGTTTAATAAATTAAACTTAAATAATATTTTTGTTGGTATTATGGGACAACTTATGTTTTGTTGTTTTAGCAAGGTAAAACACCATATTTAACCATAATACACGTTGTCTTTGTCAAATATGTTTTCTTTGTGAAGAGGACTACGGTACATCCAACGGAATTTTTGGTATCATACCGAAAATTTTAAATTTGTGAAAATAATTACAACTTTAGTGGTATGTTTACTAAATTTATGAATTATTTACAACTTCACTGATTAGTAGACAAAATAAGACATTGAAATGACATGTCAGATAGTATATCATGATTATTAGTAATTTTGTTACCATAATGAAGGGAATATTTATAATTTTAGTGGTATATTTACCACTTTAATGAGAATATTTACAAATTCAGTGGTATATTTATCAAATTTGTGAGAATATTTACAACTTCAATGAGTTACTTGTTAGATACCGGTTGGTAGACAAAACAAGACATTGAAATGATGCATCATAATTACTAGTAATTTTGTTACCATAATGAAGGGAATATTTCCAATATCAGTGGTATATTTACTAAATTTGTGGAATATTTATCAAATTTGTGGGAATATTTATAATTTAGTGGTATGTTTATCAAATTTATGAAAATAATTAC
Organism: Ilex paraguariensis; assembly: GCA_963454935.2. Lineage (NCBI taxonomy): Eukaryota > Viridiplantae > Streptophyta > Magnoliopsida > Aquifoliales > Aquifoliaceae > Ilex > Ilex paraguariensis. Next base: position 154,047 of record CAUOFW020000869.1, read on the forward strand.
AATCTCAGTGGTATGTTTACTAAATTTATGGGATTATTTATAATTTCAATGGATTCTTTACGGCATTTATGAGAATATGTACAAGAGTTGTGAATGTTGTTTACGAGAGTTGTATTTAATTTGTAAATAATTTACAACTAATCCAAAAAGATATACATCTTCAATAGATCAATTATCACTTTTATGAGAATATTTACAATTTCAATGGATTCTTTGTGCGAATATTTATAACTTCAGTGAATTATTTATCAAATTTGTGAAAATAATTACAACTGTAATGAATTGCTTACCAGATTTATGACAATATTTACAACTTGAATAAATTATTTACCAATAACATGGTTCGATGTTTATTTACTACAAAGCCCCCTTACAACACTTTAATTAATTCCTCCTTGAAGGCATTTAAGTAAATACATAATAATTAATCTATCATATTTATTTTTACTCGATCGCAATTTCACTTGCCCTTCAACTTCTACATCAGTAACTCAATGATCGATCATTGAGTATGTTTGATCGATCAAATATGTTTAATTGATCTATCAAAAATTTAAACATATTTGATTTATTAAAATTTAAAATTAGAGCGTTTACAATTCAAACTTAAAGAAGTCGTAACATGATTGTTTTTTCATCACCTAATCAACCACAAATCCCTGGACCAGGACCCTGTGTGGAGGAGGGATGGTGGGTGTGGCCGTGGTCGTGGCAATAGCTGTTGGCTAGTGACAATGATTATAACGATGACTAGTGACAAATAGTAAAATTCAAAATCCAATAGATCATCGAGCAAAGCGGTTAATTAAATCTCGTTTTGAATTGAGAATGAAACGTGTATTCTATGTTGTTAATTAATTTGTCAGAAAAAAATATAAAAAATTTATTTATATATTTGAGAAAATTAGTATTGCGACAACTTTTGGTTGGGATTACACATCACCTGACTCTACAGACACTTTATAATTTAGTAAAATATTACTCCTAAATGACTATGAATTTTTGGTCATTCGTGTCACGAATATGTCCCAATAATGAAAATACATTGTCATTTTGTAATTACATGAAAAAGAATTGGGTCACAGCCTAAAATTATAAAAAAAAAAAATCATTTAGAGTTATTTTTTAGAAAACCAAAATGTAATTATATTTGCGTGATAAGATTATTTTCCTTATTTTTCTTGTAATTACAGTCTAGCCCACAGAAATTCAGTGTTTGATTACCGACTCAATTGATATATTACCTCCTAATCTTGTTAATACTTTACCTCTTTATAACAATTAATTAGTTTATTACGACTACCGTCTAACGCCGGCCCTTGGCAATGTCAACACTCTATCCGTATAATAAATATATAGTAAGTTGAATTTTATTATTTACATATTTTTTCTCAAAATAAATAGCATCACCTAATTTTATCACATGTTTAATTATTTAATATTTAATTAATTTATAGTTTAACACAATTTTTATTTCATTATTTGTCCATACACGATGTTAAAAAAAATTTGTCCGGTTATATATTTTGAGAAAATTGACGCTATTTTTAAGAAAATAAAAAGTAAAATTAATTTTAATTAATGTTAAACGAAGAAATAAAAATTTGCTATTTGGTATAATAGAATCATTTTTTTTAAATGTTCAAATTTTATGTTTTATCATGTCTTCAGGCAAAGAGTATGAATAGTATATTTATATAATAAATTAGGTAGTAATTTGAATCTTTATCCTATACATATTTCCCACAAAAAAAAATTATATTACTCAATTCTATCACAAGTTCAATCTTTTAATATATATTATCTATAAACAATAGTGTACACATGCAGAAGAAATTTTGTCAAGTTATTTATTTTGAAAAAAAAAATTGATGCTATTTTTAAGAAATTAATCGGTAACAATTAATTTTAAATAATGTAATTAAAAAATTAAGAAATAAAAAATTACTATTTAATAAAGTGAGATTAATTTTTTAAACGCTCAAATTTTATGTTTCATCATTTCTTCAAACACAAATTATGACTAATATACGTATAAGTTTTACTCAAGTAAGGATATCAATGGTGGCACTTTTGGTACTAGTCATGTTCGCATCGATAAAAAATTATTTAATTATACTACAACTCATATGAAACTAAAAAAAAAATTATAAAATAACTATTGTTTGCTTCCAATAGTTACACTATGGCCAGAGAATAATGCTTCGATTAGCTATAATTCTTGTTCCAAAATTCTCAATGTTGTCTTCACTGGTTTTTCAAATAATAAAACCCAAAAAGGTAGCCTTAGCTGTGTGGTGGATCTGAGGCATTATTTACCAGAATGGGTTACTTTTGGGTTCTCTGCCGCGACAGGAGAAGTGTTTGAAAAAAACAATGTTAAAACATGGGAGTTTGATTCGAGTTTACCAGTTGATACCGATTTAAGAACATCAACTCCAACTCCAAGCCCAAATTCAGACCCCAATATAGTTGTCACCGGAGGAAAGAAAAACCAAATAGGATTAGTGGTGGGATTGAGTGTCGGTCTCAGCGTTTTTGGTTATGATTGGGGTGGCTTTGGTGGGTAATGGCGTGGGGAAAAAGAGGAAAGCCGAACAAGAAGAGTTTGTTATTGAGTTGTCCATGGATGACCAATTTGAAAAGGGTAGCGGACCTAAGAAATTCTCATATGCAGAATTGGTTTGTGCAACAAACAACTTTGCGGAGGAAATGAAACTTGGAGAGGGAGGGTTCGGTGGTGTTTATCAAGGTTTCTTGAGGGAGTTACACTCCTATGTTGCTGTAAAGAGGGTATCGACAGGGTTCAAACAAGGGATAAAGGAGTGATGGGGCTTTTCTGAAATGCTCCATGATGAAAACACGTGTCCTCGGTATTACCAAAACACTGTAGCTAAGATCAAGCACCATCGGCGCACAAAGGTCCTCGCCCCCGAGGTACCCGTCATATAGGATCATGCATTCAGTATGTTTTACAACCGACACGTGGCCTCGGTCTGATATGGTACCTCGGTCGGCATACCTCCCTCGGTGCCGAGAGGTACCCCGTTCTGGACGCTTCCTCTACTCCAAGATAAGCTATTGACGTACAGGTCATTAGCCTAGGCAATTCTAGGCTATTCATCATGACCTCGTCTTACACAATTAGTGTCAGAACGTACTGGAATACAGGGGTCACAGCCAATAAGGGATGGACGCGTGGCTTATGATATCACATCGAAGACAGAGAAACCGCATGCCGTTGCTGACACGCGACTTGGGAAAGCAAACTATTAATTACATCATTCCCTTGATGAGACCGCATTCAATGCGGTAAGGCTCGAAAATGAAAGGCAATAAATGCTCCTAATACAGAGCATTTATTGCATCCTCCCCGAGAGGAGTACATTGTACCGTCGGCATCCCGATGACCCAGCATTGATTGCTCGGGACCCCGAGCAGTTAATAAGAGAAGACATTCCTCATCAGAATCAGTGCGCACACTGCTTGTACCTAATGATCATCTACTGACTACACTGACAGCAATCATGAGTTTTTGAGGTATAAATACTCCTTGCAAAAGGCAAGACAGATATGCAACAAAAAACTCTTTACTACAATACTCACTCAGTGTTTTCTCCTTCCTCTCTCTTTCTAAAAGACTAACTAGATCGTCGGAGGGGATACGCCGAAAAACACTCCGACGCCCTTCTAACTTGTTCTTCTTTGTTCCAGGAACCTCTTTCAGCCTTACTAGATCGTTCTTCCGTTCCCCCAGGGTCTCCCATTGTCGTTCCACGTTACCACCGGACCTCGCAGACAGTTCCAAGCAGCGTGTTTGGTCACTCAACCGGTTCACTCGAGTTCACCAAGGGAGAGATTTGTTCTCATTTTTTATATTGTGCAGGATCTTGCACGCACAAGGAGTATGCATCAGAAGTGAAAATCATCAGTCGACTGAGGCATAAGAATTTGGTTCAGCTAATTGGTTGGTGCCATGAGAAAAGAGAACTTCTACTTGTTTATGAATTCATGCCCAATGGTAGCTTAGATACTCATCTTTTCGAAGAAAAAAGCTTGTTGGCATCTGCACTATTCTATCTACACGAGGAGTGGGAACAATGTGTGGTGCATAGAGATATAAAATCAAGCAATGTTATGTTAGATTCGAATTTCAATGCAAAATTCAGGGATTTTGGATTAGCTAGGATGATTGATCTTGAAAAAGGATCTCAGACGACTGTTCTGGCAGGGACTATGGGCTACATGGATCCTGAATGTATCATTACAGGCCAGTCTAGTAAGAAGTTAGATGCATACAATTTTAGAATTGTATCATTGGAATTAGCATGTGGAAGAAAACCCATAGATCACAATGCAACAGAAGGTCAGATAAAAATGGTTGAGTGGGTTTGGAACCTTTATAGAATGGGTAAGCTCCTTGAAGCAGTTGACTCGAAACTATCTACAGATTTTGATGAGCAAGAAATAGAACAATTGATGATTGTGGGACTTTGGTGTGCTCACCCAGATCCCAATATCCTGCCTTCAATCATGCAAGCGATTCATGTCCTGAATTTTGAAGCTCCAGTGCCAACGTATTTGTCTCCATCAGATTATACACCCACTTCTTCACAACTATTATCCTATGGCACTACTGTATCTGAGAGAAGCTGGAACCAATCTTCGAGTTATAGTTACAACACTGATTCCTCAAAGTTCACCACATCTTTTGCAACTTGTTCGTCATCTGCATCACTTTTGCTCACACAATAGTCTTAATTTTCCAGGTATTTGAGATATTTAATATTCCATCTTCATCGTATCAAACATTAAATCAACTCTCAATTTTTCAATGTTGTCAATGTTAGTGTAATTCTTATGTTTGTAATGTAATGAATTTTAATGTTAGATGATTTATTATTTGTAATGCGTCAAACAATATGAAAAATTCCACTGCTATGCATATTTTTCGTCCATGACTCCAGTACTATACTGTTCTTGTAAGATGTGGCGCAAACAAGTTGTAAAAAATAGCACATTATCTCAACATTTCCATATATGATTAGAATGTGTGAATCAAGAAGACCCAAAAAGAGAATATAGAATCAAGCATGGCCAGGTGGTAGAAGATGTACAAATTTATAGCTCGCAGTTGGGTGATTGCCAATTTGGACATGTCTGTAGAGATTGGTGCAAGGGTGCCCTTGGCCCGGAAAGGTATACAATTGATGTTGGTATTAGGTTGGACACTGATCCTCGTGCTTCTCTACCATTTTTGTCAGTCACAAGGGTTAAGTCCTGGTATATTTTTCAGATACGTTGTATGAAAGGAGTCAAAATCTTACCACGAAAATGATTCACATGCTCCATGCATTGGTTTTCACCTTCGTTCTCTTAGAGAGAAGAGTCTCCACCATGGGGAGCATGAGCAGGGGCTAAAGAATGAGGTATCTCATAGTAGGTCTCCCCATGTGGGGCGCCCAAGGGAGCTCCCAAAGGTGGGGCGTCTGGATAGGGAGCGCCTAGGTGAAGAGCTCCTTGATGACCAGGGAGTGGAACTCTCCTAGCTTGAGGTCTAGGTTGCGCCCCTCTTTGTTGCCCGAGAATTAATTGCAGAATTTGCTAATTCTAGGCCACGAGCTGTTGCATGGTCTCCAGCATCTGCTACGCATTTAGGGTGGGATTGGCAGGCGGAGGAGCAATGTCCTCCTCTCATGGTGGATTGTTTTCAAGGGGATTCATTGATCTGACGGTGACGGCGACAAATTTAACACATAAAGTGTTATGTGAGAATTTTGTCGTTTTTCACAGACAGCGCCAAACTGATGATGCACAAATTGGTTTGCACACCACTAATCAGGTAAATATAATAAAATACAATACAATAAGTAGATGGAGAGAGGAAACAAGGTTTATAGTGGTTCGGTCAACAAGACCTATGTTCACTTTCAATGGCTAAGTTCGCCGGAAAGTTTATTAGCTCCGGTGTGTTTGAAGAACAGAGAATTACAAGAGAGAAGAAATGAACTTGATTTTTTTGAGATGCCCCCTAGGTGTTGGGGGAACTTACAATTTATAGAAGCCTGCGTAGTAATTGAGTAGCTTGACGGTTATAATGGACTGGAGGCAACTTAATAGTTGATGACCTCTCCTCTTTTTGGCGACTTCTCCTCTCCCTGAAGACTTCTCCTCTTCCTCAACGGGCAAGGGTATAGCTTCTGGATGCTCCCGTAGCTCCCTGATGGGCTTGACCGTCTTAGACCTCATAGGACTTGCTTGGTCTTTTATAAGCTTGGACTTTTTCCTATGGATTGGGTCATTTGGGCTTCACCCATCAGATATGTCATCCACTGTAATTGACAACCTCCATCTAGCCGTTTTTAATGTGCCTTTAACTATTATCTACATTCCTTTAATTGGTTAATCGAATCTAATTTTTCTCTCGTTTCTGTAATGGTGATGCTGACGTCAGTTAACCTGGTTGAGCTTGCTTGAATCTTCATTGATTGCGCCTTCTCTAATGCCCCTATGCGCCACTCCTCCTTTCTTTCTTTCCTTTCTCAAGTGGCGTAGCTATAAGATTACTTCATTGAAACCTCGATATTATGAATTTGAATTATCGAAAAGGCTCTCGAGGGTAAGACTATTGCATTTAACAGTATCAATAATGATTGATACTCCAGTTTTATGCAACCTTTCCTTTAGGTTTTATATCATTGTGAAAGGCTTTTCCATGTCCTCCTTCTCTTGGTTATGATTTTATTATGATTTTATTAGTTTTACCACAAAACAGAATGTGAAATTCAACAAAGTCAATGTAGGACACAGGACAGGAACTTAAGTTGGCTGGGTTGGATTACACATCCCAGAGCATAATCCATAAACTTCATCAAGGTTAACATCAACTTGACCCGGTTGCCCAAAATCTAATGCAACATCAACAGAATATAGAAATGGATCACATGAAACCTGATAAGAATGAATCCGGCTACCGGTATCGGAAAAATTTACCGTTCCTCCTTTTTTTTCATCTTATGAAAACGTGTGAATTTTTCTTAGTTTATAATTTCATTTACGTTCTAATGTTAATGATCAACGATTACAAATAAATAATTACAAAATATACTGCTCCTTCGATATGATTTTAAAAAATTATTTTTCAATATCATAGTCTTCTCTTTTTTAAAGACAGAACTAAGAACAAATATATAATTGTTGTAGAAGATGAAAAACCAACACAGTCAAAGTCATTTATAAACTCCAGAGGTGGTTTGCTGTGGTTGAAATCAGAACTCATAAACAATCAAGTCACCTACTTATCACTTAAAGTTGAAAATATTAGTCAGTAAGGATTTTATCAATTCCTCTTAATGGAAAAGGATACCATTAATGCATTTTACACTATTTATTTTTCAATACCTACCATCCACCACCATTGTGTTGCCATCGACACCACCACCACCGCCACCACCGCCGCCGCCGCCGCCACCACCACCACCACCACCATTGTGTCGTCACCACCACCACTAACATTGTGCCACCGCTACCACCACCATCACCGCCACCACTACCATTATGCGATTACAATCATTATGTCACCGTCGTCACCACTACTATTGTGCCGCTACCATCATTACAATATGGAGATATGCATAACAATTTTTTTGAATATTCAATGTTTCGGTATCTTTATATTCTGAAAGAATGTATCTAAAATCACTCTCAATCCTCCATTTGATCCATCTTAATTTTCTAGATTTTAAGTTTTAAAATTAATTTAAATCTTACGTGGTGTCTTATTATTGGTTTGTTTAACCTCTATTAGATCTAGTCTCAAGTGTCTGTTTTGAAATTTTCATTTTTGAAACAACATTTTGAAGTAACATCTCCCCAATCTGAAGTATCAAATTCTTATCACTTCTCTTTCCCTAGTTCCCATTTCCCATTTAAATCCGGATGGCACCTTATCCTTGCACCAAGGGAGCATTTTTTTTTTTTTTGGGATGATGGAAATGAATGGATAAAGATGGCGTTGAGCCGTTGAAGTCTTCTATTGCATCTCTAATATTGACTCAATTTTTTAGAGGACGCTACGAGCCTACGAGTGGATGGCTTCGGGTTTGTATCATTAAGTAAAGTTTTTCCCTTCTTTTTTCAACTTGAAAACTTATTTGGGTTGTCCTGCAATTTAGTATTTATTTGGCAGACAATGGGTGATCTAAACTTGGTTTTTGATGTGTAATTGGCGTGTAATTACTAATTACCTCATGTTTAATGTTTTGCGTAATTCTTTCTTCAATTTTTTTTTCCTCAACAATGTTTAGTTTAGGTTTATTCTGTGATTGATATTTGTCACCAAGGAAGGATGCAAGAAGAATTTTGGTTTTGATTTTCTTATCTATAATTGGGGCTCATGCTGTAGTTTGATCCTCAATATATCAATTTAATTCTTAAAGTATTGCATTCGTGTTTAAATGGTATCTGTACAGACGATCCGTTAAGTTTTTGATAAAAATGACTTATTTTATTATTTTAAACGCTATCATGTGATTATTTCTATTGAAAATTAAACGAAACTATGCAAGGACAATTTAAACACAAATTACATATTTTAGAGATCAAATTAATACATTGAATATCAAACTGACAAAACGAGCATATTTCGGAAACCAAAAATACTATTAACCATTTTTTTTAACATAAAATTCGGGAACTAAACCCTTCAACGTGAAGGCTGGACTGCATTCTCGGCCTGAACTTGGCTCGGCAACTTAGATCCTTCAACGTGGATTTCATCAAACCCAGGGGGGACGGGTTTCGCAGGGGGCAAACTGGCTTTCCAAAGAAGAAGACACTTCTACCCCTTAAACCCATTTCCACTTTGAGTATCTGGAATACGAGAAGGTGTTGAAGCTCTTCTTCATACCCGTCTGGAAATGGCCGGGCAAAGAGCCTCTGATGCACTGCAACAACGGCGATCTCTTCCTTCCGCTGTCGTTTTCTTTGTCGACGTTGAGTCATCGAGAGAGAGAGAGAGATGTAAGAAGACATAAAGAAGAGAGAGAGAAACAGAGGTATGAGTGGATTCGGTGAGTTGCGTGCAATAGGGGTTGAATTTTTTACGTGAAAAGAATGGACTTGACTACGATGCTCAAGAAAATTTTTTGGTATCATACGTTTAATTTTTATTTTTTAATGAATGTTTTTTATAATTTTTGTGCGTTATTTTATAATAAAAATTATTATTACGTAGGTAATTTATCATATTTATAGATATTTATAACATATTTGTAGATTTTTTTTTTTGTTATAGTAAGAGTCAGTTTACTTTATGAATTGTATGGTGATGATTTTGGTTATATATGTAATGATTTTTGCTTGAACCCATGTAACTTTAAATTCTGATTTTATGATTGGCTAATTTTTTTTGTTATGTTGATAATGTAATAGACCTATGTGATGATTCATACTTTTTTGTGCATTGCACTGGTTGGAACTAATTTTATAAGATAACCTACCAACACTCGATGTTATTTTTTAAATATTTTAAGTGTTTTTCTGATTGAATGTTGATTTGTTGAGACGAGTTTACTTGATTTAATCTATTAGTTTTGTGTTTAGTTTGATTGTATTTCAAATATGAGGGCAAATATAATATATTTAGTATTCATACTTGGTCGTGCATTTGCACGGGATCATACTAGTTGATAAAGTAAGGATGATTAGCTAGGTTAGCCTGTAAAGATGAAATGTTTGAGTAATTTTAAGCAACATTTTTCAAAGATTGCCAGATTCTTGGGTGGACCAAGAAATTTTTGGCGACCAACCACTTTGAAAGAAGATGGAGAAGATATTTTCTCTCTCTAGTTTCAGACATTCTAAAATTCTTTGTCCAACATGCTCTTATTTCGAGTCAAGAGTTAGATTAATATACAGTTCCAATTCCACTGATTGAGGCGGTCGAAAAGCCTGGGAGATTGAAGACCAAGAAGTGAATTATTTATACCAAACATCCTTCTTACGATTAGATTCAATCTTATGGTCCTTCCAGAAAGAAAAAAGAATTTCACATATTTCTGTTTCCTTGGGTGTATAGACTTTTTGGGGGTAAATTACAAATTTCCCCCCTTAAATTTGGGTCTTTTGCAATCAACTCCCTTAGGTTTCTGTCAATAAATTACCCCTCAAAATTTCAAGAGGTGTGAATTGACTGAAAAATTCTAAGGAAATATAAAATATCATTACACCCTCCTAGTCTACATTGTTTGCCCGTATGTTTTCCTGCAATACTCATTACATTCTCAAAAATTAAATCTTTAAAAAAATTATATAAAAACATAAAAGATATATACAATACATCATCCAAAATCAACACACATCACCCATCATCGTCAACCAACTCCAACTTGAACAGCCAAAGCAAAAGAGTTGGTTTCATCAACTTTTTCAGTGAACTCCCTCATCCAAAATAATGCATAGCAGCCACCACCTAAGCATTATCACCTACATTTGCACCTCCACAGCAAATCTGATAAACCAAACAAATGAACAAACAACCCAGCTCAGAACACCTAAAAACCTTCACATCCCTTTACAACCCACAACCAACTACCACCAAGAACCAACCCAACACCAAGAAAAAGAACACACGTGCAACCCAAAACCACATCCACCTTCACCTCCAACGACAATTCACAAAACCAAAACTATCCTATCCACACACAACCAAGCATAGGCCAGAGCAGAATTCGAAGCAAATATTTGTGGCAGTAACCAAGCCATTTGTGGCGTAATTCCTTTAAGGGTTAATAGTATTTTTAGTACCAGAATTTGTGTATGTGTATGTGGGTGTGGGTGTGTGTGTGTGTGAGAGAGAGAGAGAGAGAGATGGGGTTACAGCGGTTGTGTTGTTGGAGGTTAGAGGGAGGGTACAGGGAGATGGGGAATGAGGTTGCACCACGGAGAAAATAGGAGAAGAAAAGGGGGGTCCCCGACAGTTGTTGTGGGTCAAGTGGGGGAGTACAGAACTTTTTTAAAATGGGGAAAGAAAATTTGACAAGGGATACTTTTGTCTTTTAAACAAATTGGAGACCACGTGAGTACCACATGACTATTTTGTCACTTTTAACGGCCGAAAATTAACGATGGGAGTTAATTGAAAGTTTAACAAATTTAAAGGGGGTCATTTGTCAAAATTGAAACCTGAGAGACTTAATTAAAAAACACCCAAAATTGAAGTGGCAATTAGTAATTTACTCTGAGTACGGTAAATTAATGAATGACTTTTAGGGTCGTGGAAGACTTCTTATTTTGCATTAAAGTGTTGGATAATAAATTTATCGTGGAAGGCACCATATTAGGTATGCGAGAGTTAATGATGAAAGCGATTTGAACGAACGCAATTTGACTCGTGGAAGACAGGAGTACGGTAAATTAATATACTCTGAGTACGGTAAATTAATTAATGACTTTTAGGGTCGTGGAAGACTTACTGTTTTGCATTAAAGTGTTGGATAATGACTTTACCGTGGAAGGCACGATATTAGGTATGCGAGAGTTAATGATGAAAGCGACTTGAACGAACGCAATTTGACTCGTGGAGGCTGTTAATCAAATAGGGCTATTCGGGCTTGGCTTTGGTATGACTCGGGTTTGACTCGTTCAGATTCGATTCGTTTTTTAAACATATCTGAACTTGAATAAATTTTTAAGCTCGTTTAAAAAATAAGTCCTACAAGCTTGACTTAAACTCGACAAGCTCGGCTTGTTTATGTGTAAATACTCGGACTCGACTCAAGTTCGACTCAGATTCAGCTCGTTCAGGCTCAGCTCGTTTCTTAAACGAGCCGAATTTGAACAATTTTTAAAAATCGATTAAGAAACAAGTTTTTCAAGATCAGGTTGAACTCGTTCGACGAACAACCCTACGTGGAAGACACGAGTCATATTCTTAAAAAATTAAATTATATTTTAACCCTTGAGTTATTACTTTTATTTTATTTTATACCCTCAATTATACTCGTACAAACCTGAAGGATTTGTGTGTAATATTTTAAACGTCAAAGAGTCTAAATAATTAAGTGATAAATCTTAAGAAATATGAGTATAATTCACCATAAAATGTATTAGTTTCTCAAATTAAACCTACAAATTAAGTCTAATAAAATTGTATAAAAATATAATTTGAGGTTCCAAAATTTTTGTCCCATTTGGGGCCCTAGGCAATGAAATTAATGGAAAAACACAGTCAAAAGTTATTTTCTTAGAAAAGTATTTCCCAAAGACTTGATGAACACACGTCAATATTAACAAAATGTCTAACACGTGATACTAATTTCAAACAACTTGGAAAAACAGAGTCAAAAGTTATTTAATTTCATAGAAAAGTATTTCCCAATATTAATTCTGCACTTGCTAGTTATATTTTATCCAACAAACCTCAAACTTCCCAACCCAAGTTCACCTTTGAGCCATGGCTGCAACTGTAAGTAGCTCTTGGAATCTCTCTTTTTTCTTCTTTCTCACAATCCCTTTTGCTTCTGCCCTGCACTTCAACCTCCCCTCTATCGGAACTGGGGATGGTAAGTCCATAAAGCTCATCGGAGATGCTTATTGTGCGGGCTTGATCCTGCACGATATATATATATAATATTGGGAACAGATCTCTCCCCTGGTGAACTTTGGGTGAGCCGGTTGAGTGGCCAAACACACTGCTCGAAACAGCCTACCAGGAACGGTAAAGGAAGATCCTGGGAAAGGAGGAACGATCCTGTACGTGCAAAGGTATTTCCTGGGACAAAAGAGAACAAGTTAGAAGGGCGCCGGAGTGTTTTTCGGCGTATCCCCTCCGACGATCTAGTCAGTCTTTGAATGAGAGAGAGAGAAAAAGGAGAAAACACTGAGAAGGATATTTCGTAGTGGTGAGTTTGTGATTGCATACCCGCTTTGCCTTTTGGGTGGGGTATTTATACCTTAGAAGCTCATGATTGCTGTCAGTGTGGTCAGTAGGTGATTATCAGGCACAGGTAGCGTGTGTAATCATTTGATGAGGAATGTCATCTCTAATTGACTGTTCGGGGTCCCGAGCAATTAATGCTGAGTTGTCGGGACGCCGACGGTACAATATGCTCCTTTCGGGAAGGATGCAATAAATGCTCTGTAATAGGGGCATTTATTACCTCTCATATCCGAACCTTACCGCATTGAATGCGGTCTCGTCAACAGAAGGGTGCAATTAATTGTTTGCTTTCCCAAGTCGCGTGCCAGCAGCGGCATGCGGTTTGTCTGCTTCGGATGTGACATTATTTGCCACGCGTCCATCCCTTATTGGCTGTTATGTCGGTATTCCAGAACGTTCTGACATTACTTGTGTAAGAAGAGGTCATGATGAATAGTCCAGACTGGCATAGGCTGATGTCCAGTACGTCAGTAGCTTTATCCGGGAATAGAGGAAGCGTTCAGGATGGAGTGACCCTCGGCACCGAGGACAGGATCTCCTCGGGGACCGAGGGTGGTATGTTCCCCCGAGGTACACGGTGACCAAGGGCACGTGTTTGTTGTATAATACACCGAAATGTGTGATCCTATATGAGAGGTACCTCGGGGGTAAAGGACGTTCTTTGCCGATGGTGCTTACATCCGGGCAACACTGTTCCCAAAAACCCCGAGGACACGTGTCTTCATCATAGGCTTTTCAGAAGAGTCCCATCAACTGCCCCCCAGCCTTCGATCTTCTGACACCGAGGACACGCGTTGTCAGGAGACGAAGGGTTTTTCCAACTGTCATCCGTCCTTCATTATGGCCTCGAGCAGCTTTCCCCGTCTTGGGATGTCGTGCGCATTAAATGCGCTGTTTTTGGTTCTCCCGCCCAATGATGACAGTTTCCCCCCTATATAAAGGGGGTTCTTCTCCGGTTTCTATCGTTTTGCCATTCCGATCTCTAACCCAGAATACGCCTTTTCCGATCTGCTCGCCGGAGTTTTTTGTTTCCTCAGCCATCGTCGACAGCATCTTCTTTGAAAACCTCAGTCAGTAAAAACCCATTGTTGACTCCTGATCCTTCCGGTGCGAGTTATTTTTCAAAGTTTTTCCTGAAAAACTCCGTTTTCGACGTCTTCTGGTGAGTTTCACAACCTTCTTCTTTATCGTCCCCCTAGCCTTCTTGCTTTCCGATTGAACAGTGGTGTCATCCGGTCGGTACGTCTTGATTTAAACCCTCGGGGAACTTCCTCAGGTTTTCAAGAGAACACCTTTTCCTTCCCTTTCTTTTAGAGATGCCTCGTCGTCGCCCTGTTCCCGAGAATCCATCGGCTGGTCCCTCGGGGTCAGGGAAATACAAGGTGACAGGCGAGGCGCAGATTGATAGGTTCAGGGCGAAGTATGGCATCCCCCCGAGCGTGGACGTAGTGGGCTTTAACCCTTTGTTGAACTCTCATACCTTCGGGGCCGCGGATGCCATGCCTTTTTATACCAAGGCCATCATAGAGGGTGGCATTAGGTTTCCTTTACCCCCCCTGCTTTTTCAGTTCCTGTCTCGCTTCCGTCTCTTCCCCGGGCAATGCTGCCTCAACGTCTTTCGGATAATTATGGGGGTCCTAGAGCTCAATAGGCGCCTCGGGGTGAATATTGGGCTCAATGATCTTCTTTTCTGTTATTCCCTCCTAAGAGTCATGCCCCACCAACATTTCTACCTCAAAGCCAGGGACCCCTCCATGTACCTTGTAACCCATCTTCCTGACTCGGACAAGGGGTACAAGGACGACATCTTGATCTTCAAGGGATGTTGGGAGAGGGGTGTCGGTCCCGAGTACAATGACTTATTTTGCCCTCGGGAATGGAGAACGACAAGTACGTCGGTTCCTTTGGGTTCTTTATTTGTTTCTTGGGACTTCTCATGTTCATGACAATCTTTTTTGTTTGTGCAGGTATTCCTTCTCGGGAAACAGCTCCACCCCCTCGGTCGCTGGTCAATTTTGCCGACCTAATAACGGTCTGGAGTTTCACAGGCGCCGACGGATTTGGCCGAGCTGCCCATAATCTGCTACACTATACCCCCGGGTATAAGAAGTTCTCACAGCTCCCTCAACCTTTCGAGCCTTCGCAGTGGTCAGAGCTCTTTGATCAGGCGGCGAGGCTAGAGGTCGAGCAGAACTTGGAGGAAGACCCGGATCGGGCTTCAGAGGGAGAGGTAGAAGGAGTTGCTGAGGTCGGGGTGAGAGAGGACGTTGCTCCTTCGGACGCCGAGGTGGGGACTTCGGGAGGCGACTTGTGGCCTGATTTTCAAATTCTCCAATCTTTGGACGCCGAAGACGCTCTCGAGGAAGCAATGTCCAACGCCCCACGCATCAATTTGGGGTTTCTTAGGCAGAGGCAATCCCTCGCAGCCGGGAGAGGCCGAGGGACGACCGGCGGTACTTCGGCAGGAACCAGTTCCGCCAACTCTTCGAGGGCTCCCGGTCAGGGTCAGGCGCGAGACCGGGATCCTCAGGTGGAAGAAGAGAGAAGGGTAAAGCATCGGTACGACGGCCTCAGCCGGGGACCCAGGGCATCTCCCGCTCAACCTCAAAGCGGGAGGGATCGTGGATTACCGCCTGCTCCCCCACAACAGCAACAACAACAGCAGACCTGACAACAGCAACAGCAGCAGCAGCAGCAGCAACAACAGCAACAACAGCAGACCCCTCCTCCCGTTCCGCCTCGGGGGGAGGCCGCAGAGTGGAATCCCCGAGCCACTGATCACATGAACAGAGTGATCAGGGTCGATGATTCTATTCTGTCGGATCCTCATGTCGCTAATGCAGTGAGTGAGACACTGCATTTCGAGGCCGACATGGAGGCTCATAGGGGGCGATCAACCAACGTGTTGTTCCGCTCCATGATCCAGAACTCCCTGGTGGTGAGTTTATTCCTGTTTTGATCCCTTCACTCTCGTTTTCTATTTTTGCGATTAACACTTCTTTGTTCTTTTGCAGGCTACCCAGCAGATTTCTATCATTGCTGGTCGGTACCATGCGTCCAGGATGGACCTTCAGAGGGCCAAGGATCAGAAGGCGGAAGCGGAAGCTGCCCTTGCTCGGGCAACGGAAGATGTTGCTGCCAGGGATTCTACCCTGGTGGGGCAGGCTGCCCAAATAGAGCAGCTCCTCAAGGACGCTGAATCGGCCAAGTCGGGCGCTGAGAAGCTAAGTGCCGCACTTGCCGATGCTGAGAGGAGGATTACTGAGCAAACGCAGCGGCTCTCTGCGGCGGAGGAGAGGGCAGTGGGCTCCGAGGAAAGCTGTCTGGCCCTTACCCAGGAGCTAGATAGGATCAGAGCCGAGGAGCTGAACCGGAAGTCGGAGCAACAACTTCTGGAGGAGTTTGCCGATGACGTGCTCCCCGCTCTTGAAGAAAATAGCAAAGAGTTCTTCAAGAAAGGGTGGGACGAGGCGCTCCAGGCTGCTGGAGTCCCGTCAGACTCCCCTCTCTTCCAAGTGCACAAGTATGTGCCCTCGGCAGAGATGGAGCAGGCAGAAGCACAGGTTGCTGCCGAGGATGAAGCCCCTACACCGATGCAGACCTCGGCTGATGCTCCCGAGACGGTGATAGTGGACTTGTCCGAGGACGCTCCGTCCGACCTTGCCCCTGAACCTCAAGCTGCTCAAACTGTTCCAGCTGTTCCTGCTGCCGAAGTTCTTCTCCTGCCCGCTCCAGAAGCTTCCCAACCATTTATCGCTGATTCGCCCTCGGCCGAAGTTCTGGAGGTGCCTGGAGCCCGATGAAGCTGCTTTTTACTTCCCCTTTTTTGTACCCTTTTTGCTTTCCTTTTGTAGCTTTCGGGGACGCAAAGCCCCTATTTCTTTTGGAAATAAATAACTAGTCTTTTCATTTTTCTGTCTTCTTCTGTATACAGTAGTACTTTGCTTTTCTTTATTTCTGTGTAGAATAAATCACAAGTGTTTTCGAACTGTCTTCGGGGCGTGCTGGCCCGTTCCGGAGGCAAGATTTTGTATCATCCTTGGGGACTGGAAACCTTGGGGACTGGAATGCTTGTGTTTCGCCCCCAGGACCATGTTCTTTATGGATGTTTGTTCCTGCATTCGCTTCGGGGACAGAAGTCCCTGAACTCTGTCCCCAGGGCCGCATCCTTGCAGGAGGCTTGCTCCTGTATGTACTTCGGGGACGAGAGTCCTTGAACTCTGTCCCCAGGGCCATACCCTTGCAGGAGGCTTGCCCCTGTATGTACTTCGGGGACGAGAGTCCTTGAACTCTGTCCCCAGGGCCATACCCTTGCAGGAGGCTTGCTCCTGTATGTACTTCGGGGACGAGAGTCCTTGAACTCTGTCCCCAGGGCCATACCCTTGCAGGAGGCTTGCTCCTGTATGTACTTCGGGGACGAGAGTCCTTGAACTCTGTCCCCAGGGCCATACCCTTGCAGGAGGCTTGCTCCTGTATGTACTTCGGGGACGAGAGTCCTTGAACTCTGTCCCCAGGGCCATACCCTTGCAGGAGGCTTGCTCCTGTATGTACTTCGGGGACGAGAGTCCTTGAACTCTGCCCCCAGGGCCATACCCTTTGTCTTTTGTTTGGCGAGTTTTTGAGAGAGAGTACTTTAAAAGTAATACTTCTTCAAATTCATAACATTCCATGGTCGTATTACAGGTCTTCCACTCATATCTTCTAGTCCATACGACCCGGCGCCCCCGATTGATGTTACTTTGTAAGGCCCTTCCCAGTTAGGTCCCATCTTTCCCTCTGTTGGATCCCGGGTATTGGCCGTTACCCTTCTGAGGACCAGGTCGCCTATCCGGAATTCTCGAGTCTTGACCCTCCTGTTGTATAGCTGGGAGATCTTCTCTTGATACTTGGTTATCTTCAAGGCGGTTTCCTCCCTTCTTTCTTCCAGTAGGTCCAGATCCAATCCCAGTTGATGATCATTCCCCCCTTCATCGAAAGCTTGGGTCCTTATGGTCGGAAGCCCTACTTCGAGGGGTATGATTGCCTCCATCCCGTATGCCAGGGAGTAGGGGGTTTCGCCCGTCGATGACCGAGGGGTTGTCCTGTACACCCACAAAATGTTTAACAGCTCTGTCGCCCACTTTCCCTTGGCTTTCTCCAACCTCTTCTTGATTCCATTGATAATTGTCTTGTTGGTGGCCTCCGCCTGCCCATTGGCTTGAGGGTATGCAGGGGTGGAGTAGAAGTTACGGATCCCGAGATGCTCACAGAAAGACTTAAAGCGCCCGCCAGTGAACTGGGTCCCGTTATCCGATACCAGTGCGCGAGGAATGCCAAATCTGACGACTATGTTCTCCCAGACGAACTTTTTGGCGTCTATGTCTCGGATGTGACTTAACGGCTCCGCCTCCACCCACTTGGTGAAGTAATCTGTGGCCACGATGAGGAACTTCTTATTTCCCGGAGCTTTAGGCAGAGGTCCAACCAAATCAAGCCCCCATTGAGCGAATGGCCAAGGGCTGGTGAGGGGGTGTAAGTCCCCCGCAGGTTGCCTGATCGCAGGGGAGAACCTCTGGCACTGGTCGCATTTTTGGACATATGCCCTTGCATCCCTTTGCATTCGCGGCCACCAATACCCCTGAGACATAATGCGGTGTGCCATTGATCGTCCCCCAGAGTGCCCCCCACATATTCCTTCATGCACTTCGTACAGGAGGTCTTGCACTTGATCTTCTCGGACGCATAGCAAGTAAGGTCCTGAGAAAGACCTCCGGTAAAGCTTCTGATCCGAAGAGACCCAAAATCTTGGAGCTTTCATCCTTATCTTTCTAGCTTCCCTTGGACACTCCGGGAGATCTCCCGTTGTTAGGAATTTGACAAAGGGTCGATCCAACTGAGCTGCTGGGGCGCGTCCTGGATGACCATCGCCTCGAGAGTATGATCAATGCAGGATGTGGGAAGATACTCAATGGTGATCCTGCGCGACTGGGAGGAGTCCACTGCCGAGGCTAGACAAGCCAGGGCGTCGGCATGTGTGTTCTTGTCGCGGGACACCTGCTTGATTTCAAATCGGTCGAACCTTTGGATAACGGTCGTTGCCTGGTGATGGTACGCCTTCATCCTAGGGTCCCTCGTTTCGAATTCCCCATTGACTTGATTGACCACCAGCATGGAATCGCAATGCACGATCAAATTGGTAACTCCAGTCGCCTCAGCTAACCGAAGTCCTGAGATGAGTGCCTCATATTCCGCTTCATTGTTCGATGCTTTGAACCCCAGCCGGATGGCCTGCTCTGCAATAATCCCTTCTGGAGAGGTCAGCAAGACACCGATTCCGGACCCCTTACTGTTCGATGAACCATCCACACATAAAAGCCATGGCGATCCTTCAACATTTGTTGGAGATGCTAAGTTGGGAGGAGGCGATCCTTCTAGAACAGGATTCTCCCCCGAAAACTCGGCTATGAAGTCCGCCAGTATTTGTCCCTTTATTGCAGTTCGGGGTTTGAAATGAATGTCGTGCTCCCCCAACTCTACAGCCCATTTGGAGATCCTTCCGGAGAGTTCAGCTTTCCTCAAAATTGCCTTCAAGGGCTGATCAGTTAGGACAGTGATTGGGTGCGCCTGGAAGTAATGGCGCAGTTTCCTTGCAGTGGTGACCAAGGACAGGGCCAGTTTTTCTAGGGGCAGATATCTTGTCTCTGCATCCAGGAGCGCCTTGCTGATGTAGTAAATCGGCTTCTGTCGGTGCTCATGCTCACGGATAAGTACTCCGCTTACTGCAAATTCTGAAACTGCCAGGTATAGGAACAGCATCTCCCCCTGGATGGGGACGGATAGGGTCGGAAGAGTCCTCAGGTATTCTTTGATCCCAGCCAGGGCGTCCTCGCACCCCTGGCTCCACATACTCTTCCCAGCACATTTGATTGCTCCAAAGAAGGGTTTGCATTTATCCGAGGAGCGTGAGACGAATCGGTTAAGTGCAGCCAGCATCCCTGTGAGTTTCTGGACTTCTCGGACAGTGCGAGGGCTTCGGATATCCAGGATTGCTTTAATCTGATCTGGGTTGGCTTCGATTCCCGCTGACTAACCAGATACCCGAGGAATTTTCCCGACTCCACTCCGAAGACGCACTTCGCTGCATTCAGCTTCAACCCATACTCCCTGAGAGTGGAGAAGGTATCCGCCAAGTCTGTAAGATGATCACCACTCCGTTTGCTTTTTACCAGCATGTCGTCTATGTAGACCTCCATGGTGTTGCCGATCTGCCTCTTGAACATCCGATTCATCAATCTTTGGTATGTTGCCCCGGCGTTCTTCAATCCAAATGGCATCACTTTATAACAATAAACTCCCTTCGGAGTGATAAACGCCGTTTTTTCTTGGTCCGGGGCATAAAGAGGGATCTGATGATATCCTGCTCGAGCATCCAGGAAGTCCATTCGTTCATATCCGGCTGTGGCATCTACCAGCTGGTCCACCTTCGGCAGGGGGTAGTCGTCCTTGGGACATGCCTTGTTTAGATCTGTGAAATCCACGCAGACACGCCATTTCCCCCCTTTCTTTTTTGCACATACTGTATTGGACAGCCATTCTGGGAACTGTATCTCTCGAATGGCGTCGGCTCTTAGGAGTTTGTCTATTTCCTCATTGACCGCGTTGGTGTGATGCGGGGCCATACGTCGTGGCCTCTGCTTTACTGGCTTGTGAGATGGGTCAACATGCAGCCTGTGAGTAATTATCTCGGGGTCTACTCCTGTCATTTCCATTTCGTTCCAGGCGAACACGTCTGTATTCCCTCTTAAGAACCTGATCATCTCCTCCTGTTCGGCTGCGGGCATCGAGGTCCCAACTAGGAAATACTTCTCTTCTTCTCCTTCAACCAAGGGCACCTTCCGGAGGTCTTCAACCGATCGTTCAGCTGGGTCCACCCGGGGTCATCCATCCCCGGACGCCCGGACTGTAATTGCTATTTTTCTATGATCTCTTCCGGTGCTCGCCCCTTCTCCTGGCTGGACGCCCCGGCTCGGACGGCCGAATAAAAACAGTTTTTCGCAGACGCTTGATCCCCCCGAATCTCCATGACGCCCTCTGGCGTGGCGAACTTCAACTTCTGGTGGAGAGTGGAGTGTACCGCTCCCAACGCGTGTAGCCATGTTCGCCCCATAATCACGTTGTAAGGGGAGTCCGTGTCGATCACCACAAACTCTGTGTCGATGACGAAGGGACCAGTGGCGACCGGTAATGTAATTTTCCCCACGGGCAAGGCGAAAGAGCCGTTGAACCCGATGAGGGGTGTCCTGATTTTGGTTAAGTCTTTGGGGCCAAAGCCCATCCGCTTCAAAGTCTCGAAGTACATCACCTCCGAGGAACTCCCTGAATCTATCAAGATTCTCTTGACATCGAATTTCCCTATCTTTAGGGTTAAGACAAGGGCGTCGTTATGAGGAATCACCACGCCCGTCAAATCCGCGTCAGAGAACGTAATGCCAAGTTCACCCATCCTGGCCCTTTTACTTGATGGCCCCACACTCCTTCGGCTACCTTTCTGGTAAAAGCTACCCTCTTGAGGTCGGATTCGAGCTCTTTGGACGTGGGGCGCTCCAGTGGACACACATGGATGACGTCTATGACGTTGTTGGTTCCTCGGTCGGGGCAGGGGCTCGTTTTTCTTCTGGCCTAGGCTCTATGTATTCTTTCAGGTATCCATCTCGGACTAAGCTCTCCAAGAATGACTTGAACACCCTGCAGCTCTCGGTGCGATGCCCGACATCCCGGTGATATGAACACCTTACTGTTTGATCACGGGTGGAGGGGTCGCTTTGCATCCTGGGCGGCCATTTGAAGAACGGCTCGCGTTTGATTTTATGGAGCAACCTGAAGATGGGTTCCTTGAAGACGGTGTGAACTCCTCTGGACGAACCCCCTGGACGGGGTAGCAATCCCTTCCGGGGAATATCTTCGTGCTCTTTTTCCTTTCTCTTGGGTTGGAGGGCTCGGCCTTTGTTGCTCCCCATCTCGTCCTCGACCCTTGAGTACTTGTTGATCCGGGCCATCAGTTCCCCCATATCCGAGGGAGTCTTTTTGGTCAGGGATCGGTACAGGTCCGTGTCCCTCGCCAAGCCGAGCCGGAATGATGCTGCTGCCATGACCTCCGAGCATCCCTCGACCTCATTGACTTCTTCCCAGTATCGGATGGCGTACTGGCGAAGAGTCTCGGATTCCCTCCTCCTGAGGGTCAGCAGTGATCCAATGTCCTTGGGGCGCTTACTCCCCGTGATGAATCGGGTTAGGACTGCCTCGTCAATTCTTTCCAGGACCCAATACTGTTTGGGGGAAGCGCCTCGAACCACCTCATCGCAGAGTCCCCCAAGCTCATAGGGAACACCCGGCATAGAAACCGTTGGTCCGAATGATAGAGGGACATCATCTGCTTATATGTCTGATATGGGCATCGGGATCAGATCGCCCATCATAGGTCTTGAACCGTGGCACGACGAACTTTCTTGAGACATCCATCTCACTGATTTCCCTCGTGAAGGGTGTTTGCATGACTTCGTCCTCGGCCTCGTCCTGGATCGTCTTACCCTTTCTTCTGGAGTCCAATCGGGCTCTGAGATCTACTTCTTCCCTTACGGGATGCCTCCTGAAGTCTCTGGGTTCGTCGTAAGCCCCTCGTTCCTGGGCGTCGTGTAGATTGGGTTGAGTCCTCCTCGGATTCATCTCCCTTCCTCCGTCTGGATAAACCACCCGGGGTCGTCCAGGGCCAATGGCCTTGCTTTCCTGGAATGGTTGTCAAGATGGCATTCGCCGGCTTTGGTCGCTTCGGGCCCTGGAGCTTTCTTGCTTTTGTGATCCAGGTGGTTCCTTAGATCCTTTTCTCCGCCTCA